>JABCMI010000061.1:1887438-1899755 GCA_026261945.1 Hirschfeldia incana | reverse complement strand
ACGTGGCGCTATTATTCGTGATTTGAGTTTTTTTTTTTTTAAGGATTCTTTTTCATTGGAGGATTACCACACTTTATTCTACACAACTAATCAACTTTTTTTTTTGGGCTTATTAAAAAAGTGACTCAAAACTTGGAGTCAAATTGAAAACTAACATTTTCTTTTGACTCTTTTTTTTTGAGATTTTCACCTCACACTTGCATTTTATCTACGAAAATGCCATTACTTTTTTTTTTATCGAAAATGGCTTCTTTACTGTCTCAACCTCATCTTCTTCAAGTATTTACAATAGTGTCACTACCATGAATAGTTCCAACAACCTTGTACTAACTGTATGGAGCTTTTAATGCATTTTAATGCACGTAAATCTCTTTACACTCTCTCTGTTTCAATTGTTATGAACTAAAAACAACATTTCTTTCACTTTCTCTCCATATTCATCCAAAAAACTCAAGCTTTTGATTCAAAATATTTTATGGTTGAGAGAGCCATATTTCTTTCGTTTTGACTTACGGTTGCTTTCGTTTGAGGTTCTGGGTGGTTGGAGAAGACCATGTGTGCAAACGAAGTCATCTCACCTAGTTTAAGGTACTTTTTGAATTTTTTTCAAGATCTGTTCGCGTAGAAGACTTACTAGTAAGTCATCTGCATGTAGAAGACTTACTGATAAGTCTTCTGGTCAAACGGACGACTTAAACTAAGTCGTCCAGCTTTGTTTGTTAAAAAAAAACTCTAGACGACTTATATATAAGTCGTCTACGAGAAACGGGTTAGTTTTGCATTTGACCGAATCGTGTCAGATCTTTGACTATTTCTGGACGACTTATAATTCAGTCGTCTCTGGGAAAGTTAAAAATTCAATATTTTATTAAACTAGACGACTTAAACGTAAGTCGTCCTAAGTTAGTTTTGTAATTGAAAAATAAAACTTGAAATTTAACTTTCTCCAGACGACTTAAATCAAAGTCGTCCCACCAGAAGACTTAATTTAAAGTCGTCCGGGGAAAGCAAAGTCGTCCAGAATATTTCCAAATTTTCTGGTCAAACCTTGCTTAAACCGGACGACCTTAAGTTAAGTCATCTATCTGGACGACTTTTATTTAAGTCGTCTAAAGATGGACGACTTAGTCTGGACGACTTTGCTTACCCCGGACGACTTTAAATTAAGTCTTCTGGTGGGACGATTTTCATTTAAGTCGTCTGGAGAAAGTTAAATTTCAAGTTTTATTTTTCAATTACAAAACTAACCTAGGACGACTTACGTTTAAGTCGTCTTGTTTGAATAAAATATTGAAATTTTAACTTTCCCAGAGACGACTAAATTATAAGTCGTCCAGAAAAGTCAAATATCTGACACGATTCGGTCAAATGCAAAACTAACCCGTTTCTCGTAGACGACTTTTATATAAGTCGTCTGAAGTTTTTTTTTTAACAAACAAAGCCGGACGACTTACTATTAAGTCGTCCCTTTTCATTTTCAATTGCAAAAGTGACCTCTTTAGACGACTTACCTTTACGTCGTCTGGACGACTTAATTCTAAGTCGTCTGCGGCAATGTTTATTGAACTTCTTCATTTTCTCTATGTTTACTAATGTGTTTTATTTTGAATATTTGCAGATGATTTTTCAGTTACATGCAGTGTATGGAGAATGGTTGTTGAGAGATTGCCGTTGGGATTTTGTGGTTGATGATCTCAAAGGAGCAAGATTGTTTTTATTGAATGAAGATTCAACACATGCTGAACTTGTTGCAATGGCTCAAGAAGATTATAACCTGGACATGAGAACAGTGACTGTGGAGATTAGCTACTCATTACCAGCAGAAATGATGATGGCTCCAGGCAGTCCTCCCATTCATGTTACAAGTGATAGACAAGTTCAAAACTTGCTCGAGATACTCAAAACGCATAGAGTATGTCTTTGTGTATCAAGCCGCAGCAAGGTGGAAACGGTTTCAGAGGAAAGGGATGATGATGAAGCTGGTGAATGGGAAGAAGATGTTGGTGATGATGAAGCTGGTGAATGGGAAGAAGATGTTGGTGATAATGATGAAGCTGATGAATGGGAAGAAGATGTTGGTGATAATGAGTTTGTTGAAGATGAAAATCAAGATGGGGAGGAAGAAAATGGGGAGGAGGAAAATGAGGAGGAAATTGTTGGTGAAACAGATCAGAATGGTGGGGATTACAGTCTTTATGGAAAGGTTCAAGATGAGGATGAGGAAGATGATGATAATGTTTGTTTTGAAGAAATCGAAAAGACATATGCTAAGTCAAAAGCTATTGAAGGAGGAAAATCGGATGGTAGTATCTATGTCAACCAGAGTTTTGATAGCAAGGATGCACTGCTTTCAGAGCTGCGGTTGGCAGCAGTGAGGGGTAGGTTTTCTTTCAAAATATACAAATCAACGAAAACTCTCCTTGTGGCAAGATGTCGGGTTAGGGGTTGTGGATGGAAGATCAGAGCGAGTGTGAAACATGGGACAAACACGTTTTGGATAACAAAGTATGTGGAAAAACATTTATGCTCAGTGGGAGACCGAATCGCTCAGCGGAGACACTGTACTCCGAAGTATGTTGGTAGTCTTTTCATTGATCGTGTTGGGATCATTGATGGGATTACTCCGCAGCATATCACTGATGCAATGAAGAACATGTTTGGCAGGAGCTTGATTACACCACTTCATACAGAGCATTGTTATATGCACAAACATTGGTGAGAGGATCAGCAGAAGAAGGGTATTCGCGGCTGGCATCATATCTCGAGCAAATCTCCATTGCAAATCATAATTCTGTCACGGCTATATAACTTGATTCTGTTAAAAGATTCAAGTATCTATTTCTATCTTTTGGAGCTTCTATCACAGTTTTTAATTATCAGAGAAGGGTCATTGTGGTGGATGGAACTCACCTAAGTGGAAAGTATGGAGGTGTTATGTTAGTTGCAGCCGCACAAGATGGCAATTTTCAGATATTCCCATTGGCTTTTGGGATCGTGGATGCTGAAGATGATCCTTCTTGGGAATGGTTTTTCACAAAATTGGCTAGTTGTATATCTCATGACAAGCCTCTGATGATAGTCTCCGACCGGCACTCGGCCATTAAAAGTGCGTGTGATAAGGTGTTTCCTTGGGCAAACCGAGGAATATGTTATTATCACCTTCAAGATAACATTGTCAAAAAGTTTAAAGGGAAACATCTCATGTACTTGGTGAAAGGGGCTGCTTATGCTCACACGGTTTACGATTTTGACCGGTACATGGCTGAGATACGGAGTGCAAACCCGGAACTTGCAAAGTATTTGGAGGATGCCGACGCCAGCCTATGGTCAAGGGTTCATTGTAAGGGGAACATGTTCAACATAAAAACAAGCAACATCGCTGAATCTATTAATTCCGCACTAAAGAAAGCAAGAGGATTTCCGATTACGTTCCTGCTGGAGTTCATAAGAAAGAAGTTAGGAAAATGGTATGTGAAAAGGAGACAAGATGCTTTGAGTCTCACAACTCCACATAGCCGGGGTGTTGAATACTTGCTTGCTGTTCGAACAGAGATAGCGGATACGATGACGGTCGAGCCAATTAATGGATGGAAGTACTTTGTCAAAGGTGGCAAAATGGACTGTGTGGTTGATTTGGAACATGCAAAGTGTGATTGTGGTGTCTATGGAGTGGAGAAAATACCTTGCTCTCATGCTATAGCTGCTGCAAATAAAGTTGGTTTGCATATCTCCTCACTTGTATGTCCAGTGTACTCAAAGAATTATCTGTATGCAGGATACTCAGAGAATATATATCCTATCGTGTCACAACATGTTGAGGAACGAGAATGCTTTCCTCCAGAAGTAAAGCGTGGTCCGGGAAGACAGAAGAAATCAAGATGGCAATCTTGGTTGGAGCTATCTAGGATGAGAGGACACAAACCCAGGAAGAAACACAGGGCACGGAGATGCTCAAACTGCAAGGAAACTGGCCATACGAAACCACAATGTAAGCAACCAGTTGACTAGTTGTCCAGACGACCTTAATTTTAGTCGTCCAGTCTTGATTACCCGTCTAGACGACCTTAATTTTAGTCGTCCAGTGTATTTTATTTTTAGATGACCTTCTTCTAAGTCGTCCAGTGTATTATATTTTTAGACGACCTTCTACTAAGTCGTCCAGTGTATTTTTATTTTTAGACTACCTTCTACTATCCTCTCTATCATCTTAACTTGTTTCCTTTTGTTTCATTAGCAACTTATCAACTTATGTATTTTGGTTTGTACAACTTGAATGGTTTTCTATGTGAACTTTTATTCTAGATGTGCAAAATGTTAATTGTAAGTCGTCCAAACCTTCCAGACGACTTATTTGTAAGTCGTCCAGTTGGAAGACCTTCCAGACGACTTAACTGTAAGTCGTCCTAACCCTCCAGATGACTTATTTGTAAGTCGTCCAGCTGGAATACCTTCCAGACGACTTATTTGTAAGTCGTCCAGCTGGAAGACCTTTCAGACGACTTATTTGTAAGTCGTCGAGACCTGAAGAACTTGCAGACGACTTATTTGTAAGTTGTTCAAAAAAAAAGACTTGTCAAATATATACAAGAGACAAGTTCAAATCTATACAAAAGACAAGTTCAAATATATACAAGAGACAAGTTCAAATCTATACAAAAGACAAGTTCAAATCTATACAGCTAATCATACATGCCCACAAATCTATCACCATCCACATTTTCTTGCAAATGCTGATTAAGAAGCTCCGTCCATATATCCACCGCCATACAATCCCTCATATTCTTCACGTTGGCCCTAGCAAAGTCTTTAGGGTTAAAGGGGACCCCAAGAGCATGACATTCAATGTACTTTAGAGCGTACACGCCACAATCACCACTGTTGGCCGTGGGTATTCCTTGCACCGGTCTCTCATAGGTGTATGGCTCTAACCCGCGTGCGACCCGTAACTCGTCGTTGGGAGCGCACTCAACAAGCAGATAAGGGAACATCTCGAGAAATGGCTGCATTATCTCATCCCATTCTACTGGTACCGACGATGAAGGTATGCTGTCCCAGACGACTATGTGCCTCTTAGGGATCGATATCCAAATAGCAACCCAATGCTTGTTGTTCAAGTTCACTGGCGCATAAATATCATCAACGTCCTCCCCCCCACTTCTTCATTGATTGGCAAAATGAAGGTATTGATCCTTCATAAAAAGCCCACGCCCCACCAGGTAGAGCTCTCCCTAAACCGTGGTGATCAGGTTCCGAGGCTTTGAAGATGTGATACTGTTCTCTCCAAGACTGGGAAAAGTTGTGATCCAGGAATGCCATTCGCTCGCTCCTGAAAGCTTGTGGGTTCTCCTGATACCTCTGCCTCAGCACATTAATCCAAGCATATATATGCTGAGATGGCAATAATACAAGTTAGAAGATACCAGACGACTTATATTTAAGTCGTCTAAATGGTCGTCCAAGTAGACGACTTTCCAGACGACTTATATTTAAGTCGTCTGGTAAATATAAGTCGTCTGGAAAGTAGTCTACTTGGACGATTTTCCAAACGACTTTCCAGACGACTTATATTTACCAGACGACTTAAATATAAGTCGTCTGGCAAGTCGTCTACTTGGACGACCACTTAGACGACTTTCCAGACGAGTTATATTTAAGTCGTCTGGTAAATATAAGTCGTCTGGAAAGTAGTCTACTTGGACGATTTTCCAAACGACTTTCCAGAAGACTTATATTTACCAGACGACTTAAATATAAGTCGTCTGGCAAGTCATCTACTTGGACGACCACTTAGACGACTTTCCAGACGAGTTATATTTACCAGACGACTTAAATTTAAGAAGACTTACGCAGTCTTCCAGCCATTCAGTTTTGGTCCGGAGGATTTTATACCACCAAGTTGGTGATGTACGTGGTTTGTCCTCATGCTTAGTGTAATAATGACTGCAAACAAAAAAGCATTCAGTTTTGGTACACTAAATCAAGCAAAAATGCAATCAGTTTTGGGTAAAGCAATCACTTACGGATCAGTTTTCAACCAATCAGCGAGTTCCTTCAGCTTTTCTCTGTTTACTGGAGGAAATGGCTTATAGGCTGCCACTTTAGCTTTATTTTTCTCTGCCGTATAAGGAGATAACTGCGTGGGAGCAGGTTTCTTCGCTCGTTCACTCCTTCCACGCACAGCAGTAGCAGCAGGGGGAGCTGTTTTGTCCAATACAACCAGGCTCGGTTCTGTGGCTTGAACGCTTGATTCTGGTGCTGGAACGCTTGGATCAGTGGAAGCGACGCTCGGTTGGAAGGTGGAAGAGAGGCTCGGTTGTTGATCGGTGGAAGAGAAGCTCGGTTCGACAGTGGAAGAGAGGCTCGGTTCGACAGTGGAAGTGACAGCAACAATCTGTTTGGAGGAGACACCATCTGCTTTATTTACCGAGAAACCCTCATCGAATGTATCCTCCGGCAAATATCTCTGCAATATAAAAGTTGCACATTAGTTAACAATGGACGACTTAAATAAAAGTTGTCTGGACGACTAATTGACCCTGGACGACTTAAAAAAATGTTGTCTGGACGACTAGTTGACCCTGGACGACTTAAAAAAAAGTTGTCTGGACGACTAGTTGATCCTGGACGACTTACAATTAAGTCGTCCAGGGTCAACTAGTGGTCCAGACAACTTACATTTAAGTCGTCCAGGGTCAACTAGTCGTCCAGAAAGCTTTTTTTAAAGTCGTCTGGACAACTAGTTAACCCTAGACGACTTACATCTTTGAGTTGAGGAGGAGGCTGTTTGGTAGGAGGAGGAGGAGGCTGTTGCTGTTTGGTAGGAGGAGGAGGAGGCTGTTTCCTTTGAGGAGAAGGCTGTTTGGTAGGAGGAGGAGGCTGTTTGGTAGGAGCAGGAGGCTGTTTCGTAGGAGCAGGAGGCTGTTTGGTAGGAGCAGGAGGCTGTTTCTTAAGAGGAGTACGCTCTTTGGTAGGAGCAGGAGCCTGTTTATCTTGAGGGGTTGTCTGAATGGGTTGAGGAGTAGGCTGTTTATCTTGAGGGGTTGTTGTATTGGGTTGAGGTGCAGGCTGTTTGTCTTTAGGGGTAGCCTGATTGGTGATACCAACCTTCTTCTCCACAGCTTCCAACCTATCGGACACCTTCCTAATCTCCTTAATGCACTTCCTAAACCCTTCTTTCATGCACTCAGTTACGTCCTTGAACATTTTTTCCAACTCCTATTTGGTCATCCAATCCTCTTCACTAGCCTCTTTAGGAGCCTCTTTATGAGCCTCTTTAGGAGCCTCTTTAGGAGCCTCTTTAGTAGCCTCTTTACGACCTTTCTTCAGAAGTCTTGGATTGTCTTCCTCCTCCTCCTCCTCTTCCTCCACAACAACCATATCTATCTCTTTGGCTTTCTTCGATGTAGCCACCTCAGGTTTTGTATAGACCTTAGTACCAGTGACTTCCCAGCAATCTAAGGTCCACTTCCACGGTCTCCGATCATACATGAGTTTGATGATGTTCTCCGCGGGCAGGTCCTCAACCTCAGAGTCCCATTTTGGCCACATTTCACTAATGTCCTTCTGGACAAAGTTGATCACGCGGGTCTGCAATAAATAGAAGGATCGAGTTAGATATTTGAGCAAGACGACTAAATAGACGACTTAATTATAAGTCGTCTACTAAGTCGCCCAGCTGGAAGACTTTCCAGACGACTTATTACAAGTCGTCTACTAAGTCGTCCAGCTGGAAGACTTTCCAGACGACTTATTACAAGTCGTCTGAAAGGTCGTCCAGCTGGAAGACTTTCCAGACGACTTATTACAAGTCGTCTGAAAGGTCGTCCAGATGGACGACTTAGTAGACGACTTTAATTAAGTCGTCTGAAAGGTCGTCCAGATGGACGACTTAATAGACGACTTTAATATAAGTCGTCTGCGCAGTGTTTTGGATTGAAGTAAATACCTGACGCAAGATAGCAGCTTTCATTGATCTGCGGCCTCTGCTGCCTGCGTAAGCCAGTATCGGTGGAGACGGACTGTTTGCTCTGGGACCACCAATACTAGCACCCAATTCCGGCATAGCTGTGTACACCCAGACCTGAAGAACTTGTATAAACCCATCCACGGTGTAGCAGCCAGTAATTTCTTTCTTCCACAAAGCGTCCATCAGCACCTTAAACGCGACTCTCCCCCATGGATAATTCTCAAACCGATCTAAATCCATCACTAGCCTTGCCAGAGAAGATCGTGTAGCGGTTGAAAACTTTCTCCCTTCAATGAATCCTGTGAAGATGGAAAGGTATGCGAGCCGCTTCCGATCTTCCGTGGACCAATCCCCGCATCTGTTCAGTGCTGCTATTATCTGATCTGTAGTTGGCCCAGCTTCCAGATGAACTCCCTGCATCCCCCAGAAAGAAACCATCTCTTTGGTAACTTCACATTTTGGTGTCTCAAGGTCCTTGATGTACTCGCAGTTTAGACCAGTGAGGTTTTCAAACTCTAACAGTGAAAACCTCAAAGGTTCTGGACCAACCAGAGACCACATCTCATACTTCTTCTGAATGTCCAGCTTGAAACTGAGCATGTGGTGAACCAGCCTTGAAGCCCAACCAAATCCCTGCTCCTTGAACTTGATGAAAACTCCCAATCTCGACTCCTTGAGCTCTTCAAATTCTTCATCAGTAAGAGCTTCCTTAAGAGCAGTATGCAACCTCTTGTTATCTGTGTGATACGAAATGCTATTGTGGGCTGGTGGCTCAGAGCCTGGTGTGTATAACCTACGGGGGAGTTCTGGAATATCCATCCTTTTTGTCTGCAAAATAATCAAAGACAACAATAGAAGTCAGAACACAAACTAAATCAATCACGCCTTAATTGTTACTCCAGACGACTTAGTAGACGACTTATAATTAAGTCGTCTGGAAAGTCGTCCAATTGGACGACTTAGTAGACGACTTAATTATAAGTCGTCTGGAAAGTCTTCCCAATGGACGACTTAGTAGTCGACCTGTAATAAGTCGTCTGGAAAGTCTTCCTGCTGGACGACTTAATTTAAGTCGTCTACTAAGTCGTCCAGTTGGAAGACTCTCCAGACGACTTATCTTACAAGTCTTCCAGTAGAAAAATGTAAAGCGGACCTGATTAGTCGCAGAAGGAGTTGGAGTACTCGTCATTGCGGTTGTTGTACTCGTCATTGCGGTTATAGATCTGAAAAAATAAAAGTGAAACGGTGAGAATGAGTACATTGATAGAGACAACGTTTTATTTTCATCTTTTCCTCGAGATTGATGACTTACCGGCGTTAGGGTTTACAGAGAAACGGCGCTACGGTTTACAGAGAAAAAGCGGCGGCGAAGCGGCGGCGCTAGGGTTTGGAGGAAGCGGCGGTGAGAACGTTGGTGAGCACGGTGGCGAGGTCGACGGTTTGTTCGAAAATAGTGGAAGCGGCGGCGCTAGGATTTAGAGGAAGCGGCGGCGCTAGGGTTTAGAGGAAGCGGCGGCGCTAGGGTTAGAAGACGCTGTGGCGAGAACGGTGAGAATGAAGTTAGATAGCCGACGTTGAGAACGATGGTTTGTTCGGAAATAGTGGGAATTCGAATCGCCTTTGATATCGCCGGTGAGAGAGAACTGTTAGGGTTTCTGAATTTCGCGAAAAATGAACAAAAAAAAAATCACCTTATATATTGGGTAAATAATCCGGTTAGCTTTAAAAGTACATTGGTAAAATTTAAGGTTTGATCCGGTTTAGACGATTTATTCTGGCTGATAATGTACATCAGACGACTTAATATTTAATCGTCTGTCCACAGACGACTAAGTTTTAAGTCGTCCAGACCCTAAAATGAACCCCTAAACTAAAATGACTAAATTAACTAACTAACCACGTTATAAAATCAAAGTATAGTTCAATAGTGTTTACTATACACAGAAATTAACACGCTTAGGTAATTTTTAAATTTTTCAAAAACGGTTTTAATGTTTTTCGAAATCTAACCCTGAGAACATATACAATACTACAACATATGTTGATGAAACCAAAACTAAAGAATATCATGACGACATACTTTCACTCATCTATGCTGAAAACAATTGAAATTTGTTATATCCTAATTTATATCTCTTAAGACATATGTTAATTACATAATTCTCATTTTTCACCTATCAAAATATTTTTTACAGAATTTTTAAATTATGTTTAAGAATAACTGTCCAGACGACTTTCAATTAAGTCGTCTGGACGAGTTATTTTTAAGTCGTCTGCACAGACGACTTGCCGAGGGGTAAAAACGTAAAAAAATCCCGTTTTTTTGTTTGGTCACAAGGGTCCTAGTTGTAATTTCAATAGCCTTTTAGGTTACTTTTGCCTTTGACCCAAGTTGGGGTATTGTTTTGGGTTTGACTCCAAGTTTTGAGTCACAATTGGCAATTCTCCCTTTTTTTTTCTAACAAATCATCTTTTTCAATGTGATTGTAATAAATTTGTAAACCTAATTCCAGATGCTCTTTTTGAGTAGACTTATTCTTGGGTTCACCCCCTAGGGTGAACCTCTAGATTCACCAACCAATAGGATTGCATCATTTAATATTCAATATCTTTTAAAAAAGGAAACAAAATATTATCAAATTAAATTATACTTTCAAAATGAAAATTAATAAAAATGATACTAATCACAAAAACAAGCCTTTTAAATCTAAAAAAAAAGAATTTATTTCAAAATATATTTTAAATTTTATACTAATCACAAAAAACAAAATTTTTAATCTAAAAAAAGAATTTATTTAAAAAAAAAAGAATTTAAGACTTTTGATAAATCCTAAATTTTAAAGTTTAAGATTTATCCAAGGGTTTCAGATTTACCCAAGGGTTTTGGATTTACCCAAGGGTTTTGGATTTACCCAAGGGTTTAGGGTTTAGGATTAGAATTTAGGGTATAGTTTTTTGTTGAATGTGTTATAAATAGATTTTTTTTAATCAAAATTTTAGAATTTATCCAAGGGTTTACTAAATTATTTAGGATTTAATATTTAGGGTTTAATGTTTTTTTGTGGTATTAATTTTTTTTGAAAAAATACTTTTTTTTTTGCAATTAGTATTATTTCTATTTATTTTTACTTTTTTTTTTAATTTTAAAAACGTAATATAATTTGGCAATATATATTTTGTTTCCATTTTTAAAAGATGTCAAATTTGAAATAACTAAATCTTATTGGTTGGTGAACCTATAGGTTCACCCTAGGGGGTGAACCCAAGAATAACTCATAGTTTTTGGTTGCTGATTCTACACTTGATTTTTTTAAACGGCATGACATGTTCTTTTTTTTTTTTTTTTTGAAATTGAAAATGAGGTATGGGAGACTCGAACCCAGGTCTACGCTGTTTTATGCATGACATGTTCTTCCAGTAAAATAGAGATGAATCGATGGTAGAAATAAGCAAGTGCGAATCAAAGTAATTTATAACTTTTTTTTTGAGCAAAAGGTAATTTATAACTATTTATAAATTTCTAAGAATAATATACTTGGTGAATCTAGAGGTTCACCCTAGGGGGTGAACCCAAGAATAAGTCTTAAATTATACTTTCAAAATGAAAATTAATAAAAATGATACTAATCACAAAAACAAGCTTTTTAAATCTAAAAAAAAAGAATTTATTTCAAAATATATTTTAAATTTTATACTAATCACAAAAAACAAAATTTTTAATCTAAAAAAAGAATTTATTAAAAAAAAAAGAATTTAAGACTTTTGATAAATCCTAAATTTTAAAGTTTAAGATTTATCCAAGGGTTTCAGATTTACCCAAGTGTTTTGGATTTACCCAAGGGTTTTGGATTTACCCAAGGGTTTAGGGTTTAGGATTAGAATTTAGGGTATAGTTTTTTGTTGAATGTGTTATAAATAGATTTTTTTTAATCAAAATTTTAGAATTTATCCAAGGGTTTACTAAATTATTTAGGATTTAATATTTAGGGTTTAATGTTTTTTGTGGTATTAATTTTTTTTGAAAAAATACTTTTTTTTTGCAATTAGTATTATTTCTATTTATTTTTACTTTTTTTTTTAATTTTAAAAACATAATATAATTTGGCAATATATATTTTGTTTCCATTTTTAAAAGATGTCAAATTTGAAATAACTAAATCTTATTGGTTGGTGAACCTATAGGTTCACCCTAGGGGGTGAACCCAAGAATAACTCATAATTTAATTTGATAATATTTTGTTTCCTTTTTTAAAAGATATTGAATATTAAATGATGCAATCCTATTGGTTGGTGAATCTAGAGGTTCACCCTAGGGGGTAAACCCAAGAATAAGTCTTCTTTTTTAGAGAAT
>JABCMI010000061.1:1507500-1885643 GCA_026261945.1 Hirschfeldia incana | reverse complement strand
TAGAACATTGAATAAGTAGTACAATATTACCAACAACCAATATTTAATTATGTTTTTTAAAAAAAAACTTGTGAATTATCATTCAGACAGATCTAAGTAAGTTTAAAAAAAAAATCAAAAAATTTAAAAAGTATTCATCATGTCATTTTGTCCATTGACTATCATATTTTTATCTACGGTAATTTATTTATTTTCCAGCTAAATGATATTATTGATTAACAAATCTGTTAATACATTGTTGTCCAATAAAGAAGGACGAACATGGAACAGACTCCAATCTGTTTGACCTGAAGTTGATTTCTTGATCTATTGAATAAGCCGTCCATACTTAGAGCATCATTATCCCATATACCATAAATGGGTCTCTTATTTGTTTTTTAATACTTTTAAATGCAAAAAGTGAATTGAAGGATTAGATCAAGAGATCTGGAAATTTACATGTTTTATTGCAAGTTTCTTATTGTAGGATTCTTAAAAAAAAAGATTTACATAACAGATCAGAGTAGTTTGTGAAATGTTCCAATCAAACAAAACAACAAGTTGATTCTTTACGAACATGAAACAAGTAAAAAAAACTAAGTTGGTAACACTAGAACATATATCTCCAGCCTCAAGATCCAACAAGTTGTTTAATTACAATGATCCTATGATCTACAATCTAAGACAAAACAGAGACATATTATAAACTTTTCTTCTGCATATGCACAAAGAACAAAACTTTTCTTTTGCATATGATCCTTGTTATAGTAGTAATCCAATCATCATACAACCACGAACACACACACAACGTAACGAATATGGAAAAGACTAACCTCGAAGAACTAATACCCAGCACCAGCACACAACACACAGCTTGTTCCTCCTCTACTATACGCTGTCTCAACGCAAAACAAAAATTTATTAACACTCTTTTGTTTGACTTTCACAATCATTTGTACTGGATTCTCAAAAAAAAGTAGAGGAAGAGCAGAATCTTACCATGAAAGCTCACTTATGCTTTCGTTTCTGCGGAAGGAAGCTAGGTTTCATGAGCTGGCTTGATGGAATAGTCTGATGGTTTGAAACCTGACTTGTCTGAAAAGGAATCAGAGGTTACTTCTGAGACAATACTGAGACATCCTGTGAGATTTGGCTACCAGTGACTACTACGCTTGGAGTCTTTCCAATATCATAGATATTTTCATATCGGTCTGCTTCTTCATAAGCTTCTGTACTGGTTGTTTAGAAACTCAGGTGGCCCTGATATCTACACAAAGAAGCAACACTATAAGTTTTCTCTAGTAATACAACCAGTTCACACACTAGAAACATCAACAGGATTTCTGTATCACATAATAAAAAACCTAAATCTCAATTACACAAAGCTACAAATCAAATTAAATTTTCTTTCCAATCAATGATAAGAAATCATTCCAGCTTCACACCGATCAACAAAAAAAGAATGATGATGACCTGAGAGAAAGCGCCGTTAGCTGAAGGAAGGCCCGAGAGTTTAGAGCCGGAGTAAGATGCAGAGAAATCGAAAACAGACGACGAAGATCTGTATCTTTCAATTCCGTGATTCTCATCTTCGTCTTCGGAGTTCTCGTAATCCCTATCCTCTGCATCTTCTTCGTCGAGGAGAACGATAGAGACAACGATTCCATCGAGAGACGACGGCTGACTCCGTCGACGAGAGATTCCATCGAGAAGAGATCAGATTCGAGGAGAGATGACCAGAGACAGTCGGATTTCGTTGAGGAATCAAGAGTGAAGAAGAGGAGCATCCGTCAAGAGAGAGAAGAGAAACGTGAATGTGTGACGCGTGTCCTATAAAGACGTCTCTTATTTGTCCCGAAACTAGAAACGTCTCGATGTATTTTTTCTATTTTTCATTTTCTTTTTAATCAAAATAGGAGATAGAGACGAGTAGAAGACGCGCGATAAGGATGGTCTTAGAGGCCTATGTCTCATAAACTAATAGCCCACAATAAGCCCAAAACAAAACGTCATTAAACTCATCGTCTTCCCCCCCCCCCCCCCCCCCCCGATTCAGAAAAACCCTACCTCTTCACTTCACTCTCTCGAAGCTCTCCCACCGAAAATGGTAAACACACGAGCTCCCCATTTGACCTATCAATCTCTCCCCTCACGATGTGGAATTTTAACCTCATACTTTTCAGATTATGTCAGAGGAAAACCGCAGAGAAATCTGCAAGTACCTTTTCAAAGGTTTGTCCTTTTTTTTAGCTAGAAATCACAAAACACGAGAGAAAATGTGTTGATTTGATCACAAATTCGCAGAAGGAGTGCTGTTCGCGAAGAAGGATTTCAACCTCGCGAAGCACCCGTTGATCGAGTCAGTACCGAACCTGCAAGTGATAAAGCTGATGCAGTCTTTCAAGTCCAAGGAGTATGTGAGAGAGACGTTCGCGTGGATGCATTACTACTGGTTTCTAACCAACGAAGGGATTGAGTTCTTGAGGACTTACCTTAACCTCCCGTCTGATGTCGTTCCTGCTACCTTGAAGAAGTCGGCTAAGCCTGTTGGTCGTCCTTTTGGTGGTGGCCCACCTGGTGATCGCCCAAGGTGAGTTAGTTAACTCTCTCTTTGTTCGTTGTGTGTAGGATAAAAGCTTTGTTCTTTTTGTTGGTTTGATGACGTGGCGTGTGCGTGTGTGTTTTGTAGAGGACCTAGGTTTGAAGGAGGAGAGCGTCCCAGGTATGGTGGAGACCGTGATGGGTACCGTGGAGGTCCTCGTGGTGGTGGTGAAGGAGAAGAAAAGGGTGGAGCTCCTGCAGATTACCAGCCATCTTTCCAAGTATATTCTCATAGCTAGCTATTGCATTTTTGTTGCTTATGTGACTTTGGTTTAGATGCTTTAAGCATAGAACTTTTGAACCTATCTATAGATCGTTTTTAGCTACAGCGAGATTCACCAGTTTACTGTTGTTTGGAATCTTTTAGTTTCACATGTGTGTATATAGCTTTAACTTATGTTGTGATACTGGTTGTGATTTTGCCCTGTTATTGGTTGGTTGGTTGCCATTGCTTAAATATTCTCTATGGTTTGTTTTTTTTGTTGTTGTTGTGCAGGGAAGTGGTGGTAGGCCTGGTTTTGGCCGTGGTGCTGGAGGCTACAATGCGGCTGCACCATCTGATTCTTCAGGTCTGCCTTGAAAAAGAAGGTTCTTTTAGTGACCGTAAGAGACTATGGATGAGGACTTGTTTTAGCTCTAAGTTTTGTTTTGTTTTTGTAATGGAATTTCCAGAGTTCTTCATTATCTATCAGACTTATTGCTGTAGCAAAAATGAGAATCCGATTTTTAGTCCCTATATTTCAGCTCTCCTTTATGTTTCTCCCATTGGTCAAAACCAAATGCTCTGCATTACATTGTTGCTGTCACTCCTGACTCTTGATCCAAGTGGAGTTGTGTTCGTTGATACCTGTCCCTAGTCTTTGTTGCTGAACTAGCTTTACGACAGTGTTGGTTCTTCAGTTTTATGTTTTTTATTAGTAGGGTTTGAGGAGTGTGAGAGGACAGAGTGGTGCATAAACAAAGACCATCAAAATTCACTTAAGAGACGGACAAACTGAAAGTACCAACACATTAAACGAATGACATTGATCACCAGACAGCAAGACAAAGGACATTAAAACTCATAAACTACCTGACCACAATAAAGGTTTCTTCATCTTAGTCGACTTCCTCCATCTTGCTCTCCTCAGCAGCGGCAGCATCCTCCAACGCAGGCATATCTTCCTCAACCAAATGGGTTTATTTAATACGACATTGCACATCAAATTCTATTGTTTGCATCCCATTATATTATGAAGCCATATCAGAACAACTAACAAATTCTGTGAAACTAATCAACTCTAAACATATAAAAAGAAGGAATGTAGATGTATATAGATCATTCCATGTCTCTTTTGGTTAATTAATATGTTTGGATATTTTTTTATTTCTCTTTTGAAACTTTTTTATTTCCATGGGTTAATCACTACTTTGTATAAAACGATTCTGAAGATGTGGAATGATTTCTATAATGGCCACTAAGCTTAACGTAGATGTTTCAACGCTGGTAAACAAATGGATCGGTATTTAGAGTAAAGAATAAAATATCAGTGTATTATTGAAGAAAGAGACTCAGTGATAATGGAGTTGCGAAGGTATCGAGGTTGATGGCAATCTCAAACCTCTGATCTGCCTTGGTTAATATGTTTGCCTTTTGTAACAAATACTGAGGATAAAAACAAAAGAAGTAGAGCTTTTACAGCTATAGTTTGCACGAATTTACAGTAGTTTCACTGTTTGAAAAGTAGTCTTTATTTCAATAATTTTAATAGATAGTCCCCACATGTTTGAGTTAAAGCTGGAAAACTCGCGCACGTTATGCGCATTTTATAGCAAACCAAACACACCTCACTCACTTTCAAACCGTGGAGGGCGGAGAGAAGAAGGATGGAGAAAAAAAGGGAAGAAGAGAGGAAGTCTCACGTGAAAAGAGGGTTGTGGAAACCTGAAGAAGACACGATACTTAGAAGCTATATCGAAACTCATGGAGAAGGAAACTGGGCAGACATCTCTCGTAACTCCGGTCCGAACCCAAAATATATATTTAATTTACTCTAGAAACAGAGCGTTTGTTAATATAAATATGTTTTCTTGTGTTTCAGGTTTGAAGAGAGGAGGCAAAAGCTGTCGGTTGAGATGGAAGAACTACCTAAGACCAAACATCAAAAGAGGAGGCATGTCTCCTCAAGAACAAGACCTCATCATCCGCATGCATAAGCTTCTCGGCAACCGGTATTTCCTCTTTCTTTTTTTTTTTACCATTCATCCTCACTTTTCTCAAAGATTTAACTTCTTTTTTTTCTACCACCACCAGATGGTCGTTGATCGCCGGTCGTCTTCCGGGTAGGACTGACAACGAAGTCAAGAACTACTGGAATACCCATTTGAACAAGAAATCCAGTTGCAGGAAACAGAACGCAACTGAATCAGTGGAAGCCACCACTCCATGGGTCGACAAGCCAGTTATGTCTACAGAAGTGAGAGGAATCCATGGAGGAGAGGGAGAAGAGGGCGCTACGACTACCTGGATGGAGGAGACCAACTTCTTCGCCCGCATAGAATCTCCCCTGCCACTCACTTCTCATTACCCATCAGAAGACACTCTTTCGTTTGACCCATCTTTTGCCTTCACCGATTGCTTTCCTCTGCTTTAAAGCCTTTTAGGACGTTCCTGATTCTATCTCTGAGCGATTAAATTCTTGCATAGACTTTGGGAATCATTTTATACAATTAGTCTAAGCAAGAATTAATCATGAATTTGTAATAAAGCCATGATCCATTGTGGATCCTTTCCTATCTTAATCAAACATCAACTCAAGTACAATACATCATTATACATGTCCCTAATTATTTTTTTATAATAGGCATGTTCGTTTGGTCGCCGCAGCTTTCTGCGGCTGCGGCTGAGGCTGAGTCTGCGGCTGCGTCTGTTTGTTTGATTGTTGTTCGTTTGTCAGAGTCAGCCGCAGACTCAGCCTCAGCCGCAGCCGCAATTTGTTGTTCGTTTTGAAGCTGCAGGACATTAACGCAGACGCCAACGCAGCAAGCCGCAGCCGCAGAAAGTTGATTTAGAGCTGTTCGTTTCGTAAACGCGGCGGCTATTTTAAATAAACAAAATGTAAATTTGTAAAATGTGTTTTAAATATTTTAACTTTTGTAGAAATATCAATATTTACATCCATAAAATACAAATATTTTTTATATAATAATTACATCCATCAGAATATTATTTTTAATTGGTGATAAATTTTTAGTCAAATATAAATTTTTAACAACATTTTTTACAAGCTAAGTTAAATAAAAAAATATTTCAAAATATTTATCACACAAAAGCAAAATAATACATCAAGTCTTACATAAATAAAATAAATATTTCAACATCCCATAAAATGATAATATAAGTTATAAGCAAAGAAAAAACAAGTCCAACTAAAACATTTAATACGTAAACGACCTCTACCACATTCTAATGTGATTCTTACGCAAATCATCCATCACTCTATCACCGGTCGGCTCATATTGTGTATGTTCACCACCACCACCACCATCATCATCAGCTCCATCTTCTTCATCACTGTCACTATCAGCTACTTCTTCTTCTTCTTCTTCTTCTTCTTCTCCTTCTCCACAATCTTCATTTTGCCATCTTACAAAATTTTGATCTTTCCGGTGTGAATCACGTATGAAGTTGTGTAGCACCATCGTTGCTGTCACTAGCTTAATCCACTTGACCAGACCATACTTTGGATGTTGACGATCCAAAATTCTCCATTTTGCTTTCCATACTCCAAATGTCCTCTCAATCACTGATCGCAGTCTAGAATGCTTTCGGTTGAACAACTCCCTTGCACTGACTGGTGGTCCTCCTCTAATAAACTGACCAAAATGATATCGCATACTGCGATGCGGACCAAGATACCCTGTCCTGGTCGGATATCCGGAATCAACAAGATAATATCTTCCAGGAGGAGAATGTGGAAAAGAAGCCTCTTTCGTAGCACAATGAGTCAATACCTTTGAATCATGTGCTCTGCCAGGAACACCGAGATATGCATATATGAACTTCATATTGAAGTAACATATAGCAAGAACATTCATTGTAACTCATTTTCTGCCATTATATGCCTCTGCATTCTGACTTGGAGCACGAACCGGGACATGCGTTCCATCAAGTGCTCTGATACAGTCTCTGAAATGAGGCCAGTGCCGACGATCATTCCTCAAAACCGGACTTACACTTTCAAACTCCTTTCTGTGGTCTTAGTGTATCCGCTGCAAACTTGAGAAGGGCAGTCAAGACGTCATCAAGCTTCCTTTGTACCATATTCAATGATCTTTGATACCTTTCAGCAATAACCCTCTTAGTCTTGTCTTGACCAACAACTTCAAGAAACATCGCAACAAATTCTTCAAGGTAGACATTGTGAGACTCTTTCAATCCATATTGCTCAGTTAACATCTTACACAAAGCTCCAAAATTTCTCTGATGCATCCGAAGAATATCATAACACTGTTGATCAGATTCATACATAAGTTGTTGAACAATACGCCATCCTGCTCCTCTATATGTCCGATGACTCAGCCTCTCACTAAAAGCCACATCAAACAAACCAAGTTCATCATCATAATCACCATCCTCATCTTCCAATATCCATCTTTCAAGCATCTACAAAACCATAAAAAGGTTGTTTTATTTAGTGTAATTACACCAGCAACACCAAAACAAAAAAAAAATGAACAAACATATGTTTATTTAACGTAAACACAGAGCAAGCAAAATGAACAAACGTATGCTATAAAAAATGAACAAACGTATGCTATAAAAAATGAACAAACGTATAACAAGTTCCATAACAAAACATAACACGTATGCTTATCACAAGTTTCATAACAAGACATAACACATATGCTTATCACAAGTTCCATAACAAGACATAACACGTAAACTGACATTTTCACAAAAAAATGAACAAACGTATTAACAAGATCACAAGTTTCATAATGAACACCAAGACATGTTTCAACAAGATCAAGAGTTTCATAATAGCAAGTTCCATAACGAGTTCATAACAAGATCATGAGTTTCATAACTAAAAAGCCACAAAAGACATAGTTTAATACAAAGATCAGACCAAGTTCTCACAACAGATTAGTCCTAAGCTCCATACTAGTTCCAAAAGATCACATAAGACTAGTCCTAAGCTCTCTCACCATAAGACCAAACTCACAAACTAATCAGCATCACGTTTTGTCTTAGTCCTAAGCTCCAGAAACTTAATCTTGGCTTCATCTCCCTTCATTGTTATAAAGCCCCTTCGGCTCCCTTCACTTTCTATAAGAAGTTCAATAGCTGCTTCATATAATGGAGACCACTCTCTCACTCCAGGCAATGCATACAATATCTCTAACACATTCTCAACGCTAAAGGCTTCTTGACGCTCCAACATCCTTTCAGCTATCCTATGCTTCATCTCAAGAGCTTCAGTCTGCTTTACACAAACGTCAACAACCATATCTTTCTCCTTGCTCTTTCTTTATGCTCTTGAACTTCCAGAATGAGTATGCGATGATGGCTGAGTTTGGCGATAGGTCTGAGCTTGTGGCTGAGTTTCAGTCTCCAAGGCTTGAGTCTCTGCTGCAGGCTGAGAATCAGCATCAGCTTCCTCACCACCATCTCCACCCACTCTAGAAGTCAAACTTGCTTCTCCATGTTGAGCGCTCCATCCTTCTGCTCCAGTTACTACTACAACACAGAACTCCTCTTCAAACAGGTCCATATTAAATTCCTCTTTTCACAAGGATCTTCTAATCCCATGACACTCCTATATAACAAAAAAAAAAAAGAGAGTAAGCAAACAGCTATTATATTCAAATGATATCATCAGCAAAACGCAAACCATAAGAAGTCTTTATCAGCAAGTAAGTCAATGATGAAAAATTATGTAACAGCATACATGAAGTATCTTATAGAAAAAAATAAACAGAAGAGATAAGCAAAACTGACCTTTTCACGTTCACTCCACCAATCATCTAACATTTCAATCCTTCCTGCTCTATCAAACCCAAGCCCTGTCCTATTCTTAATCAACTTCCTAAACTTGGTGTATTTCTTCCTACTGGTGTCGTACTTGTTCTTGAAAGGCGTCCAATCTAGATATCCTCTCTTAAACCTCTCTTCAAACGCCTCTATGATATTCTGCTTTCCTCTTTTATTCATTGATGTGGTCCTATTTCCTTTCTTTCTCTCTTCCATGTAGAGTTGGAAAAAAGGTCTAGTTTCCTCAGGAGGCCAATTCTAAAACACATACATCAAGTGTTTAAACTAAGCAAGATCGATTTAAACACAGAGCAAACACAGAGCAAGATCGATATAAACCAAGCAAGACTAGTGTGAGAGAGCCTTACATCTTTTGTCATTACGAAAGTCTGAGCAAGCTGGAGAGTGTGAGCTTGAGACGCTAGAGCCTGCAATAAGATAGAAAATAAAACAGAGAACTTTTGTTAATAGTGACCTGAACAAAAGCTGAAGCTAACTGAGCAAACCTTTAAAGGTTGTGAAAAATATATTAAACCTCTAAAAGCTGAAGCTATGATCCTAGCTTACGTATGAGATTAAAGATACAAGCTATGATTCTGAACAGAGAGACAAAGACACAGCCGAAGATACAAGTTAATTATAGCTTACGTAGTTGGTGTCAGACCAAAAGAGAGTGTGAGCTTGAGACACAGCCGAAGATGAAAGAGTAAGCTTGAGAGTGTGAACCTGCAAAAACGACAGAAAGAATAACCTCAAAAGATTAAAGCAACAGCAAAAACAACAAGCAACAAAACTAAGCAATGAAAACAGAGCTCGTTACCTCAAAGAGAGAGAGCTCGAGATGGGTTTTTCACCGGAGAAGAGAGAGAGTGATGCGTCGGAGAAGTAAGAGAGCTCGAGATGAGTTTTCGCCGGAGAAGAGAGAGAGATAGCTTTTTGCCGGAGAAGAGAGAAAGCTCTAGGTTTTCTCCGGAGAAGAGAGAGAGCTTTGGGTTTTCGTCGGAGATGGAGATGCGGCGGATCGAGAGAGAGAGAGCTGGAGATGCGGCGGATCGAGAGAGAGAGAGAGCTGGAGAGGCGTCGGAGATCGAGAGAGAGCTGGAGAGATCGAGATGAAGAGCTTTGAGGTCATGTGTCGGAGACGAGAGAAGAGCTTCGAGATCTATTCACGAGTTGCGTATGCGGCTATTAGGGTTAGGTATTTCTCTTAAATAATGAATTATGTTAAGGGTAGAAGTGTAATTAGGGTAAGTAGACTTAGAGATTACGCGTCCGTCGCTGATTTTTTCGGCGAACAGACGCAGACTTCGCGTTCGGACGCAGCCGCTGACGCTCTCGCGTCGACGAAACAAACAAACTTTCATGGAAAACATAGCCGCAGACGCAGCAACCAAACAAACAACCCTAAAATCTTACAAATCATCATGTGTCCAGAGGATGCAAAACATCGTGCGGTGTAAAAGAATAGACAAACCTTTTAAACTGTATCAGGATTCAGCGAAAATAAATTTAAAATTAACATAGAAAACTCGAGACATTTTATATTTTACACACCAAAAACCTTATGGAAAAGAGTATTTCTTGAAATTACAATATATACATAACCAAATGGATCTCATTTCTACTATAGCCCTATGTTTACCCTGGTCAGACAAATAAAAAAAGAGTTTTCTTTGAAGGATGGAAAATTATCTGGTGTAGAAAACACAAGTGTAAAAAAAGAAAAAAAAAGTAAAATGAAGAAATTGGAGGTCGACAAAAAGAAAAAGAAATGAAGAAATTGAAGGATTAACGACGCAATAAAAGAAAATACATTTTAATTACTTCGCTAAATCATGATGGGTGGAGGAGCTCTCTCTAATCTTACAGTTAGACACGTGGTCAGACGAGGTTAGCACCGCCCGAGTCCCAGTCTCCCCAATCGAAAACTTCCACTTCACAAAAAGCCTTACATTATTCTACAACCGCCTCAAACTCTCTACCACGTGTCATATTTTATTGGGTAAATAATATACGGGCTGCTCAAGCCTTTTTGTACTCCGTCTCCTATTTTAATGCGTTCGTTGCGCGAAAATCCTCTCTCTTAAGAATTCGCTTCAAACTCCACCACCACCTCTTCTCTAGATCGAAACAAAAGCTTTGCGTCCACGTTTTGTCTTTTCTCTCTCGTCGTTATCATCCGATAAATCTCGGGAGTTCTTCAAGTGATTCTGCTTCTATGCCATTTTACTCAGGTTAGGATCCGATTCTTTCTTATTTATGTGCTTAGGTTTAATCTACGATTTGTTCATCGATCAAATTCGATTAGGAGGCGATATTGTTTTCCTTTGATTTTACAACAATTACAACTGTGTGATTCTTACTGCGATAATTACTTGATTGAATTTTGATGAGTTTCTGGAATAGATCTGACAATTAGGGTTCATGTAATTGACTAACTCTTGCTTCAGTTTTCTAGGTTATCTGTGTTTACTAATATAGGTTAAGGATTCGGATATGTTGAGTTAAGGTTTACTTTGCACACTCGAATCTAATCATTCTAATAATTCTTCTCCTTTTTGTAGAAAATGGGACAAGCTAAGGGATGTTGGATATTACAGCGAGTGGTTCCAAGTGATAAGTCTGCAAATTCATACAGCGTCTCTCTTCTGTTATCTCCTGTTGTGTCTGTTTGGGATTGTATCGTCCGTAAAATGAGGTATACCTACGTACCTGAGTGGGTGTAGCAATCATTCAGATCAGCGAGGTTTGGTTCTGTTTTCTTCAGAAGCGAACAAGAAGCAAGCCAACGTTTTTATTTTCTAAGAAAGTACTCGTTTTAGTTTGAAGTGTGTGACCAAACAGAGAGTGTTTTGTTAAGTAGTCATGATGGATGATAACAGTAGCTCACTGCGTAAACAAGCTCAGCCGATTGCTGGAAAAGGGAAAGGTGAAGCGGAGAGAATCAAACAAGCCGAGAAGAAAAAGATACGTCTCGAGAAAGCTCTTGCTAAGTCTCTAGCGATCAGGGCTGAGCTAGAGAAGAAGAAGCAAAGGAGGTTAGAAGGACTGCTAGAAGCAGAAGCAGATGACGAAAGCTTGGCCAAGAAGAAGAAGAAAGAAGAGCTGGAGCGTATCAAACAAGCGGAGAAGAAAAAGATTCGTCTGATCGCTGCTTCTGCAGCTATCAGGGCCGAGCTAGAGAAGAAGAAACTTCAAAAGCTAGAGGAGCAAATAAGATTGGACGAGGAAGGTGCTGCTATCGCAGAAGCTGCTGCTCTGCATGTCTTACTTGGCGAGGATGATTCGTATCGAACCATGCCGAACCAAGAAACGGGTTTCAAGCCGCCGTGGGATTGTACTGCCAAACTCAATCTTTTTACAGGCGGAAGAAAAGGGTTCTCTCCTCATGAACGTTACTCGAGCCCTGCGGTTCACAGAAGTAGAGTAAGAGACTGTGACTGGTCAGTCTCGTATGAGCCTTTTGCAAGGGGATGGGATAACGATAACATTGGAATGTCGGATGATTTGATTGCTGCTCAAGCTGTGTCATCACTGCGAATTTCTGAAAATGCTCGTTTAGACGCAGTTTTCTTCAGTGGGATGTTCAGACGATGATTGTAGCACCATAGTCCCAGGGAATTAGTATCACTTATATATCTCAAATTAGTATCTCAATGTACCTCTATCACCAAGAAGACTTTGAGAAACAACATAAAGCGTATTAGTTTTTTTACTTTGGAGAGTTATGTTTATCTTTAAGATGGCATAGTATATTAGTTTCGCTGCAAATTATTTCTCTGGTCTTTACAGCTAACTCATCCGTGAGATCAGTATGTTTGAAATGATAATTTCTTGCATTTCATGAACATTCTCTATGGCAGGAGTTATTAGGAGTTACACAGAATGAAACATCTTAAACACAATGGCGAAAGTTTGTTGTACCTTATGATTGCCAACCATAATCTCTTATTTCACTTTGTCAAGCTTTTAGAATCCTTAAGCTTTTTTCTGCAGCAACTCATCTTCTGTGATTTTCAGTTGGATCTGCTAGCCATTACCAGTTTGAAGAAATTAGATATGATAATGACTCTTTTGAGAGATGGATAACCTACATAATGCCAAAGGATTTTCTTTGTGCTCCTTGCCAACTTACTCAACTTTTCCTTTGACTCTTGTAGTGTTGTTAATTTATCCTTCCTCTCTACTATAGTTGCTTGAAGCTTTTATTCTTTACTCTTAGCATCCAAATCCAGAATCAATTAGGAAAATATTTGATCAAAACATGAAATATAAATAATTCCAAATCATCCGTATTGAATTAGGCTTTATTTTTCTTTTAATATTTAAAACTAGGTGTCTTTTCCGCTCATGCGGGCATAATCGTTTTACGAATATTTATTAGTTTTCATCTTACTCATTAATTCCAATGTTATCAAAAAGTTTAAATCAGATTTCAAATTATCTATATATGATAAAGTATTTCATTAAAATATATATTATTATTACTGAGTCAAAATTTAAAACACTCATATATTAAGATATTTTAGAAAATGTTTTGCTTAATTAAAATTTAATTTTTGCTTATTTAATATTTAATTTTAAAATGTTAATCTTATTTTTTCACTTTTATAATAAAAATATTATTTTCAAATAACAACATAACATATATTTATATATGTAAGAGTTATCTAATTTTTAAAATTATGATTTGTAGTAAATAAATAAATGTCACTTTTTTTAAAATGTTAGAAGATCTCATATGTTTTACGAATATTCATGTTTTTTTCTTTTCAAGTTTGCTTTCTATATGTTTTTGTAGGACATAATCAAATATTGCATTTGTATAAACTTTAATTTTTATGGTAACACATATTAGCAAAGTTTATTATTGTTAGAAAAATTATCTAAAAAGACAAACACTGATAAATAAATTTTATAAACTGTATATATTATCTCAAATATATAACCTTTTAATACCAAAATATAGATATAATCCTGTCATGATATATTAGAAAAGAATTTTTCATATAATATTAATAATATAATATGAAATATTTGTGTAAATTATAATTATATTAAAACTATTTCTTAAGATATAAATATTATAATTTTATTTATTATAATCATTGAATAAATAAGATAACATCAGATATATGTATAGATGAAATATTGTAATTATTATGTTTCCAAAACTACTTATTATTAAAATATATAATAAAATATTTATTTACTATTGAATAATCCTAAAATCAGATGCAGTCTTGTGTAGCTACAGGACATCCTGGTCGGTTAAGTGAACTTTTTGATGGTGAGAAACTCTTGCCCTCTTTTTAGTCATGGCGGTTTTTTAGGATGTTACATTTCTTCATTTTCGTCATTCTCTAGTGTTAGTTTTTGTGGGTGTCTTAGAAAATCAGATGTAGACCAACTGTTGTTGAGTTGGTATGTATGTGCGTGTACCAAGTTGTGTTTCGACTCTTGATTAATGAAATGTAAAGATGGCAAAAGAAAGAAGAAAATAAAATAAAAACTATTTAGCTATTTTGAATAAATAATATCTCACCAATTAAAACGTCAACTAGGTAAGAAATAATTCTATTAACTTCTTCACTATAGAACTATAAGGAAACATCTTATTTTCATCTTTGACCGAAAATGACTTTAGTGTATATTTGTAATAGTATATATACATAGACTAAATACAGAAGAATTCATAATAGAAGTTGAGAACAATACTAGAAAATGAATATCACTGTGAAAACTTTAGTTGCATTTGTTTTTACATTCTTATTCATCATATCTTTTGATCATTCTTGCACGAGAGCCGCTATTATTCCAGGTAGTGATTTATTCTTGTACCTTATTTGATAGTTTTGAACCTGGTTCATCTTTTCTGATAAACATTCATATGCTGATATAATGAATTTTATTAATAAATAAATTATGGAACAGATCAGATGGATGTTCAATGCTTCAATGGAACAGAAACATGTGACCGTGGGGGATACAGAGCATGCACCATATTTTGCAAAAACCATGATTATTTCTATGGTTTGTGTACTACTGATGCATGTTGTTGTCATATTCAAAATAAAAATATGGGTGCAAGATGAATTTACCTAATCAGATATACTCTATGCTTGAAAGATGCTATCATTAGATGATACTTTGGCATATTTTGAAAATTTATAAAAAAAAGTTTACGAAGCCAAAAATGTATTGTTAAAATGTTAAATTCATTGAAACGAAGAGTTTATATACAGAGTTTGGTACTTTTAGATCTCATCTTAAACAAAACAGAGTAGAGAGTAGAAGAAACACAAAGCAAAGCAAAACCGGATACCATTCCTCCAATTTAACTTGGTTTAACTTCGAAGAAAAACATAACATTTCAACTCTCGTGTACATAAAGTTTGTAAGTGTTTTCAAACGGATCATTATATCTTCAGTTTCTTGGGATCTCGTGGTTTCTCATCTTCCTCCAACGCTTTGAGTTTGTTCTTAATGGCAGCTACTTTTTCATCTCGGCTCATATGTCCTGAGCTGCTTCCTCCACTTGAAGACCTCGTTCTGTTTGCTTCTGGTAATAATCTCTTGGGATGATAATCATGAGATGAATCTTCTGGAAGCTTCTCACTAGCTAAGCGAACCACCAATGGCCTACCACAAGCTAATCTCCCATGCATCTTCTCCTTAGCCAATTCAGCTTCCTGTGTACTCACTTTTGATCGTAAAAATCAGGAGATTTGCTCAATCAAAATCAGACCATTTTTTTTCATTACCTAAAACAGATTAGTGGTTTACCTCTTTCGAGCTGTATTGAATGAAAGCATAGCCGCGTGGTTCTCCTTTCTTTGGTCCGCGTGTGTGCCAGAGGTAGTCTTCTGATATGATCTTCCCATATGGAGAAAACATCTTTATCAACGCAGCCCTATCAACAAGAGAAGATGAAACAAAAGTTTTGAACTATGGAGGGGCCAGAACAATAAGCTTTTTGCTTCACGGTGATTGTTCTTTTTTTGCTTACTCATTTATTCTAAGATCCAAGTTTCCAACATATAATCTGCTCTCGTTCTTTTCATCTACAAACCCATTGGTGTCCTGAAGCAAATGTAAGAAACTAGTTAGAACTTATACGATGACACAAAGGGTAACATAAGAGAAAATAACAAACAAGATAGCAGAAGAATGAAGTGGTACAAGCTAAGTTGAAAACGAAATAACTGATGTAAGAGGATAGTGTAGTCACCATTTAATTGCAGGAAGCTCAAGGTATTAAGAATGTATTATTATGCATCCACCTGAAAATAAGCAACGAGACTTTTTATAATGTAAAACAAGTTCCTTTTCAAGATTTCAACAGTGTACACAGATGAGAACAATGCTCAAAGGCCAACACAACAATCGAACTATTGGTCAAGAAAAGCCTCAAAAGAAAAGCATAAACATAATCTAACAATACCCAGTTACAACTCTTTACATTGACCAAAAACAGAGGTTTCTCTGAGAAATGAAGTAAGCACCAAAAAGGAGAAACCTGTAGCTAAAGGGAGTAAAATTCATTGCTTGTTCTAATAGCAATGAACTAGACAGAACCCTAATTGCAAAGTAATCAATACAATTCAATTAAGAGAGAAAACCCTCGATCACCAATTAGTTCACATACTTGGATTACATATCGACACATAGCAAAACCCATTAGAGAGAAAACACAGAAAGTTCAAAATCTTTGGAACCTATAGATCAAAACTGTTTAGACAACAATCTCCACGGAAGCAAGTGACTTACGGGAGCTCAAACGCGATCTCCACGACTCTAAATCCCAAAGATGGCTGCTAACACACCAGAATCTTTTCTTTTTGGCTGTATAAACCGGTTTACAAGGAAACCGAACCGGTGACCGCGGATATTTTCTCCAAAATGGTTACAGATCATACTGTATTCATGTTTTTTTTTTTGATCAAAACTGTATTCATGTTTTTTTAAAAAAAAAAATCGGATTCAGATTTCAGATTTCTGGCCAACCAAATTGGACCAATTGGCTGGTGATATATAGTTTTGGGTTTGGTTCAATTTTGGTTTACCGGTTTAAAATAAAAAATCAATTTTGATCGTAGGTTCTGATCACTTGAATTTTGATTGCGTGATTTTAATTTTGATGAGAGAGAAAAGTTGACGCACTACGTATAGAGTCAAGTCAACAAGTCCCACTTTCATTAACGTTTCTCTCTCTCTCTCTCTCTCTCTCTCTCTCTCTCTCTCTCTCTCTCTCTCTCTCTTTTTCAATCCTCACTTTCCATCGTACAGCAGACGCAGACACAGATATGGCGACGACGAGCTTGCCGTTCCTCAATGCGACAGCAGGGCTCTCGTTACCGTCTTTTCACCGTCGATCGTACATTGTCTCAGGCCGTGATCGTCCTGAACTCTCCTCTAAACCAGTCTCTTCGCCGCGGCTTAGCTTCTCCCGTAACGGCAGCAACATATCGTCTCCGATCCGATCGGTGACAGTGAGATCGCAGCTGAACACGCCTCTCATCTCCGGCGACGACGAATGGGGAACTTGGACTGCGCTCTTCGCCACCGGTGCTTTCGGTCTCTGGTACGTAACGCCTTTTACGGTAAATGATGTCTGAGATCAATTAATGGTTAGAGTCGGTTTATTTCGGTTATATTATTATATCCGGTATAACTAAACCGATACTATAAATATAACTGATCGTAACAGAATCGTTAACAGAAAAGACTTTCACTCCAGCTCCAAGCTTCTCTACTAACAAGATCACAACTGGTACAGGTCGGAGAAGACGAAGGTGGGAAGTGCGGTGAGCGGCGCGTTGGTCAGCACGCTGATCGGGCTCGCCGCTAGTAACCTCGGCGTCATCTCTTCAGAATCTCCTGCTTTCGCTGTCGCCGGAGAATCTCCTGCTTTCGGCGTCATCTCTTCAGAATCTCCTGCTTTCCTTATTGGTTCAGTAGCGACAACAGTGGGTACGGCTCTGGCTTACTACCTAGTGCCGATGAGAGCACTTGGTCCCGATAGTTGGAAGATCGCAGCTGCTCTCATGGGGAGGCATATCGGTGGAGGTAACTTAGAATATATCAAGTATACTGATTTTGTTCCGTTCCTCTTATTTTAATTGTTGTTTTGGACTCCAGCCGTCAACTATGTTGCTATAGCCAACGCTCTCCAAGTTTCGCCATCAGTGTTAGCTGCTGGACTCGCTGCTGATAATGTTATTTGCGCTGTTTATTTCACTTCGTTGTTCGCTATAGGCTCCAAAATACCTGCTGAAACTCTACCACCTCCACCAACTAGTACAGATGCTGAGACGAGTAAAGGTTCTGAAACTGAGAACAAGATCCCTGTGCTTCTGATAGCTACGGGAATCGCTGTGTCATTAGCTATATGCAAGGCAGGGGCTTTGCTAACAAAGTACTTCGGGTTTTCGGGTGGTAGCTTGCCGGCGATAACCGCGGTGGTTGTCGTTTTAGCGACCCTCTTTCCCTCCCAGTTTGGTCGTCTTGCTCCATCTGGAGAAGCCATGGCTCTCATTCTTATGCAGGTGCGTGCGTGAGAGTTTTACACAAATCATTTTTCAAGAACAAATGCAATCTTTTATTAAAAGAAAGGTACTAAACTACTTTTCTTTTCAGGTGTTCTTCACTGTGATAGGTGCGAGCGGAAACATATGGAGTGTGATAAACACGGCGCCGAGCATATTCTTGTTTGCATTGGTCCAGATTGGGACACATCTTGCTGTGATATTGGGGGTAGGGAAGCTGCTCAACGTTGAGCTGAGGTTGCTGCTTTTGGCGTCGAATGCTAATGTTGGAGGACCCACAACTGCAGCTGGTATGGCGACTGCAAAGGGTTGGAACTCGTTGATCGTTCCCGGGATTCTTGCTGGTATATTCGGTATCTCCATTGCGACTTTCATAGGAATTGGGTTTGGAGTTAAAGTCCTCAAGTTCATGTAAAGATGGTTATATTATATTACTAGATTATCGATTGAACTCGTCTCTGTATGATTCGTTAACAAAGAGAACAGTCTCTTCTCTAATATCTGTTATGGCAGAGCTATGAGAAAAATAGAAAAAGAGACAAATCTTGTAAGTCAGTGAAACAACGAGAGCTGAGCTGAAGACAAAAAAAGAAATTTTAACCAGTCGGTGCGATAAGGAACTTTTCAATTTGAAATCCTCAAAAATTCAATATTTTGCTTTACAAAATCAAACGTAACAGAAAGTTATTGGGGGCAAATGCACCAGAAACAAACCAGACAAGTGTCCAAGGATCCGACTACAATCAATCCAAGAAAACAAAATCTACTAGCGCTTTTGGACCCTCTTTTGATAAACAGAGATGGGATATGATTTGGTAATGTGTATAAGAAATGAGGGACCTCTTTAATAAGACTTGGCAAAGATAGCAACTTCCTCTGCTGGATTACCAGTCATTAAACATATTTTGCTCCCTGGAGTCTGTTCAAACGGGAAACACCGAATGGTCGCTCCAGTTTCTTCTTTTACCTTTTGCTCATCTGAGTCACTGGCTGACCATGGACCTCTTGCCCATTTCCCTGAAGAAATCGCAGCTTTCAGCTCCTCGTATGAGTTCACATCAACTATGTTACTGCACAATCACATCAAACAAATCGTGGTGAGGAAGAGTCTACTGGTATAGGAGAAAGACAACAAAATACAAACACGTACCTATCCCTGAATGATATTGCCTTCTCAAGAAGTGATGATTGGATCTCATCCAACTTCTCTTTTACATACGCTACTAACGTTGACGGCTCCATCGATATTCCAAATACTTTTCCTGCCTTTCCTGGTATGTCCCTCCTCGAGACAACAACAGAGTTGTTAGTTACATCGCGTGGACCAATCTCAATCCTTATAGGGACTCCCTGCAAAAAACAAATGAGAATTACCAGAGCACTGATTGTAATCTTACCATAAAAAAGTCGTTTCACCTAAAAGAGAGTAAACGAACCTTCATTTCCCAGAAATTAAACTTCCATCCTGCGGTTCGTTCGGTTGTGTCATCAAGTTTAACTCTGACCCCAGCAGTTTGGAGAACTTCCTTCACTGATGATGCAGCACTGAGAACTTGTGTTTTCTCAGTGTCTTTCTTCCAAATGGGTACAATCACTACCTACCAAGGAAGAAAAGAGAAGATAATGCCACTGTCATTATCATAAAATCCAGATATAAAGCAAAGGAAAGTGCTAAGGCACCTGTATTGGAGCAATCTTGGGAGGAAGCATAAGACCAGTGTCATCTCCATGGGTCATGATAATGCCACCGACAAAACGTGTACTGACTGCCCATGATGTCTGCCACACATGTTGCCTATCTCCATTCTCATCTTGGAACTGGTGGCATTGTTCATAAATCTCATTTAACATTCTTTCAACATGATTTTTGCAAAAAGCTAAAAAGCGTAGATAATTCACGAGTAAGAAACAATGCTTTCATCATATAGTAAAAAGAAGAGAGAACTAAACTCTCCAGAAATATTCAAAAGTTAGTAGCACGAGTATGACAATACTTGTACAATGATCGTTCTGTTGTACTACCTGAGTTCCAAAAGCACGAGAAAAGTTTTGCCCTAAGTTGTGGCTGGTACCAGCCTGCAAAGCCTTTCGATCTCCCATCATAGCCTCAATAGTGTAGGTTGTATCAGCACCAGCAAAGGTCTCCAACTTTGATTTTCGACCAGCAATTACAGGTATGGAAGTTTCCTCAAAAGCAAATCTAGTGTAGATCTCGATCATCTGTTTTGCCTGCAATACAGCACTAAACGAAATTCACAAGAAGGTACCACACACACACACCCAAAAAAGACTCCATAAATTGGCTACGAGTGGAGAACAAACCTCTTTTTCTGCCTCCTCAGGAGTGGCATGAGCAGTGTGACCCTCTTGCCATAGAAATTCAAGAGTCCTAATAAATGGTTTTGTCCGCATCTCCCATCTAGTGACATTGGCCCACTAAACCACAGAGCAATGAAATTAACCAGGAGCAGTAGGAAGAAATAATATTACCATTATGGTATTTCTGAACAAACCTGGTTGATCATGAGAGGAAGATCACGATAGCTGTGAATCCACTGGGTGAACATGTGATTCACTATGGTTTCACTGGTAGGCCGAACCTGCCACAACCACAACCTCAACAATCAGAGCCGAAACTTTAGGTACTAATGACAAAAACTCGGGAATGCCAGAGAAAATCGTACCACAAGCTTCTCTTCAAGTTCATGTCCACCACCAACAGTGACAAGGGCTAGTTCGGGACTAAATCCCTCAACGTGTGAAGCTTCTTTCTCAATAAACGAGTATGGTATAAACTGCACAACAAAAGCGCCCAAACTATCACTCAAAACAATAAGAACATCAATGCATTAACTTTTATTATAGTAAAGTTTCCTTCTTTATGAACAAAAGATATGAATCTCTGTCTTATTATTATATGTAATAAAAATCACCAAAAATGCCTCAAAGAATACAATCACCAAGAAGCAAACTTCAATGCAAAAATCTGCAATTCATCTGTCTGTTTTACACTAATTGTATGCCCGAACTAACAAAACAAACCAGCTTCATCTAATGTTCTACTTCAAAACTGTAATTAACCAAGAACACGTGTTTCATCTGTCTTGTACTACTAACTTTGCTGTAAAATTCTGATTTAATAGTAATGTGCAACTGAAAACAGTACCTGAGGGAAGTACATGTTGCTATGACCAGTCTCTTTGAACTTCACATTCAGATAGTCCTGCAAATCAACAACCACAACAAACGTTTTACAATCCAATCAAACTTCAAAAGCTAAAAGAATCAAACTTTTTTTAACCTGAATCGCTTCCCAGATGGCGTAACCGTAGGGACGAATGACCATCGTGCCACGGACCGGACCGTAGTCAGCGAGCTCAGCGCTTGCGATGACGTCCAGATACCAAGCGTTGAAGTCCTGCGAGCGAGGCGTAACGGCCTGGTCCGACCTGAGCCGCTGAACCTCCGGCTTAGTCTCCGGCGAAGCAGTTGTACCGCTCGCAGCCGTTGCGAATCCGGGAGCGGGTCGGTTCCGTAGACATAATACTCTTCGTCGGAGAGCTGATGGATAGCGACGAGTGGTGGCGGGAAAGAGGAGGGAGGTGAGAGAAGGGAGTCTGAGAGAAGCCACCATTTTATCTCAGAAGAGAGATTGGTTGCTGGTAAAAGGTCAGAGGTTAACAAGTCTTCTTCTCTTTGAGATGATGATGACTCAGAGAAAGCTTCTTATCATGCCCATAGATAAAAGCCCATTAAGCTTCAAAATGAAACTATAAAAGCCCAATAGTTCTAACAAATGATAGTAATTTTACTAAATTTTGTTTGGTCTATGTTAAGTGACCTCCTTTTGTTTCCAAGATCAATATCTTCACCCCCACCGTTGACTTTGCTCCCAGGCACTTTCTATATTGTGTATAACTTAATCTAATTTGAGCCGAATTAAAAAACATGGTCCAATAATTAAAATTCATAAGAAACCTTCTATGAAGGAAACCTTAATTTTCCTTGTGCTTTAGATATTAGACCAAGTTTTTTATGTTTTTAATTGTTCAATCAGATTTATGTGACACAACTTGTGTATGACTGACCGACCAATTTTTAACCACATAAAAATCTTTTAAACAACAACAGTTGCTTCCCTCACAAGCATCACTCGCAAAAACCCTGAACTTTAAGTCACCTGTGCTCTCTTTTCGATTTGTCCTACGGCTAACCTAATCACATTTCAGTCTCATTCATTTATGATGTCGAGCATTTTCCAATCTTTGAATATCTTCTTTCTATAATCTTCGCAGCCACGTGATCATTTCAGAATTGTAATCTTCATGCTTCTTTGTACTCAATATTTCTTGAGCTTACAAAATTCCAGAAGAAAGAAGATGACTCATTCTAAAGGTCTTGACCAAATTATTCACGTTGTCATCAATCATGTCAATAAATACATCAAATTGTCACTTCACAGTAAATTCCATTTTCAATATTAAAACCAAATCCATGAGAAAATATAAATGAAAATCCAACTCAAAAATGCAAATTTAAGCCCCTAGCAAAACTTCTATAAATCAGATGTAAATTAAAAACTAAGTAACGAGACTGATTAGCTAATTAAGCAGCAGTAGCAGCTTTCTGCTTCTTAGGGATGCGATTTCCACCAACAACACAAGCATGGTCACGCTCAAAAGGCTCTAGAGTAATTTTCTCTGCTGGTTTCAACTCGTCCGCTTGCAGCTTCTTCACTTCGTTTGTTGTTTCAGAAAAAAAAGTAAAGAAGAATTATATTTCCTTAGATTGATTTAGTGTATGCAATGGTTATATAAATAGATTTATCAAGAAGAATAAGACAATGAGAATGAATAAACAAATAGAGATGAATAAACTAATGAAGACCAGATCTGGAGAATTCATTTTGGGATAGTGACAGCTCCCTTCTCTCTTCTTCCTTAGCATATCATGTGACTTTACCTTGTTTCCACATTCCAACGGCTCCATCCAGTTGCATCTACTTGTTTAAATTCGTTCAAGACTTCACATAAGATATTTAAATCAGTCATTCAGTTTTTCTGTCTATGATTTTCTGTCCATGATTTTCTATCCATGATTTCATGTCCATGATCTCATGTCCATAATCTTCTATCCATTATCTCATGTTCATAATCATTTGTCCATGATTAATCAGGTTCTTCGTGTCTTTACTCTTGCTCGTTATTCTCTTCATGTCAACATGTATATTATTATTAGGAGATCTCCTAATAATGTAGAAACGAAATGTCAAATTCATATATGTGATGAGTGATGACTGATGAACTGCCTTTGAAATCTACTATAAGTAGAATTTAGCGAACTCTTTAGATATGATCATATGAATAATCCTTTTTTCTACTTTCAAGTTTCCCTAATAGTTTAGGGGTTGTCCAGATTTTTCATGGTTGAATTACGTTGGATGTATAATTCTGGGGTACGTGTAGGGCAAAATTTTTGATACATGAGAACATCCCTAGTGGTAACGGGAGAACACCGAAGGTTCCCAATTGGCCACGTGAATTCCCTTCATCCATTTTTGCACACACACGTGCCTAGTCGTATCATTAATGTGTGTCGGTTATATTATATCTGGGCCATTAATTAGTGGACTGTAGTGTTATTCGTAGCTCTCATCTGGTGCCAATATTGTTCTGGTTATCTTTAAGTTTGTGTTTCTTGTTCATATTCTTGTTTCGTGAAAAGAGTATTACCATAGCTTCTGTTTTGTGTTCTTGTTTGTTGTTATTTTCTGTGTCGTGTTGTGTTTATTCAGAATATACCTTGCTGGCACTACTACCAATCTGATTATTCAGAATAAATCACTAGCTAGGACTCCGAAAGAGAAACAGGAATCCGTGAGCAGCAGGTTATTACACCTTTCATATTGTAGTTTTTTGTGTTAGTCAAGGTAGTTTTTTGTGTTATTTTAAAAAGTTTAGGTACAAAATTCAAATAAATGTACAGTTTAGGTATAATTTTGCACTTATATTTTGTTTGGATATAGAAAGACACGATTCAAATTATACGGGTCAAAATATGCCTTTTCCGGATCCTAATCGGATAGTAACTAATCCTACGCATTGCACATGGAAAGCATTTATTAATATATGACTATTCTACCTACTAACCCCACCCCACCCCCCACCCCACCCCCCACCCCCACCCCCCCCCCCCCCGCGCCCCACGCGTCGCACATGGACAACCCCTTAAAAACTAGGAAAGATCGTTGCTAGTACTTGCTACTCGTCCATATCAGTTGCTATTTCTCTGCATAAATAAAAAATGAGGGAACAAGGAGAAAGAGGAGATTATGCATTGTTATTGCCTCTTCTCAAAGATCAAGAAAAGAAAAGTTGTGTGAAGGAAGAAGTGAAGAAGCAGCTATGGCTATCGGGTCCATTAATGGGCGTGAGTCTTCTTCAGTATTGTCTACAAGTTATCTCTGTCATGTTCGTCGGCCATCTTGGCTCTCTTCCTCTTTCGACCGCCTCCTTAGCCACCTCTTTCGCCTCTGTCACCGGTTTCAGCTTCCTCGTCAGTTTTCCTCTCTTCTTGCATTCTCTATTATTATTTTTTTTTGGATCAAATCATTCTCTATTATTTATCATACATAAATCTCATATTGATTTTTTGCTAAAGAAGGTAACTTAATTTCTTAAAATCTTTACGAGGAAATCAGGAATAAAGGTCGAAATTAGAAACTTGATTAGGTAATTGGAGATATTGACTTCCAAGAAAATATAATATAATATTTACCTTTAATGGACAAATCAGGCACCTTGTTTGAATATCAAACGCGTAGACATCTTTTCTGCCACTCAATTGAGATTTAATAATAACAAAATATTTGTCTTTTTAAACAAATACTAGATTCTGATTACCTTTTGTTTTGTATTTTATTTAAAAATAATAATTTTCATATTTATATTTTTAATTACTTTTTTTCTTTGTAATCATATTTATGTAAAGTATTTTTTCTAAAATGTTGAGTAAAAAACTTTAATTTATTTTATTAAATAAGTTAGACTAAATCTATATTAGTAGATTCATTTAAAAGGACATGTATATATATATATATAATTTTAATTTTTATATTGTGTTATCTGTAATTATTTTTGTGTTTAAAATGGTTAGAGTTATTATATAGTTTAATGCAATTATAAAAAAATAGATATCACGTTTATAAATAGGGCATTTTAGGGATGGACAAAAAACTTAGATCCAAAGAACTGATCAGAACCCGATCCAAAGAAGTTAGTACCAAACCAAACTAAAATTGATTAAATATCCGAATGAGTTCAAGTTTTTGGTATTTAAAGAAACTGAACCCGACCTGAACCGAAGTATTTCGGGTTGCCGAATATATCTGAAATATATTAATATAGCTATATATATTAATTATTTTAGATTTAATGTATATTAAAAACATTCAAAATATGTAAGATACTTTTTAGTTGTTCAAAATACTTGAAAATATATATGAATAGTCAAAAGTACATGTCTAAAATAGCTAAAGTATACTCAAGACACTAAAAATACTTAAAATATCTATTGATTCTCAATCCAGATATTCAAATCAAACCAATTTATATGTTAATTTTAGGTATTTTGACCTATGATATTCAAATTTATATGTAATATATATTTTTGTTTATAGATTTTGTGAAAATTTAAATATATCAGGAATTTAAAAATTTAAAAAATTATTTAAATGAGTTATCTGAACCCAAACCGAACCCGCAAAGATCTGAACCGAACTCGAACCAAAATTTAGAAATACCTAATGGAGCTGAAATCTTTGAAACCGAAAATTCAAAATCTGAATAGAACCAAACCGAGCCCAATGGAGGCCCGAACGCCCACTTGTAGAACATTTCATAAATAGTTTTTAATCGAATAATCTATTGAAAATCCGTTAAACTAAATAAATTTATAAGAATATTTATTTCTATTAAAAGTCCACTTAGACCCCCTCACTCTCAGACCATCTCCAACCCACCTCTATTTCTATCTCTATATTTTCCTCTAAAATAGAGAAACTCTATTATAGAGTTGAATTTGCTCCAATGTATGCCTCTATAATAGAGTTCCTCTATTTATAGGGAAAAATATAGAGATTTGTCATTTTCATCTCTAAATATAGAGACATAAAGTGAAATTCCTCTATATTTTCCTCTAAAATAAAGGGACTCTATTATAGAGGTGTACATTGGAGCAAATCTACCTCTATAATAAAGATCTCTATTTTAGAGAAAAATATAAAGATGTACATTGGAAATGCTCTCATTAAACCATATTTAAATATCATGTGCGTTGTTAATTGATAAAAATAATTTTTATATAAAATACAAATTTAAATAAGTTAATATCTGGTTGAATAAATCCCACATTTTTAAGCTGCGATGTAAGTTATGTTGTTGTATTGTAATAATGATTTTTTGAAAAAAAGGTGTTCAATTGTATTGTTTTTTCGCTAAAGAAGTTCATGTATTGTTGTTAAAACTATATGTTAAATATGATTACAAACCTTAAATTGAAATGTTTTTATATCGATGTAAACAGATTTACATCATACATGGACGAATTTGAATATAGTCACATAAGATAAAAAATCAGCTTTAAATTGTTTAATATAAATTATATATATCATTATAACTATTCTCGTATTTAAATATCAAAAACTAAAAACAGTTTTAATAATGATTACCGTTGATTTCAAAACTATCCAAAGAAATAGGGAGATAAGTTTTCTTACATTAAAAAGGTAATTATGTTTTTAACTTTTAAAACTATAATATTATATGCTACATAAATTAAGAAGTTATTTTTCTTTTTTGAAAGAGTAAAACATGTAAATAATTAGTTGGACACAACCTTTTATTAATTGAAAATACTTGTGTTTTAAATGAATAGATAATTTGTTTAAATTTTACAAATTTATTTAGAAAATGTCATCTTTGTAGTTTTTTGTTTAAAATTAAGAATTAACATTTATGTGGTCATTTTAAATGATACTTGCAACACATAAATATTTTAAGAAATTGAAAATATTTCAAATTTTAATAATAATTTAATTTCATATATAACAATATATTGAAATATTTTTAATTTTACAAAATAGAACAAAAAAATTATACAGCAAAAAAAATTCATTCTGAAATTAAGGGTTAGTTCAAATGAGATTCTATTGTTGGATTAAATTGATTTAGTTAGGATTTAAATAAAAAGCATAGAGTAAAAATATATCAGTGGCATATGATGGTAAATAGTTTAAAACTTCAAGGTGGTCTAAAAAAAAGTCTCTTGTGTTTTAATAGTATTGATATTGTTGCTTTTCGTTTTTTTCTCTTTATTTTGAGTTATTAATTTTTTCAAATCAAGAAGATTTTCGGTTTTGTTAGCTATATTTACGGATTCAAATAATATATATATATATATAGTTTTTTTAAAGCTTAGTGATTTAGTTGGGAAAGAAAAATTAAAAAAAATATGTTGTTTATTGGAATTAAAGTATTTTTGTAACAATTAATATACCTAAAATTTTAATTAATGAAATGACATGGTATGTAAATTTTGTTAAAACAGAAGGACATCTCAAAAAATGACATTTTGTTTTAATAGTACTGATGCGACGGAAAATATTTTCTTTCTTAGATTTTATTTGTATATGTTTAATGAAGAATTATCAAAAATGAATAGATTGATCGGGATTATTATATCTCGAACAATTTTGAAATCCAAACTCATACCAAGAACCACGTAGCTGAACATGATTTTTTTTAAGAGAGAAAAAAAAGCAATGATTATAGAAATGATATTATATTGTTTAGACTTCTAAATTATTATATACTAGAGGTGTGTCCGCGCTTCGCGCGGGGTATTTTCATTTGTTGTTAAGTATAATTTTTTCGATGGTGTAATTATGTAGTCTTCTTTATTTGTTAAGAACATTATTTGATGTTTTATTGTGTTATGTAGTAGTAGGTGATAAATTAATATATTACATTTTTGTTTTTAGTAATGTGTTCTTATGTGTATAGTAGTATTTATTAGTGGTGAAATGAACATCTGATGTAAAGCAAGTTGAATTTCAATAACTTTGCATTTAAGCATTAGTTAGTTCTAAGATTAATGGTTTCAGCATAAAAAATTACTTTATTTTTTTCAATTTTTTTAACATTATTCTTTTAAGATATTTTTTCCCCTATTCATGTATTTTGACATTGTATCGTTACTATCTTCGCATTTCGTTTACCGTTCCGGTATTCTTGCACATTATTTCTTGCCTTCTTCTCTTGTGAGATTATCTGATATTTGCTGTTGATCAAGTTTAAGAGTTTTCAGTTGTGTGATTGTTTCTCACCCTGTTGTAGGCTTTTTCCGGTAAATATTGGTCGTTCCTCTTCTTCCTTAGATTTTGGCTGATGTTAGGGACTGCCTTTCCTTGGGTTGGATCAAAGTAATCGTCTTTGATGTTGTATTCCTCATCATTGCTTGCCGTCGATAGTTCATGCTTGCCTTGGTTTTTCAAGATCTGGTTTTCAGTGATTTAACTTCTATGCTCGCTTTCATAGCTCGATGACAGTTCCAAGGTTTATTGATGTCATTTTATCTCCCCTTCCCTCTCCGTTCTCTCATCTCGTTACAACTTTTATTGTTTTACGATTTTCATCGCTGTTCGCGTCTCTGGTGGCTCCCCCTTTCGCCATGTTTACCACTTCATGTTTTGATAGTGTTTCCTTTGTGTATGCTCTGTGGGCTTTGAAGGTTGTTTCAGGCTTCAAGATTAAGCTCTTATTTCTCGGTGATTGACTTTCATCCTCCCTCTTTCAGGTTGTTTCTTTTTGTTCCACTGCTTTATTTGGTATATGTGTGCAGAGTTAGTCTCTTAGAACTTTGGTGACTTCTATCTAGAGCTTTTTGGTTCTTCACCGGCATGGGCTTCTTGCCTGCGCTTTGTGTTCATGGTGCTTTACGCATGTGTCTTTTTGCTTCGTGGTGATTTTGGACTTCTGGTGATTATTTTTTCTCTGATCTGCTTTCTTGATTATTTGTGTTGGTGCTTGATCGTGTTTCTTTGTTTTGTCTCATATTTTATATTTCTATCCTTTTCTGACACCTGCTCGTTTTGGCTAAAACACTCTATTGTAAGGTAAGGTGAGTTAGTCTTCGTTCTTCGTCTTCTTCACCAAAATATGTTTCGTCTTCGAATATTTTTTTCTACATATAGATTTGCGAGATTTATTTATAGGGGATTCAGTGATGAAAAATTCAATTTAAAGATATTCATCTGATAAAAAATAGAGATACAACTATTTATATAATTTCTGGGCTTTTTTCTTTAAGAAAAATTTGTGAATATCTATATGTATGGAATTACTTTAGTTTCGAATGTAGAGATGGAGAAAGATGGAAGGTTGTGTGTGACGTCTCAATTTTTTTTTATCATTTTAGTGATCTAAGTTGTATTTAAGAGTCACTTGTATGTATGAAGAGTTAGGATGACGATTAAAAAATTAGGACCAATCCAAAAAGAAAATGCAATTAGAAAGTGTTGAACCAAATTGCAATAGTAAAAAAAATGAAAGATTTAAAATGTAAAATTGAAAAACAAATGGGACACATGTCGCAAAAGCCCCATGCCACTTGTCATGAGAAAGGAAAAAGTATACTTTATATATATAGATAGACGAATGTGTTTTTTTTGGATTATAAACTCTTTATCAAATGATACTAATCACATAACTTTATACCTATAAAAATATGAAATCCCCTCTCTCGTTGGCTATATGAATTAATTATATAGTTTTAAGGAATGCTTCGATGAAAACAATTTGTCAAAAAAAAAATGATTCGATGAAAACAAAGGAATATGCCTTTTGAAATGTTTTATCAAATCTTACATAATACTCCCTCCGTCCCACTTTAATTGGTGTTTAAGGATTTTTATTTTATCCCAAAATAATTGATATTTTTCATTTTTCTAGACAAAATTTAATATTGATTAAAATTTATAGCCAATTACAAAATGTTGTATCTTTTTTTCTATTGGTTAAACTATTTTATTTAATGCTATTTGTATAAAACCAAGATAAATTACATAAAATTTTGTGTTTTCTTAATCTTTGTGAAAAAACCTTAAAATCAACTTAAAATGGGACAGAGGGAGTAATACGTCACCTCCAACGATTTTAATGAGTGTCATTTCATATATACTATAATTACACATGTTTAATTAACTAAATAACTAATAAAAAAATTCACGGATTTAGGGATGGTTTGTTGCGATTTTAAAAATAAAAAATAAAAACATTTAATCCAAAGCATAGACTAAAAATAAAACCAATGACAATTCATGGTAAATATTTTAAAACTTAAAAAGTACCTAAAAAAAGACCTTATGTTTTAATAGTATTGATTTGTTATTTTATTTTATGGAAATAGTAAAAACAGATTACACTAACTCACTAAGCCTATTGATAAAAGTTTAAAAGAATTCTACACCAAAAACGATTTAGAAACAAAATCTTCTTAAACTTTATACTATTCTATTTGTGTTCTTTTTTTCTTTCTTTCTTTTCCTAAACTCAAAAATCATCTGGAAGTTGGAACAGTAAATGATGTTAACTGATCCAAATTTTAAATACACAAGGTAGATAGAGCTAACAGATCGCATTGACTGCATACTTGTAAAGCAAGAAAACTATACTAAATTGACCTTTATCGATTTAATAATGAACAGATGGGAACAGCAAGTGCGTTAGATACACTTTGTGGCCAATCTTACGGAGCGAAGAAGTACGGAATTTTAGGGATACAAATGCAAAGAGCAATGTTTGTTCTTACATTACTCTCTGTTCCTCTCTCCATCATCTGGTATAACACAGAGCACTTCCTTGTCTTCTTCGGGCAAGACAAATCCATTGCTTCACTCTCTGGCTCCTATGCAACATTCATGATCCCAAGTATCTTCGCCTACGGTCTACTTCAATGCTTAAACAGGTTTCTACAGGCACAGAACAATGTGTTTCCTGTGGTCTTCTGCTCTGGAATCACCACTTGTCTTCACATCCTCCTTTGTTGGGTCTTGGTTTTCAACTCGAGTTTAGGGTTTAAAGGAGCTGCTGTGGCTAACTCTATCTCGTATTGGCTTAATGCCCTTCTACTGTTCTCTTACGTCAAGCTATCGCCTTCTTGCTCACTGACTTGGACCGGTTTCTCTATGGAGGCTCTACGCGACATCTTCCCTTTTATGAAACTAGCTATTCCTTCTGCATTAATGGTCTGGTAAGTAAAACGCTAAAAAGTAAATAGAAAGAGATGTGGTATATATATATGTAAATTAATGACTCGATTACACGGGGTTCTCTTAGTTAGCAATTTTTAATTATTTCTAATATTGTTTGAGTGCAGCTTGGAGATGTGGTCCTATGAGCTTGTTGTTCTCGTATCCGGTCTTCTTCCAAACTCAGTTATTGAAACTTCTGTTCTCTCAATCTGGTAAGAACGAAGTTTATAATACAATATTCTTATCTTCCTAATTTAAGAGTGTGTAATTAAATTTTGGCGTGACAAATTGAGTAAGAATAATGTATTTATGTGCAGCGTTAACACATCAGGAATAGTTTGGATGATCCCATTTGGTCTTAGTGGCGCTGCAAGGTAAACATATCTAAACCAAATCATGTTAACATCAAAGATATTATACAAGCCATATTGAAATAATTTTCTTATCCTTGCAGCACAAGGGTATCAAATGAGCTAGGAGCAGGAAATCCAAGAGTGGCTAAGCTTGCAGTGCATGTGGTCATTTGCATCGCAATTGCAGAAAGTATAGTGATTGGATTGTTTTTGATACTGATAAGAAATCTATGGGGAATGGCTTACAGTAGTGAACCAGAAGTAGTCACCTACATAGCCTCCATGATGCCGATTCTCGCCTTAGGAAATTTTATTGACAGTATTCAATGTGTTCTCTCAGGTTAGTTTTATTTCTTTGCCTGCAAGTAAAGGCATTTGGTTAAGTCTGGTTATCACTAGTTATGTTTTTTTTTGATAGTTTTACCGGTTCAATAGGGGTCGCTAGAGGATGTGGGTTGCAGAAGATAGGAGCATTGGTGAATCTTGGATCCTATTATTTGGTTGGATTACCTTCAGGCTTGTTACTTGGTTTTCACTTTCACTTTGGTGGTCGGGTAAATCAAAATAAATAAACTCACATTTCAGATTTTTTTTTCTCCAAATTAACCGATTAATTTTTAACTCTAACAAATAAAAATGTGTATATATTTGACTCGAAGGGGCTTTGGCTTGGAATCATATGCGCAATGGTTGTTCAAGTTATATTTCTTTCACTCGTCACCATCTTTACAAATTGGGATGAAGAGGTAACAAAAAGAACTTTGTTGTTCCCTTTTTATTGTTTTCATCCATATAATTAATATTTTAAATTTTTAATGGATAGGCCAAGAAAGCTACAAAAAGAGTTGAATCTTCTTCAGGTGGGAAGGATGCTTCAAAGGATAACGACTCAACTGTTGTCTTCTGAGAAACCTTATTACAATGCAGATCACTAATCATACATTTTGATTAATTTAAATAAAGAATAAATGCTTTCTTTGAGTATAACAAGTCCATGTTTGTCACCTTTTCGTCATTATTTAAACATAAAAGAAACTGAAAGTAAAACTAATCTCCCACACAGATGAAACATTGTAAGAACTTGGCTCTACTAATGAAAACCAAACACGGTCAGAACGAACAGAACAAGTACAGTACCTAGAACCAGAACCACACCAGTAATGCATAAACCTTTGCAGGAGTTGTCAGCTTCTTTGTAAAGATTACCATTGGCTCCTCCTGCGGTGATGCCTTCATTGTTCTTTATACAGAGGCAATTTTCAGGGGAGAGCCTCCCTAATATCACTTTGCAGGACTTGTCAGCTTCTTCGTAAAGATTACCGTTGGCTCCTCCTGCACAGATGCCTTCATTGTTCTTTATCAAGAAGCTCTTCATAGCTTGACTAACAGTGAGAGTATCACTCGACGACAGCTCGAGGAAATCATACTTGGAATCCTCTACAAGAGTTTCAAGAAGAACAACACTAGCTTTTAGATTCTCCTCATAGAGGTAGTCCCAGCGCAACCAGCAAGAAATATTTTTGGTCAGCGCCCAGATAGCGATTGCTACAGCTTCACTGGCTAAACGAGGATGTCCATCTCCAGCTATTCTCAAAGAGAGAGTGAATATCCGGAAAATAAATTTTGTAATCCCCTCGCTTGATGATGGTGGTAGCTTGGTGGAATGAGCCTCAAAGTCGCGTACAAGAGTTGTCAGAATAGCAAGACTAGCTTTTAGATTGACTTTATCGAGAAGATAGTCCCATCTCGTCCAGCAGAAAAAGTTTTTGGACAGCGACCAGACAGCGATTTCCGAAGCTTCACTGGCTAAAACAGTATTTCCTTCTCCAGCTACTACCATAGAAATAGTGAATAAACGTTGAATGAATTCACTCATCGCGTCGCACCGTGATGATGATGATGATGGTAGTTGGAGGGAATGCTCGTTCCATTTCTGTATAAGCGCCTTGAGAAGAACAACACTAGCTGCTAGATTCTCTTTGGTTGCTCTGTACCAGATCCTCCAGCAAACAAGGTTTCTGGTGAGAGACCAGATAGCTATTTCCGCAGCCTCCTTGGCTAAAACAGGGTTCCCTTCTTCTCCTGCTAATCTCAAAGAAAGAGTGAATATCTGCAGAGTGACTGCCTTCCTTTTTAGTGCACCGGCAAGAGCCACTCTCTTCAGAGAGCCATAAGTTTTCACAAACCTTGTTTTTGTTGTATTCTCTTCTGTTGGGGAGGAGGTAGCGGAGAATCGATGACGCAGCAAGATCTCAAATGAACAAGGTGGAATCAGACACTGTTTCTGCCAAAAAGGAAGGTTTTCAAGTTCGGTCAGAGCCCCTGCTTTCTCCAAAATCATCTCAACCGACTCTAGGATGAGAGGCCTCCTCCACTGGGGGAGGAGTGGTAACAAGTAATGCACCCATGAATACAAACCAACATGTAAATCGCCTTGGGAGGCTTGTTTTATCATCCAAACTGTAAGGGGAAGAGCCTCCTGAGACGGTGGTGGTAATTCACTAGCGAGAAGTACATGAGGTTTGGTACGCAGTATCAATGCTAACGCAGCAAATATCGACATATTGTGAGAAACTCCTTCCAGTTGATGGGAAATATAATAACCAAAGGACTTGACTACAAAGTCGGATAATGTGTCGTCTGAAATTTCTCGATTGATGCAATTGACTAAGTCAGTGTAGACTCGTTCAGGAATACTACTAGCTACATCCAGCTTGAATATATCATCATATTCCCACGGAGATGATGATGATACTCCAAAAACAGACTTCAAGCAATCCAATAATCTCTCCACCTTCTGTGCTTGGTTGAGGGAGGAAGCTATAAGATGTGAAAAAGGATCCTCCTCTCTTTCTCTTGTTTTAGGCACCTCATCAACCACGTCACCCTTAGCAGAATCCGTCATCTGATTATCGTTCAGTCTGCCGCCTATACGTCCAGAAACCTCCATAGATTTGAATATTAGGTTTACATGACTTCAAAAGTTTTCATTTAAACAGAAGTTTTAGCGTGGGAAAAGTGCAATTTCTTTTCTATGGGGTACTTTTTGGAATTAACCAAGACTTTTGTTATTCCTTACAGGCTACGACTTATTGCTCAAGTCTTTCTATATGATGCTTAGGGCATTTAAGCTTGTGCTTTGATCACATCAAGATCCGAAGATGGTCAAATCTTTCTATTATATGCTTAGAACATTTCAACTCCATAGGAATAACTATCTAAATCTACATTACTCTTCACTATAAACACACAAGGAACTTGTAAATTGTGACCATCCGAATCTTTTTTTTTTGGCACATATACAAACCACTTCTAAAGACTATCTAGAGAATAAACAAAGACTCTCAAACGGTTGTAATGGAGCTGCATAAGAAAATATTCGTAACAGAACTAAGAAACTTACAAATGCAAACTAATGGGAACATAAATACACAAATGAGTCATTTTCTGAATCCATGTCAAAGATCATACATAATGCTTTGAGAAAATGTCCTGAGAGAGCTAATAGCTTCATTTCTTTTTGGCTGATCAAAAAAATATTCCCTCCCGAAGTCAGTTTTTTGGTGTTTTTCAATCTTGTCTTGGAGGGGATGTGGCCGTTGATGTACCTGCAACAAATTGATTTAGATGGGGGGTTTTAAGAGATGAGAGGGAGGTCTTGATTTGCTGTTCATTTCACTTACCTTTGGGTTGGCTTTCTTCGGTAGATGTTTGTTGAGTCTGAGTTTGATCGCCTGCTTCACCTGGAGACAAAGCTTTGAGCTGCTCTTCTGTAATCTTGAGGTACTCCTCGGTTGTGTAAGCTTTTGGTGACTGAGCATCATCTGCTTATTTTTCAAGAAAAACACCTTTATAGCTTAAGCTTAAACAAGACAAAATCAAGCTACTTATTCAATTCAAAACTAGACATAGACCCACTCACCCAGTTCACTTGCAGCAGTCACAGGAGGATCTTCAGTGCTAGGAACTGGTGTTGGTGGTGGTGGAGGAGGAGTAGCAGTGTTCATTCTGTTCTGGTTGTATACATTTGGATTTGAGATTTCATCGAGGCCAATCTCACGCTCAAGTGTGCTTTTGAAATCTCTTGAAACATCCTATAAGGAAAGCCAATGTAAGCCAATAGAAAAAAAAAAATTAAAAACTCATTTTCATTTCCTAAGAGCCTTGAGATCAAAACAAACAAACCTGTAGCTCTCTAATCGTTGGCTGAAATGTACGCAGTGTTTTCCCAACAGTTCGAGCTACCTGCACGGATCATCATACCCCATTCAAACTCAATTAAGCCAAAGAGCTCATCCATCCCTAGCTTAAAAGAGTAATTCAATAAGTTACTACTGCTCTAACCTCTGCAAGGCCTTTAGGACCAAAGACAAGCAAAGCAACAACACCAATTACCAAAGCCTCAGGTGCTCCAACGCCAAACAGAGACGCACGAATCACCATACCCTTACTACATCTTCTCTTCTTCTCTGCACCATCCAATTACACAAACTGAACACATTATCACCAAAAAGGAATCAACTTTGTGATGATATAGAGAAATTCGAAACCTGGGTTTGAAGATCTCGGAGAGATTGAGATGCTCATATGCTTTAGACCAATGTAAGGAGAGAAACGAAGAGAAGAGCCCAAACATGAAGAGAGATAAGGTTTCGAAGTTTTGTAAAAAGGGAAAAGAAGGTGAGACCTATTTGTAATCGTTGGTGAAGAAGATGCTATAATCTGAGAGGCCATGGCCATTGGACAAGCTTCGAAATTGTGTTATTACAGTTCTTTTTGTCTGTGCTAAAGCTTCGAAGAATCTTTAATTACAAAACTCACTCCCACGCCTTCATCAGGACCAATCCATGTCCATTAGCTAGAAAAATAAAACAAAAAAAGGATAAAATGGAAATCTTAATTATCCTATGGGATAGGAATATCAGAATGAGAAAGTACCAAACACACGAGTCTTGTATTTCTAATCTTTTTCTTTTGCAAGGAAATAATAGGCCGTAAAGACAGACGGATCATAAGTTATTCATGGGCCTAGATTAGTTTAGTCGGCCTTTAGCTGGGGCTTAGATTAGTTTAGTCGGGCTTTAGCTGATTTCACCAATATCTTTCTCAATTAAAAAGTTTTGATTAAAGAAAACAATCTCTCCATTATGACGTGGCAAAAAATAACTTCCCACCGGAGGATTTAATTGACCTAAGTGACAATTTCCCTCCACTTTTATTACTTGTTTGATGTACATATATAGCATATATTTGTTTATTTGCATTTGAAGGGGTTTGACTGCAAAATTGAAACTTTATGGCAAAATTAAAAAAACATCTTTGCACATCAAGATATTGTACTTTCACAATCAGATTAATAAAAGCTGAAGTTATAAAAAAAAAAGAAAAGAACCAAAACCTTATGGATCTATTCTTTAAATTTTCAGAGGTTTGTCGGAGGGGATAGATGGATCTTGACCAATAAGATCGATCGATTCAGGTTTTGTTGATCGAAAGGGAAAAAGGCTTTATCAAGTAGCACATGATTTGCTTTCATTTTAAGAACCTTTGTTCGTCTCTACATCTGTACATGGGAGAGCAACATCTAAGTTAGAGAATTCAGTCTACAGCAAGAATCGAGACATGTTAAAGGAAAGGAATGGAACAGAACCACAGGGCAATGATCCATTCGGACATCACCAAAGGCTTACCACTAGTTGGTGGAGGCTGTGCAGTTTCAGCAGGTATTTTGGAGCCTATAGCGAACAACGAAGTGAAATAAACAGCGCAAATAACATTATCAGCAGCGAGTCCAGCAGCTAACACTGATGGTGAAACACGGAGAACATTGGCTATGGCAACATAGTTGACGGCTGGAGTCCAAAACAACAATCAAAAACGCAAGCCACTATAAGAAGAATGGAAACTAAAGAAGTCTCTTCAAGAAACTGAAAGATAATACCTCCACCGATATGCCTCCCCATGAGAGCAGCTGCAATCTTCCAACTATCGGGACCAAGTGCTCTCATTGGCACTAGGTAGTAAGCCAGAGTTGTACCCACTGTTGTCGCAACTGTAATGAAACAAATGATCAAGACAACAGCAAAAGCAGGAGCTTCTGAAGAGATGATGCCGAGATTACTAGCGGCGAGTCCGATTAGCGTGCTGACCAACGCACCACTAACTGCACTTCCCACCTTCGTCTTCCTGTACATGGGTCGATAGAGAGAATATGTAAATGGGAAAGTATATTCTGTTATTGACTCTGTTACAATCAGTTTACATTAATAGTATCGGTTTATAGTCATACCGGATACAATCATATAACCAAAATAAACCGACTCTACACATTAATAGATCTCAAACATCATTGACCGGAAAAGAAAAAAAAAGGCATACGCAAAATCCAACAACCAATCAAATTAAAAGAATCAATTTTAAACTTCACTTATGATTAATACATAAGCAAAATCCACTTAAATGACTTGTTAACTAATATATAGGAGGATTTTTAATTGTACATTATAATTAACTTTATATTGATTAATATTATTTTTAAACCACTTACCATATAATTTTATTATAATCAAAACTAATATGATTAAAATAAATCGTTCTGGTGTGTTAGCCATTTGGGAGTTTGGAGTCGTCGAGATCGCGCTTGACCTCCCGTAAGTCACTTGCTTCCATTGGAGATTGTTGTCTAAACAGTTTTGATCTATTGGTTCCAAAGATTTGAACTTTTTGTGTGTTTCTCTCTAATGGTTTTGCTATGTGTCGATATGTAGTCCAAGTAGGTGTAGTAGTTGGTGATCGTGGGTTTTCTCTCTTAATTGAATTATATTGATTACTTTGCAATTAGGGTTATGTCTCTAATGGTTATTCTAGTTCATCGCTCTTAGAACAGTCAATGAATCTGAGTACACAGATCTTGCTCCCTTGAGCTAAAAGGTTTCTCTTTCTTTTGGTGCTTACTTCAATTCTCCTGTAGAAGCCTCTGTATTCGGACAATGTAGAGAGCTATTGTTAGATTATCCTTCCAAAAGATTATTACCTGAAGCAAACAGAACTAGGTTTGCAAGTGGAGGAAGCAGCTCAGGAGGACAAATGAGCCGAGATGAAAAAGTGGCTGCCATTAAGAACAAACTCAAAGCGTTGGTGGAAGATGAGAAACTACGAGATCCCAAGAAACAGAAACTGAAACAAGTGTTGGTTGAAAACACAAACAAAACTTTATGTAAAAGAGAGTTGACATGTTTTTTTTTCGAAGTTAGACCAAATTTTAGTTTTTTTTTGCTATTTATCTAGAAACCCGATTTTCCATAATATTAAAAAAACACCTAATTTTAGTTCTCTACGAATATGGTGCTACAAGTCATTGTCTGAACATCCAATTTATGACAACTGTGTCCACACAAGCTTTTTAGAATGAGATGATATTATAGACTAAATATGTTTTCCTAAAATCCTTTCCAGCTCCTAAGTTATTGTGTCTTCTTTATTTTCTGCGGATTTGTATTCCGAGCTCTCGTCGCTCTGAAAGGAGCACTGGCTTGAATTACCGCCTTCAGTTGAGACCCGCTTACGCAGTAACCAAATACCAGATTCCTATGATGAACTCTTCTAATGCTGTGTATCTCTGCTTGGAACTCTCCATCTCCTTGTCGACTGCCTTCTTTAAGATTCTTAACCGCCACCTCAGTTCCGTCTTCAAGGACTCCCTTATGCACATACCTAAAGGTAGGTTTGTGCTAGTAAAGTTTCCATAAATTTGAAAAAATAACTAATGAATATTTAGTAATAACAAATACTTATGAAATTACAGTAAAACCTCTATAAACTAATAATGTCGAGACTTTGAAATTTTATTAATTTATAGAGATATTAATTTACAAAAGCTTCCTTTTTAGATTGTTTTCTATTTTTAAATATTTTTATTTATAAAATAAGAAAAAAAATTGATATTACCATATAGAAACTATTTATATTTTATAAATTTGACTTTTATAGTGTTTTACTATCTTATGGTCTATATTTTTATGTTTCATAGAATTATTACGTGGTTTCCGATATATTTTTAATAAATATAAGCAAAATATATTAAAACATTAAGAAAAATATAAGTATAATAGAAAACCAACAATATAATGTTTAGTTTGTACATATGTAAAACTATATATAGATGTATTATTAATTTTAGATTTTAATGGGACTATATATTTACATGAGAGTTTTAAAAATAGTATTATCTTATTATTTTTTCGATTTGTGTCATATTTTACACTGGCCCAAGTTGGGATCGATGAAATTTATTAATTTATAGAGATTATTAATTTATCTAGTATTAATTTATAGAGGTTCTACTGTATGTATGTAACTAACATATTAACTTCTTCAACATTGTCAAAAAATAAATATATTCCACACATAATATGCATATTTTTCGAACTTTTGCTAATGTTTTCCTTATTTTTTACATATTTTCTGCTAATATTTATTTTCTCTAAATAGTAATAAAAGCACCAAAAATCAATATTATAATTTCTTTTATTCATAACATTACCTTATTCAGTTTATTATTTGATTTAAATGCAAAACTTTTTTTAATTAAAGATCTCACATGTTCCATTAGTATAATTTTTTCAATCTTTAAAGTCTAATATTTATTAAGAAACATTGTAAGAGACAAATAATTATTTCAAATGCGATTATATTGTTTGTTTGAATTGGGAAAAAAATTTTGTTGGATTCATTGGACATATATACACACTGTATTTAAATACAATATAAATAATTTGAAATTGTTTGTTTGGTAATGTAGATTAGATTAGGTAATTATAATATTAGTTTCCTTTAAAAAACTTAATTAAATAAATGAAAATTGAAATACCAACAACCAATCAAATTAAAAGAATTAATTTTAAACTTCACTTATGATTAACACATAAGCAAAATCCACTTAAATGACTTGTTAACTAATATATAGGAGGATTTTTAATTGTATATTATAATTAACTTTATATTGATTAATATTATTTTTAAACCACTTACCATTTACTTTTATTATAATCAAAACTAATATGATTAAAATAAATCATTCTGGTGTGTTAGCCATTTGGGAGTTTGGAGTCGTCGAGATCGCGCCTGACCTCCCGTAAGTCACTTGCTTCCATTGGAGATTGTTGTCTAAACAGTTTTGATCTATTGGTTCCAAAGATTTGAATTTTTTGTGTGTTTCTCTCTAATGGTTTTGCTATGTGTCGATATGTAGTCCAAGTAGGCGTAGTAGTTGGTGATCTTGGGGTTTCTCTCTTAATTGAATTATATTGATTACTTTGCAATTAGGGTTATGTCTCTAATAGTTATTCTAGTTCATTGCTCTTAGAACAGTCAATGAATCTGAGTACACAGATCTTGCTCCCTTGAGCTAAAAGGTTTCTCTTTTTTGGTGCTTACTTCAATCCTCCTGTAGAAGCCTCTGTATTCGGACAATGTAGAGAGCTATTGTTAGATTATCCTTCCAAGAGATTATTACCCGGAGCAAACAGAACTAGGTCTGCAAATGGAGGAAGCAGCTCAGGAGGACAAATGAGTCGAGATGAAAAAGTGGCTGCCATTAAGAACAAACTCAAAGCGTTGGTGGAAGATGAGAAACCACGAGATCCCAAGAAACAGAAACTGAAACAAGCGTTGGTTGAAAACACAAACAAAGCTTTACGTAAAAGAGAGTTGAAATGTTTTTTTTCCGAAGTTATACCAAACTTTTAGTATTTTTTTGCTATTTATCTAGAAACCTGATTTTCCATAATATTAAAAAAACACCTATTTTTAGTTCTCTACGAATATGGTGCTACAAGTCATCGTCTGAACATCTAATTTATGACAACTGTGTCCACACGAGCTTGTTAGAATGAGATGATATTATAGACTAAATATGTTTTCCTAAATAAGAAAATCCTTTCCGGCTCCTAAGTTATTGTGTCTTCTTTATTTTCCGCGGATTTGTATTTTGAGCTCTCGCCAAAGCTTTGAAAAAAGCACTGGCTTGAATTACCGCCTTCAGTTGAGACCCGCTTACGCAGTAACCAAAAACCAGATTCCTATGATGAACTCTTCTAATGCTGCGTATCTCTGCTTAGAACTATCCATCTCCTTGTCGACTGCCTTCTTTAAGCTTCTTAACCGCCACCTCAGTCCCGTCTTCAAGGACTCCCTTATGCACATACCTAAAGGTAGGTTTGTGCTAGTAAAGTTTCCATAAATTTAAAAAAAGTAACTGATGAATATTTAGTAATAACAAATACTTATGAAATTATAGTAAAACCTCTATAAACTAAAAATGTCGAGACTTTGAAATTTTATTAATTTATAGAAATATTAATTTACAAAAGTTTCTTTTTTAGATTTTTTGCTATTAAATATTTTACCATATTTTTATTTATAAAATAAGAAAATATTTGATTTTACCATATAGAAACTATTTATATTTTATAAATTTGACTTTTATAGTGTTTTACTATCTTATTTGGTCTATATTTTTATGTTTCATAGAATTAGTACGTGGTTTTCGATATATTTTTAGTAAATATAAGCAAAATATATTAAAAAATTAAGAAAAATATAAGTACATTCATTGTAAATAGAAAACCAACAATATAATGTTTAGTTTGTACATATGTAAAACTATATATAGATGGATTATTAATTTTAGATTTTAATGAAACTATATATTTACATGAGAGTTTTAAAAATAGTATTATCTTATTATTTTCTCGATTTGTGTCATATTTTACACTGGCCCAAGTTGGGATCAATAAAATTTATTAATTTATAGAAATTATTAATTTATCGAGTATTAATTTATAGAGGTTCTAATGTATGTATGTAACTATCATATTAACTTCTTCAACATTGTAAAAACTTTTGCTAATATGCATATTTTTCGAACTTTTGCTAATGTTTTCCTTATTTTTTACATATTTTCTGCTAATATTTATTTTCTCTAAATAGTAATAAATGAACCAAAAATCAATCTTATAATTGCTTTAATTCATAACATTACCTTATTCAGTTTATTATTTAGTAAGAAACATTGTAGGAGACTAATAATTATTGCAAATACGATTATATTGTTTGTTTGAAATTGAAAAAAAATATTTGTTGAATTCATTGGACATATATACACACTGTATTTAAATACAATATAAATAATCTGATTTTTTTTGTTTGGTAATATAGATTATATTTTGTAATTATAATATTATTTTCCTTTAAAAAAATTAATTAAATAAATGAAATTGAAATACCAACAACCAATCAAATTAAAAACTTAATTTTTACTCCATTTATGATTAACACATAAGCAAAATCCACTTAAATGACTTGTTAACTAATATATAGGAGGATTTTTAATTGTACATTATAATTAACTTTTTATTGATTAATATTATTTTTAGACCACATACCATATAATTTTATTATAATCAAAACTATTTGAATTATATTAATAGAGTATTAACCCGAGTCTCATATTAGTATAATTTTCCTTTTAAAAATTTTATATTATAATAAACTTGTTCATTTATTATATTTTAAACGACGTACATTTATAATTTCATGTTTTTAAATACAAAAATACTTTAATCATTGCTGAGAGTGATAACTCAACTATACCATCAACATTTGTCATTTAAAAATGAATGATTTCTTAATTAATAAAGTTGTATATTTGACAGTTTTGCATTCATTGAATATATTTTTATAGAAAACTATATATAGTGTGTATAAGAAATATTTAGGTTTAAGTTAATTAGTTTTCTTCAACAATTATTTTTTGGATTCACTATTATAAAAGAATTAATAAAAATATGTTTAAACAGTTAAGCCAAACCAAAATTATAGCCTAAAGCCATAAACCTCTTCGAATTTAGAAAAGAAAAAAAACTAATCAAGATAATTACCAAATGTTGAAGTCCTATTCAAGGCAGTTTCAACTTCTCTCCGTCTCTTCAGCTTTCTTTTATAGTAACAAACCAAGAAACAAACTACCGTAACCGCTACTGCGAGAACCACAACGATCAGAATAGCCACAACTTCTATGGAAAAAACAGGAATCAGTGAATCAGTAGAGATGGAAACCGGAGGCGGCTACGGAGCCGTGGTGAAGGTAAAGGACGACATAATCAGGTAACTGGTTTTAAGGGGTACAGTTGGCTAAACTAAGAAGCAAGGAGGAAGAAGAAAGAAGAGTTCGGTCATTTAATTCCGACATTATTCTGGTCTACCTTAGAACCTCTTGATTCTTTCTTTTATGCTCCTGTTATAATATTTCACTAGAGCTTGACCCACACACATCCGTGCGGATATATATTTTCAGTTTTTAGTTTTTGCTTTTATTTTTAATAACTGATGTATTTATAAGATTTAATCGCATTACATTCACTAAGTCACAAATATATATATTTTTAGGTTAAACCATCTCTTGTTTGACAAATATTTGATATCATATATACAATTCAATATATATATATATCTAATTAGAAAATTGTATATGATATGTAAAAACAATAGTTAAAGATTGGTGTAAAAGACAAGTATTTTGGTATCCGAAAAATGTTTTTTAGCGAGAATATAGTCAATGGTATCGTTGGTGATCGTACACAAAATCTGGTACTATTCTTCAGTATTCCACAATTCTATTATTTTGACTTGTTTTGGAAACTTTGAAAAAAATAATTTCTTATTTAGTTAAATATAGATAGTTGCAAAAGTCATGGCAATAGTATATATGATAACCGTTAACAATTTAGTATCATTCTAATATTTAAATTTTTTGTCTACATTTTCATAGTTTTTATATTTTTTTCTCTTAATAAAATTATATATTGGTTATAGATTTGAAAGGATATTTTCTTTGGATTCAAAATGAATTGATTTAGTTTGTTGTTACAGTTTAGCAAAAAAACGATTTTGAATAGGTGGTTTGATTTTTTTTTGTTTTTTGAGAAATAGGAGGTTTGAATTTTATACACACACACACATATATATATATATATATATATATATATATATATATATATATATATGTTTGTGTGTGTGTTAATATGTCAGTTGCATCTATTATATTAATTATTTCAGGTACACCTTCATGGTTGATTTCGAGATAAAGCTATAGATTGCACAAATAACATTTTGGAGTAATTTATATCATTACTATACCATCTATGTAAAGTGATGAAGCAGTATCCATTTTTAAAATATACTAGATTTTGATCCGTACTTAAGAAGCACAAATTTTTTTTCAGTTAATAACTATGTTTACATAGATTAATATTTTGTGTTTATATAGATTTGTTTTTAATTTTTAAGATAGGAGTCGCGAGTGATTTATATGGATGTGATCAAGTTTTTACGTTTTGCAAATTTGTTAGAAAAGCATTTGAAAATCATGTATGTATGTTTAATAGTATATTAATTGTGAAATATAACTATAAATATTGCTATGCCGACAAAAAAAACTATAAATATTTCTATTGGAAAAATGTGACATATATATATATATATACACATATATGTATTAATAACTATAAAGATTAAAAACCCCAAGTATATAAAATGAATTTAACTGTAGTTATTATACAAATATAAATTTTAAAAATTTAGTCAATAAAGGTCAAATTATTTAAAAACATTGACCCGCAAGTATAATATTTGGATAAAATATGTTAGTTATTATTATCAAGGATTATTTTTGAATTTTTATCTACAATTTTATTATATAAATAATTATATATTCGCTCTAAGTTTATTCAGTGTTTTCATATTTGACCTGGATCCGCTGTTGAATCGTATATATTTCATGATCCATATATATTTCAGTTTGAGTTTAATAAAATTTCGTTAGTTAAATCTCAATAAATTCTGCTAAAGATCTAAAACTGTCATTAACTCGTGACCTGACATCGTTTTATCCAGTAAAATATCCAATTTTTTTCTTATTTTTTAATGTTACATAAGTTAAACAAACTATTAAGTTTTTGATTTTTGAGATGTTAATGAAAATTTAAATATTCAAAAATGATATTTGAGAAAATCAAAATTAACTTATTAGCGACTATTAGTCTATTTTTATTTATTTTGATTGAAGAATATATTTAACGATGTCATATCTTATAAGGATTATTACAAATTATTGTTTTTTTTTAATAATTTGAATATTTAAAATTTATATATGATTTCGTAGAATAAAAACTATGCTAACAACCTAATTAATAAATGTTTTTTTGTTAAGAAAATTAAAATATCCAAACGTTAATGTGGGTTCCTATAAATAAGATCATCATGGTTTGTTTCCTTTTTACATTGTTTGAGTTTCTAGGAATTGCAGATTGTAAATCTTGAAGATTAGAAAGATATTTAATTTTAAGATGTGGTAAAGTTTTCCCATTTATTTATTTTTTAAATGTGCTATATGATATTTCGATTTTTTTTCTATACAATTACTTATATATATATATATATATATATATATATATATAATAGTAATTTATATCTTATACAGTTATTTTGAAAATTTATATTGCATTACAGTCATTGACATGTTCTGTGATTATGTAATTCTTTTTTTGATATCAATATCAATATTATTAGAAAAGCAATGTTTACATTTTAAAAATATAGATTTAAAATATTTTTAATTGAAATTAAATTTTTCATAGATTTTTTTTTGTTTATCTAAGCTAAAGTGAGTATCAAAACTTTTATTACATTAAGTTATACATTTTAGAATATTATGAAATGGAGAAGTTAAGAAATTTATATAATTCAGATAAGAGTTCAGAAATATATTTTACTGAATTGGAAAAAAAAATATTTGTACACTCGAAGTTGCTGAGAATATGGTCAAAATGATTTTGTTATAATATTATGGAGAAATATTAAATTTTGATTCTTTAGTCAAAAGTGTTTATTTTAAGGGAGAATTGCCAAGTGTGACTCAAAACTTGGAGTCAAACCCAAAAGAATACTCCAATTTGGGTTAAAGGCAAAAGTAACCTAAAGGCTATTGAAATTATAACTATCCCCTTGTGACCAAACAAAAAAACGGGATTTTTTTTACGTTTTTACCCCTCGCAAGTCGTCTGTTTAGACGACTTGAAAATAACTCGTCCAGACGACTTAACTGAAAGTCGTCTGGACAGTTATTCTTAAACATAATTTAAAAATTTTGTAAAAAATATTTTGATAAGTGAAAAATGGGAATTATGTAATTAACATATGTCTTAAAAGATATAAATTAAGATATAACAAATTCCAATTGTTTTCAGCATAGATGAGTGAAAGTAGGTCATCATGATATTCTTTAGTTTTGGTTTCATCAACATATGTTGTAGTATTGTATATGTTCTTAGGGTTAGATTTCGGAAAGCATTAAAACCGTTTTTGAAAAATTTAAAAATTACCTAATCGTGTTCATTTATGTGTATAGTAAACACTATTGAAGTATAATTTGATTTTATAACGTGGTTAGTTAGTTAATTTAGTCATTTTAGTTTAGGGGTTCATTTTAGGGTCTGGACGACTTAAAATTTAGTCGTCTGCGAACAGACGACTAAATATTAAGTCGTCTGATGTACATTATCAGCCAGAACAAGTCGTCTAAACCGGACCAAACCTTAAATTTTACCAATGTACTTTTAAAGCTAACCGGATTATTTACCCAATATATAAGGTGATTTTTTTTTGTTCATTTTTCGCGAAATTCAGAAACCCTAACAGTTCTCTCTCACAGGCGATATCAAAGGCGATTTCGAATTCCCACTATTTCCGAACAAACCATCGTTCTCAACGTCGGCTATCTAACTTCATTCTCACCGTTTTCGCCGCAGCTTCTTCTAACCCTAGCGCCGCCGCTTCCTCTAAACCCTAGTGCCGCCGCTGCTACTATTTCCGAACAAACCGTCGCCCTCGCCACCGTGCTCACCAACGTTCTAATCGCCGCTTCCTCCAAACCCTAGCGCCGCCGCTTCTTCTAAACCCTAGCGCCGCCGCTTCATCTCTGTAAACCGTAGCGCCGTTTCTCTGTAAACCCTAACGCCGGCAAGTCATCAATCTCGAGGAAAAGATGAAAATCAAACGTTGTCTCTATCGATTTAGTCATTCTCACCGTTTCACGTTTATTTTTTCAGATCTATAACCGCAATGACGAGTACTCCAACTCCTTCTGCGACTAATCAGGTCCGCTTTAAATTTTTCTACTGGAAGACTTGTAAGATAAGTCGTCTGGAAAGTCTTCCAACTGGACGACTTAGTAGACGACTTAAATTTAAGTCGTCCAGCATGAAGACTTTCCAGACGACTTATTACAAGTCGACTACTAAGTCGTCTATTTGGAAGACTTTCCAGACGACTTATAATTAAGTCGTCTACTAAGTCGTTCAGTTGGACGACTTTCCAGACGACTTAATTATAAGTCGTCTACTAAGTCGTCTGGAGTAACAAGTAAGGCGTGATTGATTTAGCTTGTGTTCTGACTTCTATTGTTGTCTTTGATTATTTTGCAGACAAAAAGGATGGATATTCCAGAACTCCCCCGTAGGTTATACACATCAGGCTCTGAGCCACCAGCCCACAATAGCACTTCGTATCACACGGATAACAACAAGTTGCATACTGCTCTTAGGGAAGCTCTTACTGATGACGAATTTGAAGGGCTCAAGGAGTCGAGATTGGGAGTTTTCATCAAGTTCAAGGAGCAGGGATTTGGTTGGGCTTCAATGCTGGTTCACCACATGCTCAGTTTCAAGTTGGACATTAAGAAGAAGTATGAGATGTGGTCTCTCGTTGGTCCAGAACCTTTGAGGTTTTCACTGTTTTTGAAAACCTCACTGGTCTAAACTGCGAGTACATCGAGGACCTTGAGACACCAAAATGTGAAGTTACCAAAGAGATGGTTTCTTTCTGGGGGATGCTGGGAGTTCATCTGGAAGCTGGGCCAACTACAGATCAGATAATAGCAGCATTGAAGAGATGCAGGGATTGGTCCACAGAAGATCGGAAGCGGCTCGCGTACCTTTCCATCTTCACATGATTCATTGAAGGAAGAAAGTTTTCAACCGCTACACGATCTACTCTGACAAGGCTAGTGATGGATTTAGATCGGTTTGAGAATTATCCATGGGGGAGAGTCGCGTTAAGGTGCTGATGGACGCTTTGTGGAACAAAGATATTACTGGCTGTTACACCGTGGATGGGTTTATACAAGTTCTTCAGGTCTGGGTGTACACAGCTATACCGGAATTGGGTGCTAGTATTGGTGGTCCCAGAGCAAACAGTCCGTCTCCACGGATACTGGCTTACGGAGGCAGCAGAGGCCGCAGATCAATGAAAGCTGTTATCTTGAATCAGGTATTTACTTCAATCCAAAAGATTGCGCAGACGACTTATATTAAAGTCGTCTACTAAGTCGTCCAGCTGGAAGACCTTTCAGACGACTTAATTAAGTCGTCTGGAAAGTCTTCCAGCTGGACGACTTAGTAGACGACTTAGTATAAGTAATAAGTCGTCTGGAAGGTCTTCCAGCTGGACGACTTAGTAGACGACTTGTAATAAGTCGTCTGGAAGGTCGGCCAGCTGGACGACTTAGTAGACGACTTATAATAAGTCGTCTAGAAGGTCGTCCAGCTGGACGACTTACCAGACGACCTTTAATTAAGTCGTCTATTTAGTCTTTTTGTTAAAATATCTAACTCGATTCTTCTATTTACTTCAGACCCGCGTGATCAACTTTGTCCAGAAGGACATTAGTGAAATGTGGCCAAAATGGGACTCTGAGGTTGAGGACCTGCCCGCGGAGAACATCATTAAACTCATGTATGATCGGAGACCGTGGAAGTGGACCATGGATTGCTGGGAAGTCACTGGTACTAAGGTGTATACAAAACCTAAAGAGGCTCCATCGAAGAAAGCCAAAGAGATAGAGATGGTTGTGGTGGAGGAGGAGGAGGAGGAGGAGGAGGAAGAGGCTCCAAGACCTCTGAAGAAAGCTCGTAAATAGGCTCCTAAAGAGGCTTCTAAAGAGGCTCGTAAAGAGGCTAGTGAAGAGGATAGTTGGATGACCAAACAAGAGTTGGAAAAAATGTTCAAGGACGTAGCTGACTGCATGAAAGAAGGGTTTAGGAAGTGCATCAGGGAGATTAGGAAAGTGTCTGATAGGTTGGAAGCTGTGGAGAAGAAGGTTGGTGTCACCAATCAGGCTACCCCTCAAGCCAAACAAACCGGGGTTAGTAACAAACAGCCTACACCTCAACCCAATCAGACAACCCCTCAAGAGAAACAGCCTACACCTCAACCCAATCAGACAACCCCTCAAGAGAAACAGCCTACTCTTCAACCCAAACAGACAACCCCTCAAGAGAAACAGCCTACTCCTCAACCTAAACAGTCTACTCCTCAACCCAAACAGCGTACTCCTCTTAAGAAACAGCCTCCTCCTCCTACCAAAGAGCCTCCTCCTCAAAAGAAACAGCATTCTCCTCAAAGGAAACAGTCTCCTCCTCAAACGAAACAGACTACCCCTCAAGCCATCGAGGTTAGTATCAAATCCTCTCCCAACAAGAATTAAGTCGTCTAGGGTTAACTATGTTGAACTATGCAGAGTGATTATATGAGAAGAGATGTGTTGGATGTTATTGGGTCTGTGGTAATGAGGAAAAGAGGAGAAGTGTGCATTTGGGTCGACCAGTCCGTACAGGTCCGTACAGTCCGTACGGCCGGTACGGACCAGTTACTGCCGCGGTAAAGATTAAACTTACCCGGGTGGAGTTAGTCTCGGACCAAATCACTGTAGGCCTTGACCACTGTAGGGATCCGAACGTTGGAGGGAAGAAGCGCGTCTAGACAGGCTGTGGCCAGGCTGGCAAGTAGAAGACGCGCCCCAACAGTGCCATGGTTCGTGTGAGAATGGTCATTGGTCGCTTTTGAACCTTATCCTTTGACCTCACATGCTTTAAGCTCTTAAAACCCTTGTATCTCTTCCTATATATTGTAACTCTCTCTGATTAATTAAGTTTAACGAGTTTGGTGTATTTTCTCTCTAATCTCTCTCTTGTTCATCATGAAACTCACTTTCTCTTAAACATGTTACCCATTTAATCTCTTAATCTCTTTTAATCTACCATAATCTCTCAATACCTACTCTAATCTCTAAAATCTCATGGTATCAGAGCCTGGTTGGCTTTGGTATTGAGAGATCTCGTTCCTCTTTTCTATTCTTTCTTGTTCTTAAGTTATTTGCTTTCCGGGTCTGTGTATTCTTGTGTTCTAGGTGTGACTGAAGAGTTCTTGTGATAAAGTTGGGATCTTTAACTCTGGTTCTTTAAGTGTGTGTGCTCTTGAGTTCTGGGGTTGTTTCTCTCATTTCTGGTTACAAGATTGAAGCTTTGAGGTCTTGCCGAGTTGTGAAGAAAGAAGATGGAAGCTAATAACTTTAGCAAGCTGGTGACGGTTCCTGTTACATTGAAAGGTGGATCAAACTACTTACTGTGGTCAAGATTGGTAAAGACCGCGATTGGGAGGCTCGGACTTTGGAACCACATCACGGATGATGGACCAGAGGAGCCTTTGCCGAAAGAAACTGAAGAAGAAGGTGATGGAAAGGCGATTGTGGTGGTGGATGCCAAGAAGTAGGTTCAAGAAGACTTGATGGTGCTGTCTGTGCTTCAAGCCTCCCTTGAGATCCCTATACTTGAGGCTTACAGCTACTGTGAGACGCCTAAGCATCTGTGGGAGACACTTTCCAAACGGTTTGGAAATGTATCCAATGTGAGCCGTGTGTTTGAGCTAAAGAGAGCCATCAGTGCGCTGAAACAAGATGGTGGAGAGCTTACCAAACACATGGGAAAGTTTGGATCTTTATGGTCTGAACTTGAGAGTCTTAGACCCAACACCACTGATCTTGAGTCCTTGATACAAAGAAGAGAGCAAGATCAGATCTTTGGGCTACTGATGACGCTTGATCCATGTTACCAAGACGTGATCAAGCATATCCTGAGATCCGCGGAGTTGCCATCTATGGAGGAGGTGTGTGCACAGCTTCAAAAGGAGGAGGGTTCTCTTGGTCTCTTTGGAGGAAAAAGTGAGCTAACTATGGCTCATCAAGCGGAGGAGATGCAAGCGAACAAGGCAACTTACCGTGGAGATGGGAAGAAGCATGAGAAGTTTGAAGGCAACTGTGATCATTGTAAGAGGTCAGGACACAAAAAGAGTCAGTGCTGGATCATCCATCCACATCTCAAGCCGAGCTGGATGAAAGAAAGAGAGGCAAAGGCACACCTTTCTGCTGGAGCAAGTGGAGCTGGTTCTTCCGGGGCTAATCCAAATGTGAAGGCGGGTGAAAGTGAAGGTCGTGCATTAGCTTCTCATCAGCTGAGTGAGCAAGGGATGAATCAGGAGATGTTCAGGAAAGCCGATCTTGAAGCATTCTTCAAAGCTCTTAAGGAGTCTGGTAACACACTTGGAAATACCCTTGGCTACTCTTATACTGCGTATGCTATGACTAGTACAACTGATAGGTTGTTAGAAATTTTTAAAAATTCGTGTGCTATGACTAGTACAACTGATAGGTTGCTAGAGATTTTTAAAAATTCTTGTGCTGATTCTACTGCCAAACCTAAGATACCTGATAAGTTATTGAACATGTTAGGGAACTTAGTGAACCGAAATGAATCTTCTAGGACTTATATGGCTAAAAATGTTCATAAACCGTTGATCATTGATTCTGGTGCATCTCATCATATGATAAGTGATAACCAATTGATTAAAGATATTGAACCTGCTCATGGTCATGTTATGATTGCTAATGGTGCTAAAATTCCGATTCAAGGAATTGGAAAGTTAAAATTGTTTGATAAAGAATCTAAAGCTTTCTTCATGCCTGAGTTTACTTCAAATCTTTTATCTGTTAAGAAATGCACTACTGATCTTCAATGCAATGTTATCTTTAGTCCTAATGATGTGAAGTTTCAGGATATTAAAAGCAGTAAGTTGATTGGGCAAGGAGCTACTAAAGGAGATCTTTATATGCTTGAAGACCTTGCACCTGTTTCTATTTCTAGTTCTTTTTTTTCGTCGAGTTCTTCTCCTTGTGATAATGCATTGTGGCATGCTAGGCTTGGTCATCCTCATGTTAGGGCCTTAAACATTTTATTACCAGGTGTCATGTTTAAAAATAATGATTGTGAGGCTTGTATTTTGGGAAAATATTGCAAAACAGTTTTTCAAAAATCATCTACTATTTATGAAAATTGTTTTGATTTAATTCACTCTGATGTTTGGACTGCTCCCTGCTTATCTAGAGATGATTACAAATATTATGTCACATTCATAGATGAAAAATCCAAATACACCTGGTTAACACTTATTAAAACGAAAGATAGGGTGTTTGATGCATTTAGAAATTTTCAGGCTTATATTACTAACCAATATCATGCCAAGATTAAGATTTTCAGGTCTGATAATGGTGGGGAGTATATAAGTCATGCATTCAAAGATCACCTAGCTCAACATGGGATTCTCCATCAAACCAGCTGCCCTTACACTCCACAACAGAATGACGTTGCAGAAAGAAAGAACATGCACCTTATGGAGGTGGCACGGTCCATGATGTTCCACAAGAGTGTTCCTAAGAGGTACTGGAGTGATGCTGTGATGACTGCTTGCTATTTGATAAACAGGTTACCCACACGGATCTTAGGAGATCAGTCACCATTTGAAGTTCTCAACAAGAGTAAACCAGTGGTGGATCATTTGAGAACGTTCGGGTGTGTATGTTATGTGATGGTACCAGGCGAGATGAGAAACAAGTTGGAAGCTAAGAGTACCAAGGCAATGCTAGTGGGGTATTCTACATCTCAAAAGGGGTACAAATGCTACGATCCTATAGCCAGGAAGGTCTTGGTATCTAGGGAAGTAAAGTTCATGGAGGAGAAAGGGTATTATGATGAAAAGAATTGGGAAGAGCTAGAAGAACTGGCTCAACCAACAGATAGGGCTGCTAGCTTGAGAAATATACTAGAGGAACTCGGTATTGGAGTGTCCCAGGATCAAGGTAGGCGTGGAGAGCCTATACCAGCTGCTGCTGCCGAACCTTCCCACTTTGAACATGAGGGGGGAAGTGAACCTGGTACTGAAGAGTTAAGAGATCAAAGCTCAGGTTCTCCTGTTCATAGTGAAGAAAGGTCCAGAAGTAAAGATCAGGAAGTGACTCAAGAAGCTGAGGAAGAAAATACACAAGAAGAAGAAGTGATTCCGGAAGAACCAGTGGTTAATGAGGAAGTGATGGTTCCTTTGAGAAGAAGCACACGGGTAAGGAGAGATCCTTCCAACTGGGTAAGCACGAGAGTGTACTACAATGCCCAGGCTGTGGAGCATCCCTCCCAAGCCGTGTGCTCCTTTGCAGAATATCCAGAAGAACATTGTGCGTTCATGGTGAGCTTAGATTAAAGCTATGTACCAAGGAGCTACGAAGAAGCTATGTTGATTCAAGAGTGGAGGGATTCAGTCAATGCTGAAGCTAATGCCATGATCAAGAATGATACATGGTATGAGAGTGAATTGCCTAAAGGAAAGAGAGCAGTGTCTTGTAAGTGGATATTCACCATCAAGTATCTACCAAATGGGAAGATTGATAGGCGTAAGACAAGGCTGGTTGCTAGAGGGTTTACACAGACCTATGGAGAGGATTACATTGATACATTTGCTCCTGTTGCAAAGCTACATACCATCAGGATAGTACTTTCAGTGGCAACTAACCTTGGGTGGGATCTTTGGCAAATGGATGTCAAGAATGCCTTTCTGCAAGGAGAGCTAGAGGATGAGGTTTATATGCTTCCACCTCCGGGTCTAGAAGGGATGGTGAAGCCAGGGAACGTGCTGAGATTAAAGAAAGCCATCTATGGTTTGAAACAGTCACCTAGAGCATGGTACAACAAGCTTAGCACAACATTGAATGGAAGAGAGTTTAGGAAGTCCGAGCTTGATCATACTCTCTTTACCTTAACTACTGCCTCCGGAATCATTGTCTTGTTGGTATATGTGGATGACATAATCATCACGGGAAGTGATAAGGAAGGAATCAAGGCTACAAAGGAGTTCCTGAAGTCAGTCTTTGATATAAAAGATTTGGAAGAAATGAAGTACTTTCTTGGAATTGAGCTGTGTAGATCAAAGGAGGGCTTGTTTATCTCACAAAGGAAGTATGCATTAGACCTCTTGAAAGATGCTGGCATATGGTGGGAAAACAGCAAAGATGCCTATGGAGGATGGTTATAAGGTTCCACGTGAGGGGGAGCTTGAAGATAGCAAACTGTTCCATGATCCAAAGCTGTATAGAAGACTTGTGGGGAAGTTGATATACTTAACCATCACACGGCCAGATATTTGTTTTGCTGTGAATCAAGTGAGCCAGCATATGCAAGCTCCAAAAGAACATCACTGGCGTATGGTAGAGAGAGTTCTCATGTACTTGAATGGAACTCAAGGTCTTGACATATGGATGGGACGTAATGAGAGCACTGAAGTAGTGGGTTATTGTGATGCGGATTGGGCTGGTGATCGAGCTGACAGGAAGTCTACAACCGGCTACTGCACATTCATTGGTGGTAATATGGTTACTTGGAAGAGTAAGAAGCAGAAGGTGGTCTCTTGTTCTAGTGCAGAAGCTGAGTATAGAGCCATGCTCAAGCTTACCAATGAGTTGGTATGGATCAAGGGGATCCTAAAGCATTTGGAGATTGAGCAAGCAACCCCAATGACCATGCATTGTGATAACCAGGCTGCAATTCACATTGCCACCAACTCAGTGTTCCATGAGAGAACTAAGCATATTGAAGTTGACTGCCATAAAGTGAGGCAGATGATTGTTTTGGGAGTAATCTTGCCTTGTTACACACGGAGTGAAGATCAATTGGCAGATGTATTTACCAAGGCGGCTAGGCAGAAGGTCATGGAGTCCATTCACATCAGGTTGGGACTCATTGACCTATCTCCTAAGAGCTAGTTTAAATACTCCCCTGATCATGAGGTCTCTACTCTTTTCCTTATCAAGGTTTTGTCCCAAATGGGTTTTCTTTGGTAAGGTTTTTAATGAGGGAGAACTCATGGTCCTTCCAACCTTGACTTGTTTCACATGGTCAAGATTGAGGGGGAGTGTTGAACTATGCAGAGTGATTATATGAGAAGAGATGTGTTGGATGTTATTGGGTTTGTGGTAATGAGGAAAAGAGGAGAAGTGTGCATTTGGGTCGACCAGTCCGTACAGGTCCGTACAGTCCGTACGGCCGGTACGGACCAGTTACTGCCGCGGTAAAGATTAAACTTACCCGGGTGGTGTTAGTCTCGGACCAAATCACTGTAGGCCTTGACCACTGTAGGGATCCGAACGTTGGAGGGAAGAAGCGCGTCTAGACAGGCTGTGGCCAGGCTGGCAAGTAGAAGACGCGCCCCAACAGTGCCATGGTTCGTGTGAGAATGGTCATTGGTTGCTTTTGAACCTTATCCTTTGACCTCACATGCTTTAAGCTCTTAAAATCCTTGTATCTCTTCCTATATATTGTAACTCTCTCTGATTAATTAAGTTTAACGAGTTTGGTGTATTCTCTCTCTAATCTCTCTCTTGTTCATCATGAAACTCACTTTCTCTTAAACATGTTACCCATTTAATCTCTTAATCTCTTTTAATCTACCATAATCTCTCAATACCTATTCTAATCTCTAAAATCTCAAACTAGTTGTCCAGACGACTTAAATAAAAGTTGTTTGGACGACTAGTTGACCCTGGACGACTTAAATGTAAGTTGTCTGGACCACTAGTTGACCCTGGACAACTTAATTTTAAGTCGTCCATGGTCAACTACTCGTCCAGACAACTTACATTTAAGTCGTCCAGGGTCAACTAGTCGTCCAGACAACTTTGTTTTAAGTCGTCCAAGGTCATATAGTCGTCCAGACAACTTTGTTTTAAGTCGTCCATGGTTAACTAGTGTGCAACTTTTATTGCAGAGATTTTTGCCGGAGGATACAGCAGATGAGGATTTCTCAGTAAATAAGATCTTGCCGGAGGATAAAGCAGATGGTGTCTCCTCCAAACAGATTGTTGCTGTCACTTCCACTGACCAACCGAGCCCCGCTTCCACCGATCAACAACCGAGCCTCGCTTCCACCTCCTAACAATCGAGCGTCGCTTCCACTGCTCCAAGCGTTCCAGCACCACAATCAAGCGTTGCAGCCACAGAACCGAGCCTGGTTGTATTGGACAAAACAGCTCCCACTGCTACTGCGCGTGCAAGGAGTGAACGAGCGAAGAAACCTGCTCCCACGCAGATATCTCCTTATACGGCAGAGAAACAAAAAGATAAAGTGGCAGCCTATAAGCCATTTCCGCCACTAAACAGAGAAAAGCTGAAGGATCTCGCTAATTGGTTGAAAACTGATCCGTAAGTGATTACTTTACCCAAAACTGATTGCTTTATTGCTTGATTTAGTCTACCAAAACTGATTGTTTTTTTGTTTGCAGTCATTATTACATTAAGCAAGAGGACAAACCACGTACATCACCAATTTGGTGGTATCACATCCTCCGGACAGCCAAAGAATGGCTGGAAGACTGCGTAAGTCTTCTTAAATATAGGTCGTCGGGAAAGTCGTCTACGTGATCGTCCAAGTAGACGACTTTCCAGACGACTTATATTTAAGTCGTCTGGTAAATATAAGTCGTCTGGAAAGTCGTTTGGAAAGTCGTCTACGTAAGTCGTCTGGTATCTTCTAACTTGTATTATTTTATATGCAGCATATATAGATGCTTGGATTAATGTGTTGAGGCAGAGGTATCAGCAGAACCCACAAGCTTTCAGGAGCGAGCGATTGTGCTTCCTGGATCACAACTTTTCCCAATCTTGGAGAGAACAGTATCACGTCTTCAAAGCCTCGGAACCTGATCACAAAGGTTTAGGGAGAGCTCTACCTGGTGGGGCGTGGGCTTTTTATGACGGATCAATACCTTCATTTTGCCAATCAATGAAGAAGTGGGGGGAGGACGTTGATGATATCTATGCGCCAGTGAACTTGAACAACAAGCATTGGGTTGCTATTTGGATATCGATCCCTAAGAGGCACATAGTTGTCTGGGACAGCATACCTTCATCGTCGGTACCAGAAGCATGGGATGAGATAATGCAGCCTTTTCTCGAGATGGTACCTTATCTGCTTGTTGAGTGCGCTCCCAACGAAGAAATACGGGTCGAACGCGGGTTGGAGCCATACACCTATGAGAGACAGCTGAAAAGAGTACCCTTGGCCAACAATGGTGATTGTGGCGTGTACGCTCTAAAGTACATTGAATGTCATGCTCTTGGGGTCCCCTTTAACCCTAAAGACTTTGCTAGGTCCAACGCGAAGACTATGAGGGATTCTATGGCGGTGGATATATGGACGGAGTTTCTTGATCAGCATTTGCAAGAAAATGTGGATGGTGATAGGTTCGTGGGCATGTATGATTAGCTGTATAGATTTGAACTTCTCTTTGAACTTGAAAGAAAATGTGTATAGCTTAGAACTTGTCTCTTGTATAGATTTGAACTTCTCTTGTATAGCTTTGAACTTGTTTGTTCTATATATTTGAATTTGTATTTGAACTTGTCTTCCCTTGTATATATTTGTAAATTTATAAGTCGTCTGCAAGGTCTTCCAGCTGGACGACTTACAAATAAGTCATCTGGAGGGTTTGGACGACTTATTTGTAAGTCGTCTGGAAGGTTTTCCAGCTGGACGACTTCTAAATATTATAAAATACACTGCACTTCTAAATTTTATAAAATACACTTGAAGGGATAGTAGAAGGTAGTCTAAAAATAAAATACACTGGAGACTTAGTAGAAGGTCGTCTAAAAATAAAATACACTGGACGATTTATATATAAGTCGTCTGGACGGGTAATCAAGATTGGACGACTAAATTTTATAAAATACACTGGACTTTTAAATGTTATAAAATACACTTGAAGAGATAGTAGAAGGTAGTCTATATATAAAATACACTGGACGACTTAGTAGAAGGTCGTCTAAAAATAAAATACACTGGACGACTTAGTAGAAGGTCGTCTAAAAATAGAATACACTGGACGACTTATATATAAGTCGTCTGGACGGGTAATCAAGACTGGACGTCTAAAATTAAGGTCGTCTGGACAACTAGTCAACTGGTTGTGTACATTGTGGTTTCGTATGGCCAGTTTCCTTGCAGTTTGAGCATCTTCGTGCCTTGTGTTTCTTCCTGGGTTTGTGTCCTTTCATCCTAGATAGCTCCAACCAAGATTGCCATCTTGATTTTTTCTGTCTCCCCGGACCACGCTTTACTTCTGGAGGAAAGCATTCTCGTTCCTCAATATGTTGTGACACGATAGGATATATATTCTCTGAATATCCTGCATACAAATAATTCTTTGAGTACAGTGGACATACAAGTGTGGAGATATGCAAACCAACTTTATTTCCAGCAGCTATAGCATGAGAGCAAGGTATTTTCTCCACTCCATAGACACCACAATCACACTTTGCTTGTTCCAAATCAACCACACAGTCCATTTTGCCACCTTTGACAAAGTATCGCCATCCATCAATTGGTTGGACCGTCATCGTATCCGCTATCTCTGTTCGAACATCAAGCAAGTTATTCAACACCCCGACTATGTGTAGTTGTGAGACTCAAAACATCTTGTCTCCTTTTCACATACCATTTTCCTAACTTCTGCCTTATGAACTCCAGCAGGAACGTAATCGGAAATCCTCTTGCTCGCTTCAGTGCGGAATTAATAGATTCAGCGATGCTGCTTGTTTTTATGTTGAACCTGTTCCCCTTACAATAAACCCTTGACCATAGGCTGGCGTCGGCATTCTCCAAATACGTTGCAAGTTCCGGGTTTGCACTCCGTATCTCAGCCATGTTCCGGTCAAAATCGTAAACCGTGTGAGCATAAGCAGCCCCTTTCACCAAGTACATGAGATGTTTCCCTTTAAACTTTTTGACAATGTTATCTTGAAGGTGATAATAACATATTTCTCGGGTTGCCCAAGAAAACACCTTATCACACACACTTTTAATGGCCGCGTGCCGGTCGGAAACTATCACCAAAGGCTTGTCATGAGATATACAAGTAGTCAATTTTGTGAAAAACCATTCCCATAAAAGGTTCATCTTCAGCATCCACGATCCCAAAAGCCAATGGAAATTCTGAAAATTGCCATCTTGTGCGGCTGCAACTAACATAACATCTTCATACTTTCCACTTAGGTGAGTTCCATCCACCACAATGACCCTTCTCTGATACTTAAAACCTTTGATAGAAGCTCCAAAAGAGAGAAATAGATACTTAAATCTTTTAACAGAATCAAGTTCTATAGCCGTGATGGAATCAGGATTTGCAATGGAGATTTGCTCGAGATATGATGATAGACGCGAATACCCTTCTTCTGCTGATCCTCTCACCAATGTTTGTGCATATAACAGTGCTCTGTATGAAGTGGTGTAATCAAGCTCCATGCCAAACATGTTATTCATTGCATCAGTGATATGCTGCGGAGTTATCCCATCAATGATTCCAACACGATCAATGAAAAGACTACCAACATACTTCGGAGTACAGTGTTTCCGCTGAGCGATTCGGTCTCCCACTGAGCATAAATGTTTTTCCACATACTTTGTTACCCAAAACGTGTTTGTCCCATGTTTCACACTCGCTCTGATCTTCCATCCACAACCGCTAGCCCGACATCTTGCCACAAGGAGAGTTTTCGTTGATTTGTATATTCTGAAAGAAAACCTACCCCTCACTGTGCATCCTTGCTAACAAAACTCTGGTTGACATAGATACTGGTACCATCCGATTTTCCTCCTTCAATAGCTTTTGTCTTAGCATATGTCTTTTCGATTTTTTCAAAACAAGTATTATCATCATCTTCCTCGTCCTCATCTTGAACCTTTCCATAAAGATTGTAATCCCCACCATTCTGATCCGTTTCACCAACAATAGAGTTATCAGCATCCTCCTCCCCATTTTCCTCCTCCCCATTTTCCTCATTATCACCAACATCTTCTTCCCATTCATCTGCTTCATCATTATCACCAACATCTTCTTCCCATTCACCAGCTTCATCATCACCAACATGCGTTTTGAGTATCTTGAGTAAGTTTCGAACTTGTCTATCACTTGTAACATGAATGGGAGGACTGCCTGGAGCCATCATCATTTCTGCTGGTAATGAGTAGCTAATCTCCACAGTCATTGTTCTCATGTCCATGTTATAATCTTCTTGAGCCATTGCAACAAGTTCAGCATGTGTTGAATCTTCATTCAATAAAAACAATCTTGCTCCTTTGAGATCATCAACCACAAAATCCCAACGGCAATCTCTCAACAACCATTCTCATACACTGCATGTAACTGAAAAATCATCTGCAAATATTCAAAATAAAACACATTAGTAAACATAGAGAAAATGAAGAAGTTCAATAAACATTGCCGCATACGACTTAGAATTAAGTCGTCCAGAAGACTTAAAGGTAAGTCGTCTAAAGAGGTCACTTTTGCAATTGAAAATGAAAAGGGATGACTTGTTTGTTAAAAAAAAACGTCAGACGACTTATATAAAAGTCGTCTACGAGAAACGGGTTAGTTTTGCATTTGACCGAATCGTGTCAGATCTTTGGCTATTTCTGGACGACTTATAATTTAGTCGTCTCTGGGAAAGTTAAAATTTCAATATTTTATTCAAACTAGACGACTTAAACGTAAGTCGTCCTAGGTTAGTTTTGTAATTGAAAAATAAAACTTGAAATTTAACTTTCTCCAGACGACTTAAATGAAAGTCGTTCAGCTAGACGACTTAAGTTAAGCTCGTCCGGTTTAAGCAAGGTTTGACCAGAAAATTCGGAAATATTCTGGACGACTTTGCTTTCCCCGGACGACTTTAAATTAAGTCTTCTGGTGGGACGACTTTATATTATGTCGTCTGGTAAAAGTTGAATTATGAAGTTTTATTTTTCAATTACAAAACTATCCTAAGACGACTTACACGTAAGTCGTCTAGTTTAATAAAATATTGAAATTTTAACTTTCCCAGAGACGACTGAATTATAAGTCGTCCAGAAATAGTCAAAGATCTGACACGATTCGGTCAAATACAAAACTAGCCCGTTTCTCGTAGACGACTTATATAAGTCGTCTGGAGTTTTTTTTTTTTAACAAACAAAGCTGGACGATTTAGTTTAAGTCGTCCGTTTGACCAGAAGACTTATCAGTAAGTCTTCTACATACAGATGACTTACTAGTAAGTCTTCTACGCGAACAGATCTTGAAAAAAATTCAAATTCGTACCTTAAACTAGGTGAGATGACTTCGTTTGCACACATGGTCTTCTCCAACCACCTAGAACCTCAAAACGAAAGCAACTGTAAGTCAAAACGAAAGAAATATGGCTCTGTCAACCATAAAATATTTTGAATCAAAAGCTTGAGTTTTTTGGATTAATATGGAGAGAAAGTGAAAGAAATGTTGTTTTTAGTTCATAACAATTGAAACAGAGTGTAAAGAGATTTACGTGCATTAAAGGGCATTAAAAGCTCCAAACAGTTAATACAAGATTGTTGGAACTATTCATGGTAGTGGCACTATTGTAAATACTTGAAGAAGATTAGGTTGAGACAGTAAAGAAGCCATTTTCGAAAAATAAAAGTTAATGGCATTTTCGTAGATAAAATGCTAGTGTGGGGTGAAAATCTCAAAAAAAATGAGTCAAAAGAAAATGTTAGTTTTCTGTTTGACTCCAAGTTTTGAGTCACTTTTGCAAAAAACCCTTATTTTAATTCCTTTGCTAAATATTTTTTTTGAACACCAAGTCACCAACTTTAAAAACTGATTTTTTTTCTCTGTTTATTATTTGCTATTGTCAATCACGTTGTTCAATATAATATATAGCTGAACTATTTTGCAGATTGGTTCTAAAGATCGAGTAGTAGTCTATGATATTGTTAGCCAACATATAGGATGGACGTAATACAATAACCAATTGAATATAAATAATTCATTTGGTGGGACATATCTAATAACAATGAATATGAATGACTAATAAGAGGGATATGAATGGGAATTCGTAGAGGGTCCGTGAAAAATGCGTTGGGGTCAATGGAACATTTTAGAATTCTTCTGGTGAGTATATCAATGGGAATTCTTAGAGCAATAATTTGTGATCAGCATATCAATGACTAATTACATCATTATTTAGACTAGAGATTTTCCCGGGCTACGCCCGGGGATATTTGTATAAAATTAAGTTAAACTAAAAATGTATAGTTATTTTTTAATATAAATTGATTAAATTTACATTAATCTATTTTAACCTATTAAATTGGTAAAAGCTAAAATTGGATACTATTTATTCATTTCCTTGTGACTTAAGAATTTCAAATAATTTAACTCACAATTTGTTGATTGTTATTACTGAAAATCATATATTGAATGATATGTAAGTAACTAAAAGTTAGCTAAATATAGTTATAATTTTAACTATATTTTATCTTATTGGTTTTGTATAAACCAATTGTAAGAATATACAGCAGATTTAAACTTTCTTTTAGGTTTAGAATCTTTTAAGCTGTAATACAAAATTGAACAGTTTCATAATAGAAATAAAATTAAATAAAAAATTGATCTGAGCGAAAAAATAATAGTATTGTCTAAACCAGTTCATGAAAATAAACTATAAATTAAAAAAAAATAACAGACTAAACCAATTTAAAGAACAATCTTTTTAAACAAACCATCACTGAAACTTTAAATTTAAGTCATATAAACCAACTACGGCACCTATGTTAAGAGCTCCGGCCTCCTCCCAAAAAAATTAGTCTTTAATTTTATGTTGGTTAGTTTTGATGACTTATTTAAAGTTACAATCTGATGTTTAAAAAAAATTGAATATGGTAAAAATTTAATTAAATAGTATTCACAATTTTAAATTACATATCAATATTGTTACTGAGTGCATATAATTTGAGTATTGGTGAAAATGTTGATGCTCTTGGTCTAAGTCTTCAAATAACTCTCCATGATGTGTTTAAATCTCCATTTTACACTCTTATCATCGTAACTATTACCAATGAAATGCCTTACAATCTCTATTTTACATTCTCTTCATGGTAATTTCTACCAACGTCCGTGTTTATGTTTAGACTAACTACATATTTTGTTTTGAGCCTGCTTATCATGGTAACATGTTATAAAAGAACATCTAAATCATTTTAAAATGTAATCTGTTTCTTTACTCATTGGAACAAATTCAGCCTCAGGTATTGTCTTCCTACTATCTTTCTTAGTTTCCTACGGTCTTTCTTAGTTCTTTATGTATCTTAGCATATTTTATTAATCAAACAATTTTTAAAAATATCCCAACTTGGATTTTGATGTATTTCTTTATGTTTATATAAAGTCTTGTTTATCTTTAGAAATATTTACTCTTTCTTTCTTCCTGTCTGATCTTAGTTTCTTCTAGACATAAACAATAGAGCAGGAGGGAGAGTAAACTAAAAGCTTAACAATCATGAAACTCAGTAGATAATTATAAAACCTACCGAAAATAAAGACTAAAAAATAAGTTGCGATAGTTGCCATGTGGTCCGGAAACGCGGCGAGAATTGCATCCTTCGGCTATGTATTCAATTTCAATTGATTAGAAACCATCAAAGCTCAGGGACATGTGTTACTAAATTATTTAGACTCGCCGGTCCCATGTCATTTGGCTCCGGTAATCAAGTTGACAAATACTTTCGAAGATTGGGTATCATTTTCAGATGTATCATGGACTTATTTCTTTCGAGGCTATGGTTTCACCTTGTTCCTGTATTAAAGAAAGAAATAAATCCCTAGTCTCAGCAATTAATTAGTGAATAAGAGATGAATGATAATTTGTCAAAAGACAAAAAAAAAGTTTCATGGTAAGATTCAGCACCATTGTCTCTAGATGGAATTTATTGGCAACTGATTCGGGATTAGCAGTGAACTCTGGCAAAAAGAGTAAGGCTTCAACAATCTGGAAATAAACTCAGACTTAAAAAGAATAGAACTAAACATAACATTGTTAACGATCTTTTACAACTCCTGAACACAGAAAGGAGTTTGGTTATTTAAATTATTACCTCAGAAGCTGGGAACTTGATGTTGACGGATGACCCAGACTAAAGGAAAACTTCAGAAACAGCTTTGTTGGAGAATTTGGTATCACGTATCTTTGGATACAACCGTACTGAACCGGGATCTCCTCTGCAGGAGTGTACCTTTATCAAACCATAATGCATTGGTCTTATGGTAAATATTGACTTTGAGAGCATAGTATTGGTTTTTTTACTTAGAAGAGTCTGTGACATTAGCTGGAGGAGTCACAACTAACTTGCTCTTAGTTCGCTGTGTTAAGAATGGAGACAGGAGAGTGTTGCCAGCTTAGAACCCATTATAGCTTCAAGGCAAAGCATCAATACATCTCAAGCCGTTCGGATTAGTCGTTCCTCTTTGTACCATGAGCTGTGTTTCTTCGTCCAACATCGTCCCCGACTCCTCCTTCTACACCATTTATTTTTTTGAATCATTAAAAAAATGCTATCCATTTTTAATATGAAAGGGTAGTAATACTATTTACCTCTTTCCGGTCGACTTGAGGATAGAAAAATTAATTTGAGGGATATCTTGCTTCTCTAAGTTGGCAGTAAACAACAGCTTTGGGAAGAGAGTCTCTCAATGAATCACAGAGCATGTTTATGGACGCACTTACGTTTGATCCTGATCTGTTTACAACCAGTTTGCCGCAAGTCACATTTGATATATTTCATTCGTAGTCAGAACAGTAAGGGTAGGCAGAGACACGTACCAATCTTTCTGAAGAGATTATCGTAGTAGATTTTTTGCATTTTGTGGTCTGGCATTTCTTGGTTTTAGTTTCTCTTGCTGGGGTTCAAGGTGAGGTTTCCTAAAGAACTCAACCATGAGGTAGCTGGATTCCATGTCCACCAGAACAAAACCTTTTTGCTGCTTTCATATCTGAATCTTTCAAGACCTTCATTTGCAGCTGCTATTTGGCATATATCACTTGATTGAGTGGTAATCGCTTCAGCTCCTGATAAAAAGAACAACCACGGCATTTTAGGTTTGAAACGGAAAGTTAATATTTGATTGCAGCTAGACATAAGTGAACAATTTAAAGCTAAAAATTTTAGCAAGAGGAAGAGAAGATGATAATACCTACACGTGGAGAATAAACAGTGCTCCTAGGGAGCTGAATGCTGAAGCTGCTCTAAACGTCCTGAAATGGTAACAGTAACTGATTGAGATTCCATAAGAGATAAATGCAATCAGAAACTCTTAAGAATCAATTCTGGAACATACAAACAATTTGGAATCAAACAAACCCTAAAATAACATAAATACCAAGTATAGTAGGAGATACAACGATTGAGAACAATCATATTAGGTAGTTTTAATACCTGTTCATCTACCAACAGCATCGCCAGACCAAGTCAAAGCCATAAACTCAAAACATCAAAAATCTCTGGAGACATCTGAGGCTCACCTATCGCTAAACCATCACCGACGTTGCTGCTACCAGTCATTACTCTTGTGCGAAGCAGCATAATCTTGAGCCGCGAATCCGGTGATAAGACGTTTTTGGGATTGATCAACTTAAGACTTTATAACGAATGAGAAAGAGAAGAAGATGAAACAAACTCATTTAGAGGTATTGATTGATACTCCGTAACGGAAATTTGACGAAAAGGAAAGGAGAAGACAAAGTCAAAGAATGAACTTGGGCCTTTGTCATGTATAATGAACCCAACAAAGAGAATAATTTTAGTTTTCGACAGCAATCAATATGACATGGCAGTTTGAATGATTTTTAGTGGATGAATTTTTAATCTGACGTGGACATGCTAAGAAGCTCTTATATTGGGCTTTTAATAGAGTAAGATACATAGGAGTTATCCCAATAGGAATTAAAAACATATATAAAAGACAATCAAATTTAAGTTACTTTAGCTTTTCACATATTCTGTATTAACATTAACTGCTTCATGGAACATTATAGAAAAACTCTGCCACTAGATTATTAATTTTTGAAATAGAATGAAGTGGAATGATTTAGTCCATTAATATCATAGCTTTTTTCACCATTTGACACGAATTAAATAGAATACTAATTTCATCAATTCTAAAAAATAAATAAATAAAAATATAAAGAAAATCATTCCATAATAAATTTGATCATGAATGAATGGAATAAATTTCATTTCATTTAGCTGTATCTCATTCTTTGTATTCCATTATTTTAATTCCACAAATTTCATATTTTTTACCAGTTACACATAGCAAAAATGTTCTTCCAGAAGTATTATCACATAATCCAGGTTTGCTGAAATTACTAGGAGTTTTTGGTTGTCCACACTTCGCATAGGATATTTGTTTTGTAAATTGAAATTTGAATTTAGTTTGTAATAAATCTTAATGTTAAACATTTGGCTTCAATGCACATTTTAACTGTTTATACCGTAGTGGTGAGTTCATACGGTTAATAGAAAAAAATCACAAATGTCTATTGATAGTTATAACTTTAGCATTATGGCAGCGACTATGTTTGATCGATGGTGACAAGTAGGAGTTAGGTAAAGTGATGGCAACTCATTAATTGACTAAATGTCAAATTAGTAACAGACCAATTGAATCAAAGGTTCAAATATGAAGAGGATGATTGTTTCCAGTTTTTAAATTTGTTTTCGGTTTTTGTTTTTCAATTGAACCAACAAAACCCAAAACTAAAAGGCCGTGTTTTCTTAGTTTCTAGCAATTTACATTGGTTTAATCTTCAAGCTCATTTGTTTCCTTAACTCTTCCGAGTGAAGTGCTCAGGTACTTTGAATGAGGTAAAAAGTGATCTACCATACTTTCATGTGATCTGCTATACTCTTATCTGTTTTCATACTCTTGAAAAATGTGATTAATTTCTAAAATACCTCTGACCAATATAATGAATAAATTAATCGAATTAATCGATCCACTCTCATCTCTCTCTCCTCTCCTCCCGAGTCGACTCGGAATCGACTCGATAGAATACTCGATACTTCCCTTACTCATCTTCTCCTTCGTCATTCCCTCCCTCTTTGTTCTTCCTCGCTATCGATCTCGTCGCTTGGATGCTGGATCATCGAGTTATTAATTCTGTTATACAGGATATGTATCTCAAATCGTCGTTAAGACCGATGTATAAAATCCACCATAGACGAACTCATAATTGAATGTCAGGAATCAAAGCTGATAACAATTTGGTTTTGAATTGAAGACTCGACTCCAAATTTAAGTTTTAATTGAAAAATTCTTATTCATTTGGGTTTCATGAACTAATCGAGGATCGGAAAGGAATGATTGGATGTCGGGTATTATGATGATTCAATCGAAGATTAGACGTTCTTGCTTGCTTATCAGTAATTGGTTACTGACACAACTCTGTGACATGGTATAACCAAGTATAACGAAGTATAACTTTAATGGTGTAACTGTGTAACCAAGTATAACGTGAATGGTATAACTGAAAAAAAAAGTATAACTTTAAGTGGTTAAATGTTTTTATTGCAGACAATGTGTCCATTTTCGACGAACATACACTTTGATTATGATGGACATTATTCTAAGGATGGAGATGATTATGAATGGATTCCAACCGATGCTCGTTTGTATGCTATATCCTTTAAGACATCATCGTTGGAGGAGATCACTTATTCGTTGTTGAAAGAGAGGATATGCAGGAAGATGGGAATAGATCCGTTTACGAAGAGGCTCAATTTGGGTTTCATTCCATTGATAGTGGAACCTAAGAGGCAATCATATATTTTGGATGATGAAGATGTGTTTGTTTATCTAACATCAGTGGAAAGAGAGCAAAGAATAAGTATTTTGCATGTGGAGGACATCGAAGAATTACAAATAGTTCAAATAACCGAGCATCTGTCGAGAGTTGGAGAGAGCTCTTGTAGTAGGAACTATTGTGAGCGTGAGAGTGGATATGGAGAAGAAGAAAATCTGGGAACAGGTTTGGAGCACGATGAACATCCCCACAAGAAACAGAAGAAGAGTAGGTTGTAAACCTTTCGGTTTCAGTTTTGATGTGAATTAGGTTCTAAATTAGGTTCTAAGCCTTTCACTTTCTGTTTTGATGTTTGCCTTTCACTTTCGGTTTTGGTGTTTTTATCATATGGGAACGTTGTGAGGTGAAATAAATTTTATTTGTGTGTTGTATAACTAAGTGAAACTGGTATAACTACGTTATGTAAACTAAATAACATGATTGTAAATTCTGAAGTTTGTAATTAAATTTTATAAGTCATGGAAATAATACCATTTTAGTTTATTATTAGTGTTATATTAATTATGATTTAATCAGAATTATTAAAATTCCATCTCATTGCTTGTAGCAATCATATAAGAAATACAATATGTTGTCATAGCTTTATCGCTGAAACTGACTGAGTTATATTTGATAACTCTTTATGGCACGAAATCAAGTTTATATGTACGTGATCGTATGAGAAATGAACTTAGGAAACATAATTGCATTGGTATAACCACAAAATCATTAATTCAAGTAGAGTATAACTAAGATAAATAGAAATAATTAAAAAGTGCAACTTTGACGCTTTTTGTAAAACTGAGTACTTGGTGAAACTTACAACAGAAAAAACCATGGAATTAATTTTCCCGCTCAGCCTTTCGAATTTCTAATTTCCCTCTTCCCAATTTGCTAAAACCCCATAATCGTTCAATTGAAGTATTAAAGACCCTTTTTTTAGGTTTTCCCCATTTGCTATCTTCATTTTCTCTCTCTTCCCTAATCTCTCTCCTCTCTCTCCTCGACCTCACTCCGTCCCCTCCCAAAAATCTAGATGTCTGTCGCTTCATCATCCACGACCGGTGGTCGGAGACGGGCACGAACTCCGGGGATACCTAGTAGGTGTTAGTGCGGGGTGGGCGTCACCGAGATCATCTCTAGAAGCAATCCAAACCCATATCGCCGGTATTATCGGTGTCTCTTTGCGGCTTCACAAAGGGTACATCTGTTTGTTGTTTAGATATGGAACGCTTATGAATCACGCTTACTCGTTTTGAAAAAAAATTATGTAGCTCGAGAACGACAATCATGTCTTCAAATGGGTTGACGAAGCCTTCACCGATGAGATACATCAGCTGGACTACCAAGTTCGAATACTCGAAGAAGAAGTTCAGAGCCTCAAAACAACAATAAGGAACGAAGGAGATATCCGCGAAGGTCCCAAAAAGATGCCCATGATAAAGATATCAGGAGGTTGTGTTCGTCTTACCATTGTTTTTCTAGGAATTATGATGTACAAAAAGTAATTGAAATTCCTAAGAGAATTCCAATTCCTAGAACTAACTGTTATTGCTAAGCTATGTTTTTCTAAGTTATGCGAAGTTGAACAACCAAGTGGTATGATCTATCGAAAAAGTTTCTATTATTTTTAGTATGTTAGACAATTGAGAAAGTGAAACTAACACAATATCTTACCTATTTATACGAAAAAGTTGAACAGAGGATTAAGTTAAGCCAGAAGTTGGAACAAGAGATTAAGTGAAACCAAAAGTTGAAACAAGTGAGATTAAGTGAAACCAAATGTTGAAACAAGTGAGATTAAATGAAATGAAAAGTTGGAACAAGTGAGAATAAGTTAAACAAGTTGAAACAAGTGAGATTAAGTGAAACCAAAAGTTGAAACAAGTGAGATTAAATGAAATGAAAAGTTGGAACAAGTGAGAATAAGTGAAACAAGTTGAAACAACAAGATTTTCACAAGACCATAACAGTGAGAACAACACGATTTACACAAGACCTTCAACCCCATATTTATGAACATAAGGGTCGTTGTTTAGTAGAGACTGCATGAAGTCCTAAACCTCGGTCAAACGCAGATTGAACCTGAAGTCTGAAAGTCCACATTCGGTCTCAAGCCATAGATCAGGAGGATTAAATAAATCTGTATTAATAGAAATGATTTTAGTAAACGTTTTAGTTCACTATCATATTCAAAATTAGCCACAGAATCTACACTTACTCCAACACTTGCAGACCTTCCACATCTTAAGGGCCACAATCACCTGTCCGCCTATCATGTTTTCAAGACCATCCTGGAAGGCATAGGCCTGCTTGCCAGTTGCCACACATTTAATCTGGCTGTCACTATTTAGAATAAAGAAAACGTGTGTCAATTACAATATAAATAAATTTTGCTTGGATCATATGTTACTTTCTACTTACATGTTGTCTCTTATGTAAAAAATCATCGTTGGTCTTGCAGGATCATCGAAACGGGCTTCCGTATTGAAGACCACTCCAATTGTATCTACCATATAAGTGTAACTCAACTAAATCAGTTCGTTTCACTTAGTTTCACTTACATCTACAGAGTCATACAAAATTCTGAAACTAAATATGTGACTATATGTGAATATATTTATTTTAGCAGCATTCATACCTATGGGATAGTTTCGTTCCATGTGGGACATGTGAGAGATTGCATGGATGTTCTTGAAGTTCATGAAAAGCCGATTGTTCAGAGGATCGATCATGCGGACTTGTGTGTCTATCGTAGCAGTTAGTCTGAACCGAGAGTTAGTTGCATTGAAACCTGGATAGGAATGTTCAACTCCTACTAGAAAGATTTCCACCCATTCTCCCTCCTTGTTTTTGAGGACTCTAAACCTTTCATAATCTCCATAAACGGTCATCTCCATCTGCACCACTACATAAATAAAGTACAAGGATCATGTAAAATGATGATGAAAAACTTGAGAGATGATGAAAAACTTAAGAGATGATGATAAAACACTTACATCTTTATCTGTTAGGACATAGGCATAGAAAGGCATAAGCTTGTTGGTAACCGAGGAATAGAGAGGGTAGACCTTGTGTATTTGACTCTGAAACGCCAAGCCTTGATCTCGGGGTTATAAGAAGCCTCGGAAATCTGGGAAAGCTTATTGTAGTAGTCTTTCATCTTGTTTGTAGAGATGAGAGAATTTCACTCAGAGATGAGAGAAGAGAAGATAGAACTCGGATATGAGATGAAATGAGAGAATTTGCAGAGTTGGAGTTTAAATGCAATGGCGATGATTCTAGACGGTGTAGTGTTGTGACGTTTCACGTTTGGTTTCAATGCAAGTATAGAGTCGCGAATGTAATGATTATTATTAGAGACTTTTTCAATCGATTAATTACTTTCTGTCCATCAATATCATTAATTACTGTCTTTTTCTCAACCATTTTTCTGATCTCTTTTATTGCTTACTCAGTAAATAATCCATAATCCTACAAAAAAGTAAATAATCCATAATATTATATTTATTTTCAAAATATAAAACAATATAATACCTAATTTTTTTTAATTTTTACATAGTTTCATATATTTACACTATAAATTCTATATAATTTTACTTAGTTTCATAAATCTAGACAATTAATATCAGTTTGTTTCACTTAAACTGTCAGAAGCGTGCGTGAGAAGTCGTGTAGCGTTGCAAATATCAAGGGTCAGGACGCTATGGTCATAAATCATGAAATGACAGATTTTTCTCAAACTAAATATTTCAATTAGTATTTCTTATACTGTTTGTTATCATTAAATAATTCACTCGGTATAATTAATTTTTTCGATTCTGTTTCTAGCTATCATTTAGAGTTTTGCAAAATATAAAACAATAGAATATCTAAATTTGTTAATTCTTACATAATTTTATATAACTAGACTATCTAAATTCTCAATTTTTCTTAGTTTCATAAATTTAGACAATCAAAATCACTTATTTTCACTAAATGTTTCCTTGAGATACGACTGTTGCAGTCCGAAACGTGCGTGAGATGTCGTGTAGTGTAGCTTTGAAACGACACTTTTTGTCACCTAATATTTTTACATAGTTTCATTTATTCAAACACACATATTTTTTATTCAAACACACCTGTTCTTATTCTCTGTACTTGCAGTGAGAAGTCGTGTCTTAAGCCGTCTATCAAACCACACCCTTAAGTGGGATAGTAAATGCAATCTTATCTCTATTATAAATAACACGTAAATCTTTCCATTTACTCGATTAAACGAATATTTTTCTATGTCGAACTTCAACTTGGAATATGTCCCTCCTTCCATCCTCCATAAGATTCTCTCAAAGATAGCAACAAACCACATCCGGGACTTCGGTAGTGCTAGAATTGCTTTCTCCGGGTTCAATCAAATAGGCAGAGACGACTACTTCTACTGATCTGCTAATCTCATTGGCTTTAATGATTGGATTGATGAGGTTAATGTTGTAAGAACATTCCGACTTAGGTGCTACCAAGCCGGTAATCCAGAGGCCATCTACCTACGAGGTATGTATGAGTTCTTTCAACTTCATTTACTTGATGAAGGAAGAGAGAAAATTCATCTTGCTGCTGAGAGAGGATTGGAGTTGGCCAAGTTTGTAGATGGAATGCTGAACTTAGCGTTTAGTGTAGATGATGGAGGGTTGTTTCACAACTATCCTAACTTTAGTCGTGAGTTTGTTCATCGGATGAATTGCATGATCCGGACTGCTATACCCTCAGGCCTTTGGGGTTACGAAAAACCTGAAGAGTTTATGTCACTACTGGAAAGAATAAAGAATCTCATCTTCTCAAATGATTGCTGGTGCTCCGTAATAGAAGAACCGGTGTTTGTAGTCTCCTTCAATGGATCAATAACACAGTGGAAGTGCGATCGTTGTTTCTGGCAATGTGAAGTTTGAGACTTCTGCAATGAAATTCACTTGACAGCTGCCAACTGGCCAATTGAAGATTAGTTGTGGTGTTTATTTCTCGAGTTTATGGCATGTAGTTTTATCTACTTTCACTATGTTTGACTTAATGTAATGTCTCTAGTTTCAACCATCTAGTTTCTCTCTATAAACTAATCTTTGTATATTTTAACTTCAATATATCATTAACAAATTAACTACATTTCTACTTTTATTTTAACAAATAAATTTCACTGGCCATTTGGAGATTAGTTTTATCAACTTTTACAACATTTCTACTTTTATTAAATTTGTACAACATTTCTAAGTTTGGCCAAACTCTACTTATATCATATAAACTATTTTTAAATTTAAAATTCAATAAATATATCAATAACAACAACTGTGTCCAAAAAATAACATAATAAAACATTTGAAATCTAAAAGTGTTATTTAGTTAAATTTAGTTCAACTTAGTATTAGATACAAAATATTGTTGATGATTTATTACGATGTACAGTTTCACCAATATTTACAATCACACCAATTCTTACAAAGATTTCGAAAGTTATGGAGAAAGATATCCGAATTTCATAGATCGAGTATGGATGGTTCGCGAAATGGTCCTGGTTGGATTGTAATTATGCAAGTTTTTGTTGGCCATGTAGTCTTTTAATAAATTTTCGTATTTAAATAAAGAATTATTTAATTCTAAATCCGGACAGTTTCGGGCAGTAGTATCTCAGCTCTTTTTTTTCGGACAGGAGTACCTGAGCGTTTGATTCAACTCTTCCACTCTAGACTTGGTTTTCATTTTCACCTCTACGGCTTTGTTGCTCATCCCATGAACTTGTTTTCTCAAAGCTGATATCAGAACTCAGAAGTCTTATCTTCTCTATAATCGAGTAGATAACATCTCTGGATTTCTCTCTTACATCTTGCACCATCTTCTTGATATCAGAACTAGCAGAAGTCATATTGCTGCTCCTCACGTTTAAATAAGCTTAGCTTTGGTTTGCAGTTGTTGTAAGAACAACTTCTGTACTAATGTAATTAGGAACTTCGGAATATTCTTGGATCAGCTTTTACATATAATGTTGCATTGATACAGTGATAATGTGTTGTGACATAATATTCTATTTTATTTTATTTACAGTTTGAAAGAATTGTTTTTTTTTAATTGTACAGGAGTATCTTGGCTTCCAAAAGTGAATCCAGACTATTCACATATTTGCAGCCTACATTATCGGTTCATGTGTCAATCTTCTGTTTCTGACAATGCCGAAATGCTAATTTTTCAGTGGCCAACGGAATTCGAATCCAGATCTGTATTGGAGCCGGAACTCCCTCAAATGAAATATTTTACCAGAAGTCTGAAATGAGATGGTGAATAATATTTTATTCTTGGTCTAAACTAGGCTAAAGGTTATGGTATGAAATTCTACATTTTCGCTTTTGTTCTTTATAGCTGATCAACTCTATTTTGGCGTACGTCAAGCTGATGTTAAGTCTTGAAACTCCAATAACAACATGAACTACATAAACTGAATTCATCAAAGAAAACATCAATATACGATAAAAGAGGAAAAGGAACACATCCAGATCACGATAATTAACGAACCGGATTGATTAAAGAAAAAGACAACAAAAAGCTGCGAAGATTCTTAACCGGGTTCAGTTCTCATGTTGAAGCCGTAACCAACAAGTTAAACCGAACCGAAAGAATACCTTTCTTTGAAAGCTCTCAGGAGATAACCAAAGAAGTTGAACCGGACAAATTAAACCGAAAAAGATGCTACAAACGCCAGGATTGATCTAAACCGGAATGAAACCTCCTTGCTGGAACCGTAATACCTCTTGAAAGCTCTCGGTAGATAAACCGGAAGCAGAACACCAAAGAGGTTAAACGACCAAATCCCCAAGTTCACCGCCGCCAAAACTCTCCCGGTGTACATCCGCCGCACAGAAACCGTCCCCTTCCCACCATACTCTGTAGTCGTCTCCCTCGAGAACTCGTTCGTAATCCACTCCACGAGCGTCATAACCCTCCTAGCGTTGTAAACGACCGGGACGAGGATCCGAGCCGGAGCAGAGAAGCCGCACGCGGCGGCTATTCCCTCCATGAGAACCTGGCTCGCCAAAAGGAACACGTGCGGTGCAGCGGCGCTCACACCGCGTCTATCGTCCGCTACGAACCCTTGGAAGATGTAGAGGAGCGGGATTAAGAGCCCCGCGACCCCCGCGGAAGCTACGTAGAGACGGAAGATCTTGTTCGCGGGGCTCGTGAGAGGTGCGTCGCGTTTTGGATTCTTGTGTGGAGGCAAGATTCGTTTGGAGAGGAAGAAGAAGTAGATGAGGGTGAGGAGCGTGAATAAGAAGTCTTCGAGTGTGACGAGACCACTTGCGGAGAGGACGAGGACTACTGCGAGGATGATTAGTTGTTGGAACGAGAAGGGTCTGACGGCTGTGGCGTGATGTTCTTCTTGTTTGGCTAAGGCGGTGTCTTTGTAAGTCGGACCAACACCTCCAGACATGTTTTGAGTTTTGTAATAATATTTTCTGTACGAGAAGATAGCTTTTTGTTTTTGCTCGGGATATTGTGATGAGAAAATGTTTGGGTGGAGTGGAGGAGAGATAGACAAGACTCAAGAGTGAAGAGCGGACACGTGGCGGTTGCAAGGAGCTTTGAATGGAAGAGGTTTAGAGATATTTATGGCTACTCAGAACAAGTGTTTTTGTGATGTTGCTTATAAACTAGGGGTGGATAAAATAAAGGAAATTAGGCCGTATAATACCAAAAAATGCATGATTAGCTCACTGACCAGTTGCTCTGTTACACTGATATGTTATGTATCTTTATGTCATAATTTCCTTTTACCCTTGTATGCAATTGGTTCAACTTGCAAAACAACTGTGGCTTTTCCATATTCATTCAGTCACTCATCGTCTACAAATATTTTTTAAAATTTCATACTTGGTTTTATGTGCATGAAAAATTTATAGCTTTATCAAAATTTTCAGTGGGTTTTGTATCTTTTTAAAACTCTTTTCAATATATTTTGTTAAGAGAGATTTACGTAGCAAGTCACTTTATAAATTCTAATATCATTCTATGTCACTTTATACTCTTAAGATACTTTCTTTAACTTTTTTCATTACACCCCAACTAAAACAAAACTAAATCATAACTAATAGGATCCACTTATTATTTTTTCTCTTCTCTTTTTCTCTTTCTTATCTAGTTATTTTTCATTATTCGATGGATATTTTTATAAATCTGAATTCTTGAATCGCAAACTCAAACCGAGGAACTACGCTTGCTCGTGCCAAGAGGCTATCTAGTATCCTTCTCATTCCAAGCTGTAGCCTTACCTCCGTCGCGATGCGTTCATCCATCATCACCTGAAGCACGACCTCCGCACCGTCTCTTTTCGCCATGAAATCAAGCCACAATCTCTTCGTCTCCACCGCAATTCATCGCCTTCATATCACCTTTCTGAAGCTGCAAGGATCGTCATGACCATCCCGAGCTTCTCCAACGCGGTTCTTCTCTGTAATAAAAGATCAGTGAGGAACAATGGTGACTTTCAGCTTTATTGGATATTTGGTCCTTTAACTTTTGAATATATATTTTCTGTCCTAGAAATTTTTTATTTGCAAATATTCCTTTTAAGATTAACTCCATACTTTTGAATTGTGCAAACCCAACATTTTATAATTACACAAACGAGTCCTTGAACTTCTAGATATTCATATTCGACACTTAGTATCGTGTACAACAGTCTCGTCATGTACACAACCTAGCGTGTACAACAATCTAATCGTGTACAACAATCTCATCGTGTACAAGCACATGATCTGTCTATCATCAAACATATGTACATATTGTTATCGTGTACAACAATCTCATCGTATACAAACACATGATATGTCTATCATGAAACTTATGTACATACTGTTAACGTGTATAAACCCAAGTTTTTACGTAAAAGCGAACACTTCACTTGAACACATATATTTGCATATTTGACCAGTATGGACATAAATTTTAGTATCTATGTGTACACATTTTTTTTTGTAAATCATTTTGCCAATATCCACATGTACATCTATACACATGTACACTTTGTTTTAAACCAAACAAAACGGATACAGAGTGTTGCACGTTAAACAAAACAATTGGTCATAGTCAATACAAATTGTTAACTCACTAACATGTAACAAGAAGACACCAAACAAAGCTAAAAAAAGAGGACAAATTTTTATATTCAAGAGTTTGGAGTCAATTGACAATAAAGCTAAATATAAAGGGCTTAAAATGAAAATAAAAGAAGTTGTTCGGGTAAAGCTCGCTCCATCCCGATCTCAGGCTCGAGTGTCAGTTTGCCATGGAAGGAGCTCAATCAAAGCAAATGATCGTGGCGAGATAAGGTCCCGGTGGTGATAAGGTTGCGGCGGCGACCTGAAATCATTATTAAGATCTGAAATCATTGAGAACAAAGAGGACTGCAGCAGATTGGAGCTTGTTGCGGCGGATTAGAGCTTGTCGGCAGAGTTTGGATGGAGCCATGGATACATGTCTCTTTGTTTTTTGATAAAGGGTGTCTGTCTCTTTAAGCTTATAACCATGAATCTCTGACTTTTCAAATTCACCAAATCTGATGAATTTTTCGTCGCCTTGTCTTCTATCGGAGTAAACCCGTCGTCATCTAAGGTCACTAAAAAAAAAGAAAGAGAAGACAGAGAAGAAAGTGATAAGAAAGAGAAGAAACTGATATGAAAGAGAAAGTTGGATTCAAATGCTTCAGAGCTTCTTCTCGATCACCAAGAAGAAAAGAGGGGTCCACCAATTAATTTGTGGGTTTGTTTTTTATTTTTATTGTTTAAGTGGCTATGTTTTAGTTAGTAATCCTAACGAAGAAGAGATAAAAGTTAGAAAAAATTGTCTAGATAATATAAAGTAACCCATGGTGATATTAGTAACTGGAAATGTGACTCATAGTGTAGTTATTTCTAATAATTTGTAGAAGTGAAATAACAAGGTTTGGGTTGGTAGTTAGTACTGTGAAACCTCTATAAATTAATAATGTTGGATTACACTAAATCTATATTTTATTAATTTATAGAGATATTAATTTATCGAGATACTAATTATACTAAAAAAAATAATTTGGGACTATCAAATTATATTAATTTATAGAGATTTTTAGTGTATTAATTTATTGAGTATGAACTTATAGATGTTCTATTTTCTTTACTAAGACTGTAAAATAAATTATAAATTTATATAAAAGTAAAACGTACGAACATGGCGCGTAGCGCCGGAATACCGCAAGTCTTAATATATAAAGCAGGCTTTTTTTCTAGATAGGGGGAAAAATACATCAATCATCTTCTCATAAACAAGATAATTTCGTGTTGGGTTTCTGTGTTTTTAAACTGTGTTCTGTGTTTTAAAACTTTGGGCCCGTCTCCAAGAAAATAGACTGAAGGCCCATATCAACCTATCATCTTCTTTGCGAATTATCCGCCGTTCTCTCCGGATGAGAGACGATGGTAACGCCATCCACTTAATAACGCCGTTCTCTCCAAGTATGGTGGTGTTAACTGTTAAGGAACTTGAGACAGTCATCCAGGAGCTTAATAGCTATGTTCTCATTTGAACACGTCCACTTAATAAGGTCTACTTCTAAGACTCCATCTAGCTGAGTTTGGTAACCTACGCTTGCATAACATGTCCAAAACATGTTTAGTAATTGACTATATTTTAAAAATCTCATGTTGCGCACAAGCCATTGCTCCACCCTCAAAGCCTTGAAAATATTTTTTTTTGTTAATCTTTCTTTTTGTTTATGATTATATGATAAATGCTGCAGGTTGAATAAGATTTAAATTTTCAAGACCCTCCAATGAATTTTGTTAGATTGTTCTCAGCTTATAGTATTTAACTAAAGTATTTCACTTTTCTTACCCGTAAGATGTGGAGTTCATTTGGAAAGCTGAGGTGGCTGATACTGACACAACCAATTAATGGTGGTGCTATATCACCTGTTCTATGTGCTCGCGCAAGCTGCTTCGTGGATTCACATCTTTCAACTGCGGCGGATGCAATGATGACAATGTAGGTGTCGTCAGGTCATGTTTTCCTCACTAGAGTTTATTGAATGTATAGAGTTTAGAAATTAGTGATTAAGTTAACACATTCTTCAAGTTCCAATATGCATTTTATTAAAAAAAAAAAAAAGTTCCGATATGCAGGTTCCGAGTGCAGATGGCATGCAGGTTCCGAGTGCAGATGGCGGTAAAAGACGTCACTGATGCAGCTCTTTTTGTCGCATTTGTTGGAGGCAATCACCAAACTTTCTTTAGGTAGAAATTAGAGTTAGATTTGAGGCCAATTGTGCTGGATTCGATTTTGTAAACAATGAAAGCATTTAATGTTCTTTATTTAATTCTTTATTTTGATATGCCATTCAAAAAGTGGAACTATATACAAAACTTGAGGTAAGTATTGCAAAATATTACGACCTGTCTTTTTGTAGACCAAAAAAAAAGAACACAAGCGCACTGTGAAACAACATTGTGAAACCAAATGTTAGCCACAAAAAACTGCAAAAAACATAAATGAGAGAGATCACTCAATAAAAAGTTGATCAAGAATCAGTAAATAACACAAAGGGTGAGTATTATGATAACAATATTGAAAGCAAGATGCAACCAGACTAGAGACTGACTATGACGATATAGCGAAACTTTATTTGTTGAGACCATATTATATACAAATATATTCAAGATTACACAAATTTATATAAAGAAGAAATGTTCCAAGGCCTGCCATTTTTCTAAAATTACAACATCTAAGAAAGTCACAGGTATCTCAAATGATTTACGAAACGGTGCCAAGAAAAATATGAATTTGGTATCAGTGTCGATCATTAACAAGGAACTCAGATCCTTTGCCACAGCTCTATCAGATTGAATCTCTGAAGCACATAATTGTTAAAATAAATCCAAAATGAGACCGAAACTTCGTAACCCGCATCCGTTAAATGATTGGCCGAACTCCACTTTTCACAACAAAAGATAATCTTCCTACACCAATATTTAGTGAGATGATTGAAGATTTCACATTCGGGAGAACGTTTTGTGAATGTAAGAAGCCCCTCTGAGATATATCTAAGACGTCTTTGGTCGCAAAAGAGAAACACAAAATGAGTTTCTTGAGGATCAATGAGTTCTCAAAATTATAACTCATTACTTCAATCCAAATGTTTTTTTTTGAGAAGAAAATTGGAAACTTTGGTTCTCTTGATGTTCCTTGCTATTTTCTTACCAGCTTTCTCCTCTACCAAATTCACTTCTTTAGTCTCAACTTATTCAAGAGTACAAAGAAAGCCCTAAGGCACAACAGTAAGTTCAAGATTCTCTGGTTTTACGTCCTTCAAATTAAGTGGGACTCCGATTCTCACTAGCGAGTCACGACTCAAAAACTTAAATTATAAACTTTAATTTGTTTAATTATTTACTGAATAAACTTTGTAACGTCTATCAATTTTTTACTCTGCTTTTGTTTATTTCGATCAATAACAACCACTTATATTACTCCACTAATAATCAGAAAAAATCATTTTCTTCAACATAGTTACAACATCAAATTTCTGAACATAATCTCTTCGCTAAGGCCATAAAATAAACTACAATTTCTTTCATAATAACACATATAAATCCGGCGCGTAGCGCCGACATACCACTAGTATAATTATAAAATCAATACTATTAAAAAGGGATCATTTCCATTTTATGTCTTTAATGAAATACTTAAGTTTTCAAAAAATACCCTTATTTTTGCAAATGATTAATAAAATTCATTAATGGCATTTGAGTCTTTTGGTTTTGGACCTCCAGATTATGCATTTAAATGGATCAATAATCAATGAGCTTACACATACTTATAAGATATACTATTATTTAATAAAGATATTTTAAATTTAAATTTATACTTATATATTATGAAACTAAATTAATAAACAAACATAATGACATCATGATATTATTTTCTTACATCTATGTATCATAAAATTAAATTTTAAATCTAAAATAAAAAATACGAAATACAAAACTTATAATAGGTTATTAAAAACAAAAATAAACTAATATTGCCATATCAATAAGTTTTTATATTATCATTTTTTATTTGGATGATGTGAAAAAATATCATAAAAATTTAAAAATTCAAGTTTTTTTGTCAGCAAAAAGTCAAAATTTTATGTAATATTAAAAAGTATATAACTAAATTATTAAAAAAAATCTTAAAATAATATTAAAATTCATTATAAAATATTTTTAATTGGATCCTAGAGTACATTTTAGGATAGTAGCATCCAACCGGAAGTTTATTTGCCGATTTTTAGCGTAGAGTTTTAGAGGTTATTGTATTGATAACGAGTCCCAAAACAGACCACTAAAATGTTATTTTAAAGATCATCATACTGTACACACTACAAGAAACCCGCATAACTGAAACTTGATCATGTCACAGTTTATATAATCAAAACAAAGAATTATCAATTTTTATATTGAAAAAACAACAAAAAAATATCTGCCCTTTTGAGGGCGGGTCAGAATCTAGTATTCAATTAAGATTGGTTCTTCAAAGTTGTACTTGACAGTTATATATTTAAAATTGTGATTTGTGTTAATATTAGTTTTCTTTTCTTAAAATTTTAAAAGACTGTTTAATATTAGTTTTCTTTTCTTCAAATGCAAATGAAAAAAAAAAAATATTTGTTGAGCACTTTCCTTATTTTTTTTAAAGAAAATGATAATTTCCTGATTTTTTTCTTTTAAATGATAATTTCCTTATTTTTAACAAAAAGGGACAATTCCTTATTTTGGTTGGATTAGGGTTTTGCAAAGCTCTATAAATAAATATTTGATAACTCCTTTTATTACCGGTGCATAAACCAACAGATTAAAAACTCTCTTTTGATCCAGCTAAAAAAACCCTAAGCAATACATAATGGAGAATCAAATGCAGACTTTCACGTTTGAGATAGCTAACTTCTGGGAGAAAGTAGATACGATACGATCTCCTACATTCTTAAGTGGCGGCTGCGAATGGTAATGAATTTTTTGATGTTTTTAACTCATACAACAAAATAATTTTTATTATTTAATACTTAATCTGTTTCTTTCTTTTAAGGTTTGTTGAACTTTATCCCAAAGGAAGAATCGTTGAAGATCAGTACGTGTCTGTGTACCTCGACGTTGCGAATCCTGAAACGCTCCGACTTGGATGGAAAAGAAGAGCTAGTTTTTCCTTCATTCTGTTGAATCAATCAGGCAAAGAGCTCGGCAGAGGGCCTGGTAAAAATATGTATACTTTACCTTCTATTATGCGTGTGTGTGTCTTCTGTGCTTCATACTTTTCAAAATTAATATTTTTGTTTTTGGTCTAACAGAACTTCGTACGTTGTTCTGTGCTTACATCAAAAGCTGGGGTAGGCTTAGGGTATTGCCCCTTAAAAAGCTTCAAGAAAAAGGATCTCTGTAGAATAGCAAACTGATCGTTAAGGTAGAGATACAAGTACATGAAGCTGTTGATGAAGGAGGTATAACTGGGACGGAGATGGTAGATGTTTTTGGTTACCGAGTTCTTTGTTCTCAGGTACTTTTATTTATTTATTACATGAATGATGTTTTTTTTTTTTAATTTCTCTTTTTTTTTTTGATTTTAACATATATATTTTTGTACATGTTGTTGGCAATAATGACAGGCTGTTCCAGTGTCTGAGCTTTTGATGAAACACTCTGACACTGATACAAATTTCAGACAAAGGAGTCAACTCGTGAAGACAGCATTCATGAATCTCCTCCTGGGCCTCATCGAGACACTGAACAAACCTCCACACAGCTTCACGATATTGAGCTATCCAACGCTCGCAACGAGTTGATGGATCTAACACAAGCCGGATTCAAGGTAGACTGGTTGAAGACAAAGCTTGATGAGCTTTCCGTGGCGAGAAAGAAAGCAAACGCTCATGTCCAAGAACCCGATGAACACATCATAGTTGAACCGATGAACATGGAGGAGATGGTCACATCTCGAGGCTGGCTTGTTCGCTCTTGGAATGAGTGGTGGAAACTAAGACTTGGATATGCTCATCATGCTCGTTATATATGAAAAAATAAACTTGATGACACCCTTTTTATAAATGTCTTTTTCTTTGTTTTTTTTGTTTCTTTTAATAAAATAAGAATCTGCAATCCTCACATCCATCACACCACACCAGCAATTGTTAACTCGCTTTTTTAAGTAAATAAATAGGCGGAGCTTAGTGGCATTTTAACATGATTAAAACAGTAACTCAAAAGGAAAATGGCTTAAGATTATTCTCCACACGAGAAGTCTATTCCAAAGGCTATTATCAATGCTCCCTCTTTGAAGTACTTAAGCATTGATGATCAGGGTAACGACGTTGATATCATTAAGGACTTGCCTCAAGTGGTGGAGGCAAATATAAATGCTAATGAAGTATCTACCAAGTTTTTCCTCAGGTATCTAACCAGCTCGGTCAAGAGTCTTTCGTTATATTCACTGAGATCAGATGTAATACATCATTCAACTGGTTCAAAGTATCCTTTGTTTAAACCATCAGAACCTTAAGACTTTTCTCTTTCTCTCCTTTAAGGATATGGATCCTAGTAGACCGGTATAATAGTTGTAGACCTGTGTTTTTCTTTAATTAGACTTGGTGGTTTTTTTTGTAACACGATTTGGTGGGTTTTCTTTCGTAGGAAATTAGACTTGTTTGTATTGGTGTGTAGGTGACATGTGTTGTTGATGAGGTTATATATTTTTTTCAAAAGGGTTTTATATTTTGGACTCCTTTATTTGTTTATGGGGTGAGATTTTTTTTGGTATTTGTTTATGGGGTGAGTTTTTTTCTAAATGTGTCTTTTCGTCTGTGTGGAATACTTTTTGTAATAGTTTTTTAAAGGTTTATAGGATTGTGAATTTGTATTATCTGGTGAACATTTTTATGTTTATATGTGGTCAGTGGTTGTAATATGTCTGAGAAGTGTTTGTCATTGTTGGCCGTAAAGATATCTGGGTATGTGTTATAGACTGTTATAGATAATATGGAGAGACCATTATCTAAAATGGTACGACTTTGAGTTGATGTACATGCAACATGTTAACAACCTTGAACAGAAAAATTACCAAAAGCTTAATTGCTGGTACACGGGACTATGATTGATATCTACATGTATAGGCTCAGTTAAAAGTTAAGGCTTGTACTTTTATATCAATATCAATATTTTTCGAGGTTGAGAAAAAAGTTTCCTTCCATGGAACATAATACTTATTAAAACCAAACAATCAAAAAAACGGAAACAGCTATTATGTCACGTAAATTTTGAAGGAAGAGACAGTAGAGTAGTTGTAAGACCACTCTCTATTTACATGGAGTACGACACTGCAGATTTTGGCCACGACGTTGTCTTTGCAGAGGAGCCACCTTCCTTAACTGAGGCGTCCTCTGAAGATAGTTCGATAATAACATGTTGGACATGACGCTCATACCAATCTCATGGGATGTCTTCATCGACGACCACTCTAGTGATGCCTCTGCTGTTGGCAGGAACAACATTGTCAACACCATGCTGGTGTCAGGAAGAACTATGTGAACACCAGCTGACAAAATTTGTGAAACCGTACCAGCTCTTCGCATATCATCGCCTGGGTTGTTGTTACCTTCCTGTAAAGAGCACAACAGTTAGACAACTTATTTGTGTATGGCAGACCCAACATATAACGTGAAGTTGATGTATAAACATGATTCTCAAAATTAGGAAGAGGTATCTGTCAGATCGTGAAAGACTGATCTTTCCTAAGAAATGTAAATATGTAAGCTTGAGCGGGAATGTGAAGGTCCTCTCCACAATATCAGCAAGGAATTGTGGAAGCGCCATGTTCTGTGGGTCCTCCTATCCAGCGGCCTGTGCAACATGAAGGTGTGAGTATCTATACTTTAGAGTTTGTTCAAGTAAAATTCACAATAAACATGAGATTTTACAACTGCTACCATGAGCTTTGAAACTGCAACAACAGGTACATTTGTCAACTCGATCATTTCATAGTCAAAGTAGAAATGGGTTCTAGAGGTGGCATTAAGGAAAAGCCGGCCTACAAAGAGGTTGAGGTTTGATGATGTGTATTGTTAGTGGCTGAGAATCTAAAGCAAAAGACCAAGCAGACATAGCTGTACCTCAAAGAAAAAGCTATACAATCCCTTATCGAGGATTTGGAAACAAACTGTTAAAAAAACTCACACATACGTTAGTGGCCATGCGTTGTCAAGGATTTGGATATGAACTGATTAAAAAAAAAACCTATACAACCCCTTAGAGAGTTCGAAAACAGAAATGGAAATAAGTTGATATGACCTGTGAATGTGTATGGTTGCCATGAGTCATGAGACGTTGAGTTTTGCGATTCTTTATTGTATGTCGTCTTAATATCCATAATTTCACCAACTCAACATGTGCGTCAGCTAATGTAAAGTCTTAGCTCATAAAGACCTTCTTTGAGAATGTGTCTGAAGGTATTGAATCGGTGCACACTGATTGACCTATGGATCAGATTTTAATATGAACAAAAAAGTAATAGTGATACATTTTCAGACGCAAACAGAATCAAGAAATAAAGTATCATAAGTACATCAAAAATAGCAACCAGCAGAAACCCCTAGAGTATAAAACAGTACAAAACTGAGTTTCAATCACAAAATACGACATCAAATAATATAGGAATCAAGAATTGAGAAAAAAGAATGTCTCAGTTACCTTTCAATCAAGCAGGACCAGATCCATAGCCATCAAATCTCCACCTTTCTTGACATTGCTAGCTTCCCAGAAAATCAAAACTCCATCGAAGGGGCCTTGTCACAACAAAATTCCTACACTGTCCTCAAAGTTTGTTGCTTAGCCATACCGGTTTTTATGACACAGATTTAGAGTTATGCGAGTATAGGCAGACCAAATAGATGGCTATGAAGACTCTCAAACCCTTTTGTATATATACACACCATGTACGAGCTTGAAGGAAAACCAAAGAAGCACTGAAGTTAAAGTAATTGAGGTTTCGATGCCGTAACGACTGCCGTTTCTCAGCTGGCTCGCATGGGGAAAGGAATCGGAACGGCCAGAGTTCCTGAGATCGAAAGCCCTTTTTTTTTGTTCAAATGATAGATTGGGCCTACTCCTCTACGGAAAAATAAACAGCTCAAAGCGAAGTCAAGAAATCGGAAACACGGGAATTATGGCTTGACGCGTGAGATACACGAACAGCCCAGCATCTTGCCAGGTGTCCGGAAAAACCCCACCCTTCCATAGGGATGTGGATGATTGTGGAGCCATCACAAGTCTCTTTTGTATTAATAGATAATCGTGTAGCGAGTGACAAAGCATATGCAGTGGCAATCACCTCAGTCTATTCAATCAGCATCATAATCACGATCTATTCACCGTTAGCACCGTATTTTGTTTCTGCTGCAGTTGAACCTATTCTATGCATTCTTCCATTTACTGAATCAACAACAAAATTCTTCTTTCCGGTGTGATTACATGTACTATATATATTCATTGATTTCGTAAGATACACTTATTTTTTGTCGCCGTAAACAACACTTATCTTTTGTCGCCGTAAACAACTCCAAATTGAGAGAAACTGAACAATTTTTGTTAAATTTTTTTCTATTCTATTATATGCATATAGAATAGAAATATAGTTAAAACAATATGTATTGTGTTTGCTCTATTAATGGTTTTGTTTTTTTTAATGACTGGAATCCACACAATGGTTTATTGGAAGAAAAATGGTCTACTCCCCTATTAACTAGTTGTTCCAGTTTTTTTCACAATAAACTTTTAAATCATGCCAAAAACCCACATGAAAATAGCTTATTTCCCTATGCTAAAAATCACATGAACAACTCTATTATTGAATTACATATGCAAAATATAAATTAATTATCCTAAAATGGTAAACATGTTATTTAAACGTTGACTTGTTTATTACTGGTGGAGAACTGCTTTAATTTGGGTTGATAAAAAATACTATATCGTTTATTTTCCTTCTTCTTTTTTGTCAATTGATTTTCTTCTTCAAAAATCGTTTTACTCTTCACAATCAATTGGGAATACTGCACCGATTTTATATTTCCTTGTGGCAATACACGGAGATTGATAAGCTAGTAGTTGATGTTCGTCTTTCTTTATGCATCATATAAAATGTTTTATTTTTCTGCAGAATAATAAATTTTATCCCAATTTTTGACGAATAGTAAAATGATTTCTGAAGGAAAAAAGCATTTGACAAAAGAAGAAAAATTAGAAGAATAAAATAATGTAGTATTTTTATCAACCCAAATTAAACCGACTCTCCACCTGTCATAAATCAAATCAGCGTTTAAATTACACTATTTACAGTTTGAGGAGAAATAGTTTAAAATTGATAGTTTGTGTATGTAATTCAAAAAATAGAGTTGTTCGTGTGTAAGAATTACCAGAAAATAGTTCGTAGGGAAATAAACCATGTCGTTGATCATGTGTTTTTTAGGTTTCAGCATGACTTAAAAAGTCTGTGTGAATAAATCGGGAACAACTAGTTCATAGAGAAATATGTTATTTTATATGGTTTATCAATTGGTTTTAAACTATATATAGGTCAAAGATTATATCGGCCAAAGAAATGCTTTGGAGCAGAATCAACATGTTTTTGGGGAGGAGACAAAGCGTGCAATAGAGTTTGTGAAGACAAATATTAATATGGCGAGTGCACTCAGCGGTATGGATGTTAATATTCCATTTCAAAATATGGGTCCAGAATAAGATATCCTAGTCAAATATAATGATAATTGTATTACTTAAAAATAATATCCACAAAATAACCGTTGTTGTCTTCATATGTTTTGGAAAAGTGACATTTTTCATTTATCTTTTTGGTGTAAATACTAAAATTCATACCAACTTTATGTATTTATTCAGTTGTGGATTACCATTTATTACAAGAACTAAAACCTAAAATGAAAGGACTAAGAAGATGGTTGGTGCATGGAAGAGAATATCAATGTTGTAAAAAAGAGAAAGATGATTAAATAAAATAAAAAATTTGAAAACAATAATATAAATAAAGTAATAACATTTTCGTGAACAAACTTACGAAGGAATAGAACAAATGAAAGTTCCAAAATAATATAGGGAGAATTGTCAAGTATGACTCAAAATTTGGAGTCGAACCCAAAACAATACCCAAATTTGGGTCAAAGGTAAAAGTAACTTAAAAGACTATTGAAATTATAATTATCTCCTTGTGAACAAACAAAAAAAACGGATTTTTTTTTACGTTTATAACTCTCGCAAGTCGTCTGTTCAGACGACTTGAAAATAAGTCGTCCAGATGACTTAACTGAAAGTCGTCTGGACAGTTATTCTTAAACATAATTTAAAAATTTTGTAAAAAATATTTTGATAAGTGAAAAATGAGAATTATGTAATTAACATATGTCTTAAGAGATATAAATTAAGATATAACAAATTTCAATTGTTTTCAGCATAAATAAGTGAAAGTAGTGAGTCGTGATATTCTTTAGTTTATGTTTCATCAACATATGTTGTAGTATTGTATGTGTTCTTAGGGTTAGATTTTGGAAAGCATTAAAACCGTTGTTGAAAATTTAAAAATTACCTAAGCGTGTTCATTTTTGTGTATAGTAAACACTATTGAAGTATAATTTGATTTATAACGTAATTAGTTAGTTAATTTAGTCATTTTATCTTAAGGGTTCATTTTAGGGTCTGGGACGACTAAATATTTAGTCGTCTATAAAGAGACGACTAAATATTAAGTCTTTTGATGCACATTATCCGCCAGACGACTTATTTGTAAGTCGTCTACACCAGACCAAACCTAAAATTTTACCAATGTACTTTTAAAGCTAACCGGATTATTTACCCAATATATAAGGTGATTTTTTTTTGTTCATTTTTCGCATAATTCAGAAACCTTAACAGTTCTCTCTCAAAGGCGATATCAAAGGCGATTTCGAATTCCCACTATTTCCGAACAAATCACCGTTCTCAACGTCGGCTATCTATCTCACTTTATTCTCACTGTTCTCACCGCCGCAGCGCCGCCGCTTCTTCTAAACCCTAGCGCCACCGCTTCCTCTTAACCCTAGCGCCGGCCGCTTCCACTATTTCCGAACAAACCGTCACCCTCGCCACCATGCTCACCAACGTTCTCACCGTCGCTTCTCTAAACACTAGCGCCGCCTCTTCTTCTAAAACCTAGCGCTGCCGCTTTCTCTAAACCCTAGCGCCGCCGCTTCCACTATTTCCAAACAAATTGTCGCCCTCACCACCGTGCTCACCAACGTTCTCACCGCCGCTTACTGTAAACCCTAGCGCCGTTTAACATAAAACGTTGTCTCTATCAATTTACTCATTCTCACTGTTTCACGTTTATTTTTTCAGATCTATAACCGCAATGATGAGTACTCCTTCTACGGCTAATCAGGTCCGTTTTAAATTTTTCTACTGGAAGACTTGTAATTTAAGTCATCTGGAAATTCTTCCAACTCGTCCAGCAGGAAGACTTTCCAGACGACTTAATTATAAGTCGACTAATAAGTCGTCCAGTTGGAAAAATTTTCAGACAACTTAATAATAAGTCGTCTACTAAGTCGTCCAGTTGGAAGCCTTTCCAGACGACTTAATAATAAGTCGTCTACTAAGTCGTATGGAGTTACAGTTAAGGCATGATTGATTTAGCTTGTGTTCTGACTTCTATGTGAGTTCATGTGAATGAAAGTTGAAAGCTTTGTTTTGATTTAGCTTGTGTTGTGATTTTTCTGTGTGTTCTTGTTAGATTTAGCTTGTTTAGCTTATCTCTATTGTTGTCTTTGATTATTTTGCAGACAAAAATGATGGATATTCCAGAACTCCCCCGTAGGTTATACACATTAGAGGAAGAGCCAGAAGTCCAAAATAGCATTTCGTATCATACAGATAATAGCAAGTTGCATACTGCTCTAAGGGAAGCTCTTACTGATGACGAATTTGAAAAGCTCAATGAGTCGAGTTTGGGAGTTTTCATCAAGTTCAAGGAGCAGTGAAATACCATGATTTTGACCCACTTTTACTCAAGATATTTATATGGTTTTACTATATATATATATATATATATATATATATATATATATATATATATATATATATATATATATATATATATATATATATATATATATATATATATATATATATATATATATATATATATATATATATATGTTTTGGAGTCTTTTAGGTATGTTTTCAGGTTCAACAACATTTTGGAGTAAAGTGACGTTTTATGTGTCATTTGGAGCTTAAAGGAGAGTTTTCCCGAGATGACTATAAGATCAGACGTCAAGATCGATATCCAGAGATACATATCGATCGATACACATTCTGTATAATCGATCGATAACGCATCCGAAGAAATGACGACGAGATACTCCATCGATCGATGTACGCCTCGATATCGAGCGTGCAGAAGAAGGAAGAATATTGTCAATCGACTTGAAGCCCAAGATTTCCCATTATTAATATAATGCCCCTGGCGAGTTTTTAACCTAATTGAACTCAGTATGTATACCTTTGCCTATGTGTTTTGGCAAAGTGTGCTTATGTGTTTTTGTGTTTCTACAAGCTTTTACAACAGTTCATTGTTCTAAGTACTTTTTAATAAAAGTATTCTTTTTATCTTAATTATGTTCTCATCAAGGTTATAGGATTCTAATATTAGAAGAAAGACACAAAGATATTTGTTATCAAGAGGAACTTGTATGTTCGGTCTTCTAATGAATTCCTATTATTATCTTGATGTTATGAGTCACTCAGTCATGTCTGAGTAGATTATTTTGTTAGATTTAGGGTTCAAACAGTTATGAGGGATTAGCTCCAATTATAGACTGTTGAGTTGTATACTCATTATCCTGATGAACCATAAAGCTTATTCTAGAATAGCTAACTAGAATATGATCTTGGAAATGATTTAATTCATAAATCATTCTCCTGACATCATCTTGTATAAGCTGAGATCCTCTAGGGATAAGCAAGAGCCGGTCTATGATCTTGGTGAACACATATTCAATTCGATCTAGAGCTATATCGATCGATAATCAAATAGAGTAATCGATCGACGACATACATATCGACTGATACAAGCTGTCAAACATCGATCGATATTGTCGGCAGATAGATCAATAGATGAGTCTAGTAACGATAGTTATTAGACAGATCTAAAAGTTGAAGTTCTTTAGTATATGCAAGCAACTCATTAAAACATCTATAGCATTATAATCCTGAACTAACTGAATAGTAACCTTGAATCTAACTACTTTCTCTTAATACTTAAAACCTTAAACCATTCTCTTGAGCAACTAATCCTTACTCATAACTGCAATTTACGATTTAAACCATTTCAACCTACCTTAGTCACTAAAGATTATTATCTTTTATGTTCCTAAATCACTCTTTAGGGTAATTTGAGTGATATCAAGCAGGGAATTGGTTGGGCTTCAAGGCTGGTTCACCACATGCTCAGTTTCCAGCTGGACATTATGAAGAAGTATGAGATGTGGTCTCTCGTTGGTCCAGAACCTTTGAGGTTTTCACTGTTAGAGTTTGAAAACCTCACTGGTCTAAACTGCGAGTACATCGAGGACCTTGAGAGACCAAAATGTGAAGTTACCAAAGAGATGGTTTCTTTCTGGGTGATGCTGTGAGTTCATATGAAAGCTGGGCTAACTACTGATCAGATAATAGCAGCACTGAAGAGATGCGAGGATTGCTCCCCGGAAGATCGCAAGCGGCTCGCGTACCTTTCCATCTTCACTGGATTCATTGAAGGTAGAAAGTTTTCAACCGCTAGACGATCTAGTCTGGCAAGGCTAGTGATGGATTTAGAACGGTTTGAGAGTTATCCATGGGGGAGAGTCGCGTTTAAGGTGCTGATGGACTCTTTGTGGAAAAAATATATTACTGGCTGTTACACCGTGGATGGGTTTATACAAGTTCTTCAGGTCTGGGTGTACACAACTATGCCGGAATTGGGTGCTATTGGTGTTCCTAGAGCAAACATTCCGTCTCCACCGATACTGGCTTACGAGGGCCGCAGAGGCCGCAGATGCATGAAAGCTGCTATCTTGAGGCATGTATTTACTTCAATCCAAAAGTCTGCGCAGATGACTTATATTAAAGTCGTCTGAAAAATCTTCCAGCTGGACGACTTAGTAGACGACTTATTATAGTTCGTCTGGAAGGTCGTCCAGCTGGACGACTTACCGGACAATTTAATTAAGTTGTCTGGAAAGTCTTCCAGCTGGACGACTTAGTAGACGACTTATTATAAGTCGTCTGGAATGTCTTCCAGCTGGACGACTTAGTAGACAACTTATTATAAGTCGTCTATTTAGTCTTTTTCAAATATCTAACTCGATTCTTCTATTTACGGCAGACCCGCGTGATCAACTTTGTTGAGAAGGACATTAGTGAAATGTGGCCAAAATGGGACTCTGAGGTTGAGGACCTGCCCGCGGAGAACATCATTAAAGTCATGTATGATCGGAGACCGTGGAAGTAGACCATGGATTGCTGGGAAGTCACTGGTACTAAGGTCTATACAAAACCTAAGGTTGTGACTCCATCGAAGAAAGCCAAAGAGATGGTTGTGGTGGAGGAGGAGGAAGACAATCCAAGATCTCTGAAGAAAGCTCGTAAAGGGGCTCCTAAAGAGGCTAGTGAAGAGGCTAGAGAAGAGGCTAGTTCGATGACCAGAGAGGAGTTGGAAAATATGTTCAAAGACGTAGTTGACTGCATGAAAAAAGGGTTTAAGAAGTGCCTCAAGGAGATTAGAAAGTTGTCCGAAAGGGTGGAAGCTGTGGAGAAGAAGGTTGGTGTCACCAAAGAATTCGGTGTTAGTAACAAACAGACTTCCCCTGAAGCCAAAAAATCCGGGGTTGGTAACAAACAGACTACCCCTCAAGCCAAACAAACCGAGATTAGTAACAAACAGACAACCCCTCTAGCCAAACAGACTACTCCTCAAAAGAAACATACTACCCCTCGAGCCAAACCGACTACCCCTCAAGCCAAACAATCCAAGGTTAGTATCAAATCCTCTCCCAACAAGAATTAAGTCGTCCAGGGTTAATTAGTTGTCCAGACGACTTAAATGTAAGTTGTCTGGACGACTAGTTGACCCTTGACGACTTAAATGTAAGTTGTCTTGACGACTAGTTGACCACGGAAGACTTAATTTTAAGTCGTCCATGGTCAACTAGTCGTCCAGACAACTTACATTTAAGTCGTCCAGGGTCAACTAGTCATCCAGACGACTTACATTTAAGTCGTCCAGGATCAACTAGACGTCCAGACTTATATTTAAGTCGTCCAGGGTTAACTAGTGTGCTATTTATATTGCAGAGAGAAATTCGCGATGAGGCAGATGGTGTCTCCTCCAAAGAGATTGTTGCTGTCACTTCCACTGACCAACCGAGCGTCACTTCCACCGATCAACAACCGAGCGTAGTATCAAGCGTTCCAGTTCCACAATCAAGCGTTCCAGTTTCAGAACCGAGCCTGGTTGTATTGGACAAAACATCTCCCACTGCTTCGGACTTTGAGGTGGCGGGTGCTGGATACAAACAGAAGTTGGATGCTTATGTGCGTGCAAGGAGTGAACGAGCGAAGAAACCTGCTCCCACGCAGATATCTCCTTATACGACAGAAAAAAAGAAAGATGAATTTCAAGTTTTATTTTTCAATTACAAAACTAACCTACGACGACTTACGTTTAAGTCGTCTAGTTTAATAAAATATTGAAATTTTAACTTTCTCAGAGACAACTGAATTGTAAGTCGTCCAGAAATAGTCAAAGAACTGACACGATTTGGTCAAATGCAAAACTAGCCCTTTTTCGTAGACAACTTATATATAAGTCGTCTGGAATTTTTGTTTTTAACAAACAAAGCCGGACGACTTAGAATTAAGTCTTTCGTTTGACCAGAAGACTTATCAGTAAGTTTTCTACATACAAATGACTTACGGGTAAGTCTTCTACGCGAACAGATCTTGAAAAAAATTCAAATTCGTACCTTAAACTAGGTGAGATGACTTCGTTTGCACACATGGTCTTCTCCAACCACCCAGAACCTCAAACGAAAGCAAACGTATGTCAAAATGAAAGAAATATGACTTTGTCAACCATAAAATATTTTGAATCAAAAGCCTGAGTTTTTTGGAAGAATATGGAGAGAAAGTGAAAGAAATGTTGTTTTTAGTTCATAACAATTGAAACAGAGACAGTGTAAAGAGATTTACGTGCATTAAATGCCATTAAAAGCTTGGTAGTACAAGGTTGTTGAACTATTCTTGGTAGTGGTAATATTGTAAATACTTGAAGATGACGAGGTTGAGACAGTAAAGAAGCCATTTTCGAAAAACAAAAAAAAAGTTAATGGCATTTTCGTAGATAAAATGCAGGTATGAGGTGAAAATCTCAAAAAAAAAAAAAACTGAGTCAAAAGAAAATGTTAGTTTTCTGTTTGAGTCCAAGTTTTGAGTTACTTTTGCAATCACCCCAATAATATATTTTACTTTGGGAAATTCTCACTAATACCACTTTCAAGGTACCACTTTTCATGTTTACACTAATCAAGTTTACCCTTAAAATATTAATAGATAAAAGACTATTGTACCCCTCGTTTCATTAGTTTCACATAAATCTATTTCTCTTCCAGATCTCTGTCACCAGTTTAATCGAGACGTTTGGCGAACTCCGGCGACTCCGGCAAACTCGACGATCTCAGTGAACTTGGCGATCTCCCGGCAAATTTGGCAATCTTCGACAAACTCGACGAGACTCGAGCACGACTGAGCTATAGTCATGGAAATTAGTAATTTCGACAAACTCAGTGAGACTCTGAGCAAGATTGAGAGAGCGATAGTCGATTAGCGAGGAAGAAGAGGACTTTGCATCTATTAAAACCATACCTCTTTAATCAAAGAACGATTCCGTTATCAGTTTCTCACCGAAAAAAATTTGTTCTTTCTCTCATTCTGTCTCTTTGTCTCGTTACAGTTACTCTCCCAAACGTTCAAGAAGATCAGAGCGATCCCGTCCGTTCATCAAGCTGAAGGTGATCCTGTATCCTCCAAACGGTCATCACCTGGATCTTCAAGATCTGAATTCAACAAGAAGGCTTCTCAGATCGGTATACATATCCACGAAACAAGTACGGTTCAGACTTTGATTTATTCTCTCATTCTTGGAATACTGTAATTAGTCTTTAGGATATGTTTTGATTCTTACGAGATTGAGAGATAGTTTCTTATGCCTTGTAACGAATGAAGCTGGAAATGATGCCAGAGACATCGTAGTGACTGCAACTGAAACTTTTATTGAATCGCAGTAGAATTAAGCTTTAGGATCTTTGGATCCAACGAAATTGAGACATTGTTTCTAATAGCTGTCTTGCAATGAATGAAACTTGCAATGATTCCTTAAAACATTGTTTCTAATAGATGTTGATGAATCGTAGTGGAATTAATCTTTAGGATCTGTTTGATTTCTTTGACCCAAAAAAAAATGGATATGTTTGATTTCTAGCAAAACTGAGACAGTTTTGGACAACTACCTTGTAAGGAAAGAAACTTGCAATGCTTATAGAATACATTGTAGTGATTGTAACTGAAGTTAGTCTTACTTCTGACATTAGCTGGTTATCACAGTGGCAAAAGAATCGTCCATTTTCAATCACCGGCTGTCTATATACGGGAGCTAACAGTGTTGATCAGGAATCACGGGGCAGAACATGGCTCTCGCTGATCTGCAGACCCTTTAGAACATGGAGATCGCTGATGGGAGCTATTCACATGACAAATTTGGTCACTACATAGATGTTTGTGATGACTTGAAAACCAGATTTATGGGAGCTACAAAGCAGTTTGATCAAGATGTTCTTACTCGAAGCTAGATGAGTGGTCCAAGACCTATGGTGATTTCTTCAAGCCTTGTGCTTTCTTGGCTGAAAGAGGATCCAAAGGAGCTCCTCTGGTGAGTATTCCTTTTCTTTTCATGTCTTGGTACTTTTCAGTTTTGTGCACTTGTTTATGAAGCAGATTATTTTTTATTCTTTTTAGAATTGTTATTCAAAAAATCTGTTTTAGCGAGGCTTATATTACATGACTATTACTTAAGAAAATCAATATACTACCATGACTGCTCTCTGATCATGTCCAGTTTAGCTTTGCTCAGTTTTTAACTCAGATTATTGATTATTCCTACATCTGTGTTGCAGAGCGCTCCCTTGGAACAAGGCAGGTCGCGGTTGTAAGGTCAGCGTTTCCCAAAGGGAATCTTTTCTTTTGTTGCTGCATCTGTGTTTTCTTTTATGTCCACAATTACTTGCCAAAACGTTGGGATCTTTGGCCTCAAGTAGATTTATAATTTATAGATGATTACACAGATGCAGAGATCATTGTGGATGGTGTTCCCGTTGGTGTCCACAGATGCATTTTATCCGCTAGAAGCAAGTTCTTCCAGGAGCTGTTCAAGAAAGACAAGAAGAGTTCCAAAATTGAGAAACCAAAGTACCATTTGAAAGAGGTGTTGCCTTACGGAGCGGTTGGGTATGAAGGTTTTGTTTATTTCCTGAGTTATATCTACACTGGAAGGTTAAAGCCATTTCCTTTGGAGGTTTCCACTTGTGATGACTCTGTTTGTGCTCATGATTCTTTCGACCTGCTATTGATTTCGTTCAGACCCGTTCAGGCTCTCACTCTCTCGTAAGCTTCCTCTTCTTCAATCATACATGTTCTCAATCTGCTGAACATTGTGAGCTATGATGATTACTGCCGTTGAACTTGAATACTTGCTTAGATGTAGCTCTAAAGTAACTTGGATAAACTTCTTCAGATGTTTGATGGGTTTCTCTATTTTGGGATTTTGGGATCTTTGTATTAAGAGTTAAAGGTTCGATCTTTTTATGGGTTTCCTAGTTTGATGTTATGTTCATCTTATTCTAGGGCTATTTCTTTCATCTCTCCAACGGGATATTTATGTGTATTAACATGACTTGCTGAAACTCTGGTTTGATGATAATCAAAGAGGATTGTCCAGCTTGTGTGTTTGTTTCTGTTGTAGAGTTATGATTCATTGATCATAAGCTTTATCATTTTTAAGTTTTGTAAATTATCTTGAGCCACACCATTGACTTGTACAAATAGATAGAAAGCAATGTCGTGAAGCTTTTATTTTTATTGTCTTCAAATATGATTTTCAATCTTGTACAAGTTGAGAAAAAATTAACCGAAAAACCAAACTGACCGAACTAAAAAACATAATAACTCTAACGGTGCATTTAGACTCCAAGTGATAACTTAAGTCACACTGTAGTTTCCCATAAACTCTTATAATTGAATTATACTTTAATAATTTATATAGAAAGTCTTATAGACTTATTTTATAAACTCTTATAAAGTCTTATTAATTGTTTTATAAACCATTATAAATATATAAGAGTTTATAAATCATTTATAGAAATATATATTAAATATTGATAAAGGTTTATAAATGATTTCTAAATCTTTAAATATGATTTATAAACACTTATAAATTATTTGTAATCCTTACAAAGCCTTATAGACTGATTTTATAAACTCTTATAACTAAATTATACTTTAATAATTTATTTAGAAAGTCTTATAGACTGATTTTATAAACTCTTATAAAGTCTTATTAATTTTTTTTTATAAACCATTATAAATATATAAGGGTTTATAAATCATTTATAGAAATATATATTAAATATTGATAAAGGTTTATAAATGATTCTAAATCTTTAAAAATGATTTATAAACACTTAGAAATTATTTGTAATCCTTACAAAGCCTTATAGACTGATTTTATAAACTCTTATAAATGAATTATACTTTAATAATTTATTTAGAAAGCCTTATAGACTGATTTTATAAACTCTTATAAAGTCTTATTAATTGTTTTATAAACCATTATAAATATATAAGAGTTTATAAATCATTTATAGAAATGTATATTAAATATTGTTAAAAGTTTATAAATGATTTCTAAATCTTTAAAAATGATTTATAAACACTTATAAATTATTTGTAATCCTCACAAAGCCTTAAAGACTGATTTTATAAACTCTTATAAGTAAATTATACTTTAATAATTTATTTAGAAAGTCTTATAGACTGATTTTATAAAGTCTTATAAACCATTATAAATATATAAGGGTTTATAAATCATTTATAGAAATATATAGTAAATATTGATAAAGGTTTATAAATGATTTCTAAATCTTTAAAAATGATTTATAAACACTTATAAATTATTTGTAATCCTTACAAAGCCTTATAGACTGATTTTATAAACTCTTATAAATGAATTATACTTTAATAATTTTCATAACTTTCTTATAAACATTTATAAATGGTTTATATATTTTATAATATGTTTTATATGCCTTATAAATGGCTTATATACTCTTACAAATGATTTTACATACCCTTATAAATTTTTTATAATCCTTTATTTTTACAAACCCTTATAAATTATTTTACATATTTTTATAAACCCTTATAAATTATTATACAAATCATTATAAATTGTCTTATGAGTCTTTTAAAATGGTTATAAACTCTCTTAATTGATTTATAAACTTATACAACTCTTATAATATCCCTTATAAATTGAATATAAACTTTCTTAAAGTTTTTATAAACCCTTACTAGTAGTATACATATCATTTATAAATTATTTATAAACTTTCATAACTTTTTTATAAACATTTATAAATGGTTTATAGATTTTTTAACATGTTTTATATGCCTTTATAAATGGTTTATATACTCTTACAAATGATTTTACATATCCTTATAAGTTGTTTTATAATCCTTTATAATGGTGTATTAACTTTATAGGGGGTTATAAGTTTATATAATCTGAGTTTTATAAGGGTTTATAAGGGGTTTTTATTATGCAAACCATTATAAATTGTTTTATAAAACTTTCTAAATAGTTATAGACTCTTTTAGTTGATTTATAAACATGTACAATTCTTATATACCCCTTATAAATGATTTTATAATTCCTTATAAATAATGATTTAATAAACCCTTATAAATGATTTTATAAGCCATTATAAACAAATTTAAACATTCTTATAAATGATTAATAGACCCTTATAAGAAAATTATATTATAAACCGTTAAAAACTAGTTAATATTTTAGAAAAAAATTTAAATACCCTTATAAATCATTTTATAATTATTTATATTGGTATATAAACTTTATAAATTATTTTTATAAATCCGTATACATTATTTACATACCCTTATATTATAAATTATTATACAACTATTATAAATTTTTTTATAAGGCTTTCTAAATGGTTATAGACTTTTTTTAGTTGATTTATAAACCTATAAAACTTTTACAATATCCCTTAAAAATTGAATATAATCTTTCATAAAGTGTTTATAAACCTTTATTAATAGTATACATACCCCTTATAAATTATTTATAAACTTTCATAACTTTCTTATAAACATTTATAAATGGTTTATAGATTTTATAAATTGTTTTATATGCATTTATTAATAATTTATATACTCTTACAAATGATTTTACATATCCTTATAAATTGTTTTATAATCCTTTATAATGGTGTATTAACTTTATAATTTTTTTTTATAAACCCTTATAAATTATTTGCATACCTTTATAAACTCTTATAAATTATTATGCAAACCATTATAAATTGTTTTATAAGACTTTCTAAATGGTTATAGACTTTAAAATGCCACTAATAAAAATTGTATGGAACATTGATTTTCCAGGATGAATCCCAGGTGCTTGACATAAAAGGGAAATTCCAGTCAACAACTTGATGATCTGGAATGCTCCATATATGAACTTTTGCATCCAACGATCCACTGATGAAGTAATTGTCATCCACGGGATTAAACTGGATGCAAGTCACTGCGTGGACAGGAAACAAAAACCAGCTGAGAGAAAATCTTATGTTACATAACCAACGTAAAGATTGTTATCTTTTCTTCCTATGTTGCAGTGAAATGGAAGAGCTGCTTGAGACTAAAATTTCATATCACACAAAACATTCTTTCCAGAATCAGAGTTCACATTCAAAGCGGCTAGATTATTCTCCTTGCGATGTATGCTTAGTTTCCTAGAGACTAGGAGAACAAGTACATTATGGTCACTGATGGGGAACATGAGGCACTCACCGTAATCACTGTGCGAGAAGACTTTCAAACATGACTTGCTAGATAATTCCCATAGACGAACAGTCTTGTCCATAGAAGAGGAAAGCAGGTGCTGGAAACAAAAACAATGGAAGTACAAAGTCTTGAGTATTAATGCATCTGATTAAAGAAGAATAACTGAATGAAGCAGAATCTCACATAATAGTTCATAAGGCGTATACTTAACACTAGCAAGTTAAAACTAAATACACATACGGAAGTTTGCATCCCAAAAGAATACTGGTTGGGAATAACAAAAACAAACTGCTACCAACCTGAGATTTTGACCACGAAAGATCAAGTACATCATCCAAATGCCCAACAAACGAACACACATGTGTCTCTGAAAGACCAAAGAATGTTTCCGGAACCAGAACATTCTCCAAGCTCACTGATTTTCTGCCAAAAGAAGTTCTCCCTCTTCTCATTGGAGACATTGAAGCTGGTTCTGGAGATCCATTTGCCAAAAGGAACAAGTTTGTGCTCCCATCCTCTTGCTGTTTACACATCGTCAAGAGCTCCCCCTTTCTTTCCGACTCAACAACTTTCCAAATCTGAATAACACAATCCTCACCAGAAGTAGCGAGATACCTCCCATCCAAACTGAACTTAGTGCTCCAAATCGACCCTTTATGACCCTGAATCTCTTGGCTCTTGAAAACCGCTGTGAGTTCTTTACAAGACTTCCCATACTGCCTCACCTTAACTCTCTCAGGGTCGTGAAACAACATGTCTCTGCTATCATCAGTTGCAGAGCTAAACCTCTGACCACCTCCTCTCTCTGAAACTGAATCTCTATCATTGGTGCTTCGTCGCTCTTTAGTCAGCTCCCTCTCCGTCTATGCTTACTCACTCTACTTCCACTCACACTCACACTCAAATTTAATTGTTTTAATTTTTTTTATAAAGACTTATAAATCGTCGAGTTGTACTTTAAAATGATTTTATAAAGGTTTATAAATCATTTATAGGAATATATATATAAACTATTGATAAGGGTTTATAAATGATTTCTAAATCTTTAAAAATGATTTATAAACATGTATAAATTATTTATAATCCTTATAAAGCCTTATAGACTAAATTTATAAACTCTTATAAATGAAGTATACATTAATAATTTATTTAGAAAGCTTTATAGATTAATTTTATAAACTCTTATAAAATCTTATTAATTGTTTTATAAACCATTATAAGGAAGCGGATCACGTCTTCCCTTTAAAACAGCAAAACTTGTCCCGGCTTGAAGCTTTGGAAGTAGCAGGCCTGCTAGAGTCATTGGATAATAGATGGCTGTTAATGCTAGAGTTTTTGCTGTTCTTCAGCTATTTTCCATTGTAAAGAATGGAGAATCTCTTGCTCATACCTCTCCAAACAACTCTTTTCAGAACTATAAGTCGTATCACTCATTGTTTCATCATTTCCAAAGTATCTATCAACCTTGCATTACAATGGATACAATAAATTATATCATCATAACAAACATTCGATCTTCTTGGCCAGTGACCACATACATTTTGTACTAAAGCAAAAAAAATAATTCCATCAACACAGATATTAAATTCACTACAACAGGGTAACCTGAATTTTCAAGGACACAAGCAACACGAGGATCAAGGTCCTTGTTAAAGGAATATGGGGAGCCAATAGAAGTATGCATCATATCTTAGACTGCAAAGAGGAAGTATATATTCTATATAATAGGGGTGTATGTGATTTGAAGTCTAACACAAGAGGTCAAATCTGAGACTCTTATAAGTCTTTCTAAATAGTTATAGACTCTTATAATGTTTTAAAGGCTTTCTAACTGATTTATTTTATAAGCATTTATAAACGGTTTATAGACTTCTTTATCAACCTTTATAAATGGTTTATAGACTTCTTTATTAGTCTTTATAAATGTTTTATATACTCTTACAAGCAATTTATAAACATTATAATTATTTATAAGTGTTTTATAAACTTATAGATGGTTGAGACAATGTTTTATAAGCTCTTATAAAATTTATAAATGGTTCATAAATGGTTTTGTAAACCTTTATAAATAGTTAGATAAATACTTATATGGTTTTATAAACCTTTAAAATGTTTAATAAACCTTATATAAACTCTTCAAAACCCATTAAAATCTATTATAAACCCTTACAAATCTTATATAAACTTTTTATAAACTTATTTAAACCTTTTATAAACCCTTATAAATTATATATAAAATATATCTAAACACCTGTAAGTGGTTTTGTGAACCCTTTATAAATATATAAAAGTTTTTATAAACCTTTCTAAATGGTTTATAATATATTTATAACTTCTTATAAACTCTTATAAATATATATCTCTGGACAGAACAACGACTGAACCAATCAAGCTCAATCCTTCACGAAGAAGCTCTGAAGCCTGTCATATATCGTGACTTCAAAACCTCCAACATTCCACTTGATGCCGTATTGTTTCTTTTTCTATTACTTTTTTCTCTTTTAAGTATCTATATACAAGTCCGTCTTTTCCTACTCTGTAAAACTCTTCTAACTGATTTATAAACACTTCTAAATTGATTTATAAACTCTTATAAATTGTGTTATGAAGATTATTAAATTTTTATAATCTTTTGAATAAACTCTTATAAAAATATTTATAAAATTTATAAATAGATTTATAAACCTTGCAAATTAATTTAGAAACATATAAATAAATGTATAAACTCTTATAAATAGATTATAAGTTCTTGTAAATAGTTTTATGAACCCTTTTTTTTTTGTCGACAGCGTTACAGACTCATGTGGACTCTGTAAACCAATGTGGGTGCTCTGTATCCATATGGACCGTAAACGACGTCTGTTGCCTCACACCACGTGCTAAGCTGTCCGCCTTCTTGTTTTGCGTCCTTGATATATGAATAATCTCCGAGCTGTGAAAACTCCTCTGAAGATTCATGATGTCTTCTAAATAGTTTGCAAAAGCCGGTCATTCCTCTGGTTCCGAAACCATCTTCACCAATTGAGAACAATCCGTTGCAAATGTTACATTATACTACCGTAAATTCCGCATGCATTCCATTGCCTATATTAGAGCTTCCACCTCTGTATGTAATGGGGATTGGCTAGCCCTTGTGTTTCTTGCTCCCAGCAAACCTTCAAAGCCTTCCAAAGTGATATACCATCCTAATCCTGAAAAATTAGCCTCTTTTTTCCATGATCCATCCGTGAAACACCAACGTCCTGATCTAACCGGTACTACTATATCGGTTCTCTGTGTGACCTGATTTTGTTTCTGTTCTAATTCTTGTTGAGCGTCCGTCCAAAGTAAAGACTCAGTCATAGCCAACTTGAGGGTATCCCGAGGATCCACATCATAATTACTAAAGACCTTATTATTTCGCCCCTTCCATATGTACCAAAGTATCCATGCGTAAAGGTGGACCTCAATTGCCGGTCTGACCCTCCAGAATAAATAATCCATATTTGCAAATAAAGATTGTCCCGGGAAGTGTTCTGGATGTGTTGGAATCGATGAGAGGGCCCAAACCTGAACCGCTGGTGGGCATTCAAAGAAAACATGATTTATGAACCCTTTTAAATAGTTTTATATACATTTATAAATAGTTGTATAAATATTTTATGTGTTTTATAAATTTTATAGATGGTCGATACAAGATTTTATAAGTTCTTACAAAATTTATAAATGGTTCATAAATAGTTTTATAAACTCTTATAAATGATTTATATACAGTACTATTTCATATATCCATATGATTGGTTTTATAAACTTCTATAAATATACATGAATATTTTTATTAATCATTATAGATGTTTCGTTCTTGTAAAGACAAATACTGAGAGACTGATTATACCAAAGGGTGTAGTTTTGGCATATGTGATGAGCACTTGGAATCAATTGACGATGATGGAATGGATAAATTTTTGTAAGAATTTATAAACTTTTATAAATGATTAATAAATTCTTCTAAATGATTTATTAACCATGCAGATTCTCCTTCATATCTACTGAACCCTGCATTGCAGAAACAGTTAATAAAAATGACTCAAGATCCTTCTAAGAAGCATACTTGATTCTTGCCACAAGACATTTGACTACCACTACCATACCGCAAGGATTCTTGTTTCAGGAGGTGTTACTTGAAGAACATGCTTAAGAAGGAGATCTTGATCAAGGGAAATAGTTATTGCTTTCTGTGGAGTTTCAGGCTTATATCCATTCTCTACCAAGTGACTAACATTGAAGCTTAGCTGGCCAGCTATAGGAACCGGTTGTATCCCTCTCGGTGAAACCCATTTCTTCTCAACGTATCTAAGAAACAAAAAGGGAAGAAAATTCAAGATTTAGAGTGGTATGTAGCAGATGAAGAATGCAGCAAAGATTAGCAACAGAAAAGAAGCAATTTACTTGGCTCTTATAAACGTGTCGCTTGAGCTTCTCTCGAAATGAGGAGGCAGTTCTGACTCCCAATACTGATTTTCCTTGGCATTACCGGTAGCTATAGACGGAGAGAACAAGAATGGTCAAACAATTGAATAAGTTTGTTTATATTTACTAGAAAAGAGAATCTTACATTGCATGAAAGAAACCTGATCTGGAAGCCATGTATCCAGAGTTATAGACCTTACCTGTTTTTAAGAACCATGACTAACGTGTTGGATTCATGTTCAAACACACAATAAACTGAAAGAAAGAAGTTTTGGACCTTTGGTGAAACCTGAGAGATGTGGACACCAAGGCTGCGATGGATACCAGAGCATTGCATACATACGAATATCCCAAGGTCCACACTTGCCCATCTTGGTGTCAAATAATGATGACAAAAAAGTAGAACAAGAATGTAATATTAATGCTTACTTTGATCTACAGTCAAAACAATTTTTTTTCGTCTCCTTTCACAGCCATCATGATCTCTCTTCCTTAATAAATACAAAAGTGAAGCTGCTGATCATATACTTTCGTCTTCCGTCAATTTGTGTGATTCGACTGATATGTCTTGAGAAATTAGGGCAGAGAAGAAGCAACCGCCTGAGCCACTGTCTCTGATCTCCTCACTCCCTGAACAAACCTTCATTGATATCACAGCGCGTGTCCCGGAGCTATTACCCGGCTCTCTCCCAAGTCTCCAGGCGTTTCCGCTCATTCATCTCCTCACCGGAGCTTTACGCGAGACGATCCTTTCTGGAACGAGCGGAGGGATGCATCTACGTCGCAATCTCCAAAGATAAGAACTCTCGTATCCACTGGTTTACTCTTTGCAACATAGAACGAGTCTCCGGTTGTTTACTCTCACATCTCCTTGCTCCCTCCGATGCCTATACACGGAAGCTACGTCTCCGTGGTGCTAACATCTTCATGATGGGTGGGATTCACGGCTGGAGGATCAAATCGAGTGTCTCCCTCATCGATTGTCGATCTCACACGGCTCAGCCTCTCGCTGACATGCCCAGGGCGGTGGCTGACTCGGTCGGGCAAGCTATCGACTGAAGACGACGGCGAGGCAAGATGACGAAGAAGATAGATTAAAAAGGTCATTTTAGTCATTTGATCATTCATGATTTAGGTATTTATGAAAATGTTTCCACTTTGATGGTATAATTGAATTGTGGTATCAAACAAAGTGTAAAAGTAAAATTTTCCCTATTACTTTTTCCGATTTCAAGTTTAGAATCATATTTGCAAATTATTTATTGATATGATTTTATAAATATTGTATCTTATTATACAAAAGTTTAAGTGAGATTTTTAACAATTCTAGTAATTTATACTCATTTTAAAAAATTCAAAATACATCATATAAAAAAATCTAAATTTTTACTTGGCCAAAGTTCGTAATTCAATTGTTTAAAGAAAAAATTGTCAAAACAGATTAAAATAACAACTACATTGTTCTTTTACCATAAATCCTTTTTTGGCCAGATTTGGACTCAAATACCCTTAATCAACTTACAAAAATCATATAAATTATTTTATGAGTCCGAAAAATATGAAAATTTATAAAAAATGTACATAAACATTAAACAATCATATGAAAAATAATTTGGTTGCCTAAATATTAGCAAAACACAATTTCATATTTTGATCTCCGGGCAGCAGAAAACAAAATCTACTGTATATGGACTGGTAGATTGGTGTTTCAGTTAACTACATATAAATCTGGCGTTGGTAGATTTTAAAATTTACAAGTCCTTAATTTATCTACCATCGTAGAAAGTAAAAGTTACGGTTTTGCTTAAAATCTGAAATACTGTAGATTTTTGCAACTATTGTTTCCTATAAATCTACGGAAGAGGAATAATATAATCTGCCTATTACTAATAATCTACGGAGGTGGAATCTTAGAATCTGCCTAGTACTAATAATCTACCATCGGTATATTTCATTATCTACTACAATACTATATCATACTACTGTTAGATTCTATATTCTACTGTCTCGTATCTACCATCATATGTACAATCTACGAACAGCAGAATGTATGTTCTGCCAGATTCGGAATATTTACATATTCCTTAATTTTCTCAAAAATCAGTTAAGAAAATATTTGAAAATATATTTTGTTTCCAAATTTTTTGCCTAAAAATTTTCCTAGAATATCTTTTTTTTACTAGAATATCTTGTTTTACTTTTTTATTTTAAAAAAATTACAAAAATCATTTTTAACTTTGATTAGGGGCTTAATTGGATTTTAAAAAATATTTATGTTAATTGGACAAATTTTTATTCATAATATGGTATAAGGACAAATTTCCCTTGTTTAAAAGTATGGTAACGGTAAATTCAAAACAAATGACTAAAGACAAATATGACAATAAATTATAGTTATAAATAAATAAGTAACAGTCAATGAAATAAATGAGTTTCAAATGACTAAAAACAAATGACTAAGTACATATGATGTTTTTGAAGGAAACATTGCGTTGAATTATTATGTATATATAGCACGTAAATTAATCTACAAGAAAACAGAAATGGAAAAAGTTCTAATTTGTTTCCTCTTTTTCTTTGTTTCAATCCAAAGAATAGACTCTATTCTTTTCTTTAGGCGTTTTAACATCGAAGTTTTTAATAAACTTGAAGGTAACAAAAAACTAATGGTCACTTGTAAAGAGAAAGGAGCATCAACCCGAGTTCAGTTACTTGATTTCAATTCCAGTTTCCTAGTCAAATTTAGAATTTATCCAAAAACGTTGATATGGTGCAATTTATGGAAGGTAAGTTGCTAATTTTGTAGTTTTTATCATATATTTTTCTATTTTAGAAACGTTTTTTTTTTATCATGTTTGTCTATTGCGTATAAATGTTCTGGTACTAATATTGATGCAAAACAAATTTGATTATTACATAACAGTCACAATTATTAAGCTTATAAATTTAAACTGTTTATAATCTTTCGTTCAGGGACCTAATTATGTGCACCATGTGAAATTTAACGGATTTGTTGGAAATGAGAAATTCATACATGATATATGTGGGAGTAGGAAACCTAATGTGTGTTTCTGGCAAGCACGAGAAGATGGAGTATATGTACGCAATAATCCAACTGGTGCTTTTAAATTTATGTATAAGTGGGATATTAATTAACTTAATTTAACCATAAATTGTTTTTTTTGTTAGAAACGTTTGTCATATTAATTATATTAAAATAAATTTCTAATAAATGAGGTATTTCAACGAGACAAAAACTTTGTTTAAACCACGATAATCGTTCTATCTAAAATAGTTTTATGTAGTAAAATTGTGTTGCTGTTTTATTCTTATCACAATAATTGACTAGAGAGCAGAAAACTAGTTTTTAAATTTACTAACTAGTTTTTAATAGAAAAAATAGTTCATATCCCTTTCTTATTAACAGAAAAACATTTTATAAGACTAATCTTTAGAGCATCTCCAACAAAGAATCTCATTTTGAGAGTGAGGAATCCTCAAAATAAGGGTTTGAGGGTGGATTGATCCAAGAAGAAACTTCAAATTTATTTTTACAACTTTACGTAATTTTTATTTTAGTCCTTTAACTTTAGTATAAACAAATTGTAATTACTAAACTTTATATAGATAAATACTACATAGATATTGAAAATATTAGACACAATATAATAAATACAGATTATTATAACACAGAAGTACATAAATTATAATATAAAACAAATACTAATTCATAGTAAAATGAAAATAAAAACTACTCACTATGGTATTTTCATAGTGTTTCTATAAAAATTACTCATTATAATATATTAGTTTTTATGTAATAGTACATACGTGTATAAAAGATTTATTTGAATACTTAAATGAACTATAGTTATAAGGATTGAAATAATTAACAAACTAATCCTATTACAATTATATATAAGTTATAAAAATAAAAAGATTTAAATGAAAAGTAAATAGTGTTTTGAGGGTTTAAAAATCTCTTAGAGAGTGAAAAACCTTAAAATTTGAGGGTTTGAAGATCTTTTAGGAATGATCTAATATGTAATTTATTTACATCTATGTCATGTTTACGTGTCAGTCTTACGGAGTTTTTTAGCCTAAATAATTATCTCACTTTTGTTTACTAGAGTATTTACATTATTTGCCACTGCCATTCAGCCTACAATTTAAACACTTTTATGTTTTATAGTGCGATTAAGATTAATCTGAGTATTTTGTATGAGATTGAGGTGATTAGGAGATTAGAGAGAATAAGAACAAGAGAGAGACTAGAGAGAGACTCAAAAAATTTTCTTGATACATTACAATGAAAATCTATAAGGTTATAAAGATATTACAAGATTCTTCAGGTTCAATGTATCTAAAGCTTATCCTGCTTCTTCCTTTTTTTGTCTTAAGTCTGGTGCCTAACTTCTGAAGTCTGGCGTCTAACTTCTCAAGTCTGGTGCCTTATTTCAATACTCTCCCTCAAGCTTGACCATGTGAAACAAGTCAAGCTTTAAAAGTCATGAAGACCTCCCTCATTAAAGACCTTACCAAGAAAATCCATTGGAACAAAACTTGATGAGGGAAAAAGAGTGGAGACTTCATGGTCAAGAGGATCAGCTTCTAGGAGTAAGGTCAATGAATCCAAGTCTAGAGAGTATGGACTCCATTGTCTTCAATCTCGCTGCTTTAGTAAACACATCTGCTAATTGATCATCACTTCTTGTATAACATGGCAGTTTCACTCCTAGGATAATCATCTGCCTCACCTTGTGGCAATCTACTTCAATGTGTTTCGTTCTCTCATGAAACACTGAGTTTGAGGCAATATGAATTGCTGCCTGATTGTCACAGTGCATTGTCATAGGAGTGGTCTGCTCAATCTCCATATGCTTCAAGATAGCCATGTACTCAGCTTCAACATTTGAACAGGAGATCACTTTCTGATTCTTGCTCTTCCATGTAACCAGGTTCCCTCCAATAAAAGTGCAATACCCTGTGGTAGACCTTCTGTCTACTCTATCTCCTGCCCAATCTGCATCACAATATCCAACCACTTCGGTACTGCCATTGCAACTCATCCAAACTCCTTGTCCAGATGTGCCACTCAAATACCTCAGTATCCTATCAACCATCTTCCAGTGATGTATCTTTGGCGCCTGCATGTGCTGACTCACTTGGTTCACAGCAAAATATATATCTGGTCTTGTGATGGTCAAATAGATCAACTTACCCACCATCCTTCTATACAGCTTAGGATCCTCAAACAACATGTTCTCTTCAACCTCCCCCCTCACGCAGGACCTTATATCCCCCCTCAAGAGGTGTCTTGGCTATCTTTCCTCCTAGCACATCAGTCTCCTTCAGCATATCCATAGTATACTTCTTTTAAGACATGAACAAACCCTTTTTGGATCTGCATATCTCAATCCCCAAGAAATAATTCATCTCTCCCAAGTCTTTGATATCAAACACAGACTTGAGAAAGTCTTTTGTGGCTTGGATCCCGGCCTTATCACTCCCTGTGATAATCAGATCGTCTACATACACCAAGATGACAATGATCCCTGATGGTCCTGTCAGAGTGAAGAGGGTGTGATCTAGTTCAGACTTCCTGGACCCTCTCCCATTGAGAGTGGTACTCAGCTTGCTGTACCAAGCTCTAGGGGATTGCTTCAGTCCATATATCGCTTTCTTCAATCTCAAAACATTTCCTGGCTTTACAAGATGTTCAAGACCAGGAGGTGGAAGCATGTATACCTCATCTTCTAGATCACCCTGTAAAAAAATATTCTTTACATCCATTTGCCACAGATCCCACTCTAGGTTAGTTGCAATGGATAAGACAATTCGAACTGTATGCAGCTTGGCAACTGGCGCAAAAGTGTCAATATAATCTTCTTTATATGTCTGAGTGAACCCTCTTGCCACCAATCTGGTCTTCCTCCTATCTATCTTCCCATTTGGTAAGTACTTGATATTAAAGATCCATCTGCTGGAAACGGCTCTCTTTCTCTTTGGTAGCTCACTCTCATACCATGTATCATTTCTGATCATAGCATTAGATTCATCAGCTACAGAATCTCTCCACTCTTGTATCTTCATAGCTTCTTTATAGGACCTTGGCACATAGCTCTCATCCAGACTAATCATGAATGCATAATGCTCTTAAGAAAACTCAGCAAAGGAACACATGGCTTGAGAAGGATGCTCCACAATCTGGGCATTGTAATACACTTTCATGTTTACCCACTTGTAAGGATACTTTTGCCTTGTGCTCCTCCTTAAGACTGGTGCTTGAACCTCTTGAACTGGTTCTGGTTGCACCTCCTCTTGTTCTTCTTCTCCTTGAGTTTGACCTTCTCCTTCAGGTTCATGACTCTCTTCTCCTACTCCATCTTGATCATGCACATCTGATCCTTGATCTTTTTAACCTCCAGTTTCAGGTTCAGGTTCTTTACCCCCCTCATGATCAAGATGAGTTGGTTCTTCAGCTCTATATTGTTTCTGCACTCCAGATTCAGTTCCATTCCCCCGCTCATGATCAAGAGGAATTTCTCTGCTAGCTTCTTCAGCTTGATCAGTAGGTGCTGTTCTCCTTGGCACCTAATCTTGAGACATATTTATCCCAAGTTTTTCCATCAAAATCTTCAGGGTGTTTGCCCTTCCCGATGATGCTTGAGACTGATTTCCCAAGTCTTCCCACTTTTCTTTCTCATAATACCCTGTAGACTCCACAAACTTTACTTCTCTTGATACCAGCACCCTCCTTGTGTATGGATCATAAAACTTGTAACCCTTTTGGGTTATAGAGTATCCAATAAACATGGCTTTAGTACTCTTCTCCTCCAGCTTATTTCTCCGCTCTCCTGGAATCCAGACATAGCACACACACCCAAAGACTCTTAGATGATCAATGCTTGGCTTGTTCTTGTTCAACACTTCAAATGAAGAGAGATCCTTCAAGATCTTGGTTGGTAGTCGGTTGATGAGATAGCAGGCAGTCTGAACAGCATCATTCCAGAACTGTTTTGGGACTTTAGCATGGAACATCATAGATCTTGCTACCTCCATCAAGTGCCTATTCTTCCACTCAGCTACCCCATTCTGTTGTGGTGTGTAAGGACAGCTTGTCTGTTGCACAATCTCATGCTTTGCTAGATGATTCTTGAAGGCATTACTTGTGTACTCTCCTCCATTATCAGATCTTAGTACCTTCACAGTAGCATTGTATTGGTTAGTAACATATGCTTGGAAGTTTATGAAGGCATCTAGAACTCTATCTTTAGAAGGAAGCATTGTAACCCAAGTATATTTAGACTTCTCAACAATAAATGTCACAAAGTACTTCTGACTATCTCTAGGCATGCAGGGAGCTGTCCATACAACCGAATGAACCAGGTCAAAGCAATGCTCATATATTGTCTCAGATCTAGGAAAGACAGTTCTACAATGCTTTCCTAAGATGCAAGCCTCACACTCTAAGTGACTGAATGACAATTTAGGTAAAATCAGTTCAATTGCACGAGCATGAGGATGTCCCAATCTAGCATGCCAAGTACTACTATCAACTCCATCAATGGAACTACTCAAGCAAACATAATCAAAGGGTTTAGGATTCTTAGTCATTTGGAGATGGTAGAGCTGATTCTTGCTGTCTCCCCTGCCAATGATTCTTCCAGTCTTCAAATCTTGGAACTCAACCTCATTTGGTCTAAATACCACTTGACAGTCCAAATCAATTGTAACTTTCTTTACTGATATCAGATTTGAAGTGAATTAAGGTAGATAGAAAGCTGATGAGTTCTTTTCAAATAGCTTGAGATTTCCTACTCCTTCTATTGGGATCTTATCTCCATTAGCTATCATCACACTCCCTATTGCAGCCATGAGCTCACTAATCAGACTCCTATCACTGATCATATGATAACTTGCTCCAGAATCAATGATGATGGGTTTGGTTGTGGATGCTAAGGCATGAGCTCATTGAATCCGGGTTGTAGCCCAAGCATACACATACTTAAAAAACTCATCCCATTCCTTCTTTGTGATAGGATCATCTGGTATCATTGGGGGAAGTTCATCTGCTCTTTTGGTCTCTTTCTTCCTTACCACCACACTTTCCTCACATGAGCTCCCGATGTAGGCAGAGTAAGAACACTCACCACCTTTTGCGCAGCTTCCTTGATCATTTTCAAGCTCATCTTATCACTTAGATGACATGACTCCTTGTCTCTTCTCCAAGTCTTTCTCATCATGAACCATCCTTTGGAGAGCTTTCTTAATCTTCTTCTTCTAAAACTAGTACCACCCCTCACTTGAGTCGATACCTTCCTTTTCTCATACACATCACAAATGTATTGAACAAACTCACATATCTTAGCCACCAGAAAGTTAAAGACACCATCTTGTTCTCTCCTTTCATGAATAGTTTCTGACCTTGACATATGCTCCAGCCACACTTTTCTCAGCCTTCCCACAAGCTGAAAAATCTCATCCTTCCTTTGTTTATAGTTGCGGATCAACTCTTTGACCTCACACACCTTCACAAGTTTGGATTTTTATTCATGAGCTGCTTCAATCCCACTTTTTATAGTGTTTTCTTGAGCAGCCTCATCTCCATCTTCCAGACTTCTTGTTTGACCTTCTTTCATGACCATTTCCATTAAAGGTTCCTCCTTTACATGGCCACACCACAACCCACAACTCTCAAGAGTTGTTCTTGCCCATTTGGACCAACTCTCATCAATCTCCTCTTCATGCAGTGTTGTTGTATCAGATCTTAGCTCCATCTTTGTATTGAATAGGCGCCATATCTGACCTCTAAAACCTCCAAAATAAACACCAACAGAACAATCTTGAGTTTTTCAAAGATCTACCTCTTGAAAAACCTCAAGAACACTCAAGAATAAATCCAACACTAAAAAAAAAACCTCAGATTTATAACACTCATGAACACCCAGATTTTATATCACACTCTCTCCTTATTTTTTTTTCTTTTAGAGAACCAGGCTCTGATATCATAAACACTTTTGTGTTTTATAGTATGATTAAGATTAATCTGAGTATTTTGTATAAGATTGAGGTGATTAGGAGATTAGAGAGAATAAGAACAAAAGAGAGACTAGAGAGAGATTCAAAAACCTTTCTTGATACATTACAATGAAGATCTATAAGGTTATAAAGAGATTACAAGATTGTCCCGGTTCAATGTATCTAAACTTTATCCTGCTTCTTCTTTTTTTGGTCTCAAATCTGGTGTCTAACTTCTGAAATCTGGCGTTTAACTTCTCAAGTCTAGTGCCTTATTTCAACACAATTGCCGTAATCATATTTATTTCACCTATATAATGAACAAAATCATGGCACTCTGGCATGGCCAACCATGGATGGCATGTGTTAGTGCTAAGCTTATCATGCATCCCTATGCCGATGTCAAATCCTGGTATATGGAACTTACTACACGTTAACAGAAAGATGAAGATCAATGCATAAAATTATATTCACTTAAAACTTAGATGTCGTGCCATTCGAATATTCTTTATTTTGATAATCATTTCAAGATATTGTATTCACAAGTCCTCTTTGAGGTATTTATTACAAGTTTCTTATTTATTCAAAATTTTCACAAATTTCAAACGATAATGAAGACCAAGACAAATAGAATGATTCATCAGGTATATGTAATGTACGTACAACATACATATTATGATATTAACAAAGGTGTTATTATATACTTTATATATATTAAATTAAATATATTCGTGACCTTACAGGTTGATCTGGCTTTTGATGCAATAAGAACTATGTGAAGAAGAGTATATTGAGTTTTATCTCTGTGCTGTTACGATCTTGCATTGTGATCGAGGGTTTATGTGGGGAGTTTCCTTTTTCTTTGTGTTTATTGTTTCTTCATATGACCAGTAACTTTTTTTTTTGATCAAACCAGTTACTCATGATATCTGCTTTATAAGTTACTATCAAAAACTTATTTACTTTTGAGTAATTTGTTGGTTCTAGAGTGAGTCAAATGTTGTTGTTTGTGATTCATAACTCTCCTTTGGTAGTTTGTATTGCTCTCTTTATTAGTGTAAAACTACTAACATTAACTATGATTTTCTGACTAAGGCAACAAGCTGGAAACTTGAGGAAGCTATTCAGCTTTTTAATGAGGAGAAGGTGGTATTCTTCCTTCTGGTACACACACTGAGCCAACGGTGGACGATCCCCGTGGCTGCACAGTCTTGGGGGTATTAATTAATTTTATAATTCATTTATTGTAAATTTTTTTTTTCTATTTGTTTGAATCTGATGGTTGTAATGTTTTATGTTTCTAAAGGTTGCTGAACGATGTAGATGACGTGTGTGCTCATGTTTCTAAAGGTTGCTGAACGATGTAGATGAAATGCGTGCTCCTTTACCTGTTGTTAGGGAGACTCTTTATAGTGACTCAAGTATTATGGGTTAGTCTCTTTTTTGCACCCTCGTTAAAATTATCTCCAACGTATTTCACTATTTTTACCTCTAAAATAGAGAAATTCTATAGTAAATATGTGTTTTGCTTTAATGTATTTCTCTAAAATAGAAATCTCCAAATATAGAGCAAAATATAGAAGAATAATATTTCTTCCTCTATAAATAGAGAAGAAAATATCAATCTTTATTTTAGATAAAAATAAAAATCGACTGGAGTGATTTTGTTTTTAAATGCTATTATAGAGATGAAAATAGAAAAAAATTGGAAATGCTTAGCTAAAGATGCAGATTAGCTAATGCAAATAGTCTAATTGTCTAATGCAAATAGGATCATAAAGATACAAATTAGCTAATGCAAATAGTCTAATTGTCACAACAAATGGTAAGGAGAAATATCACACTCAACAACCTCCACGCTTGTACGGAGCTCCGCCTCTAGTTAGCTATAAGAGGACAAATCTCAAATTCAATTGTTGTCAATTTTTCATAAATTACACATGTGACTATGATTAGAAGAATAAATATGCTTGACCAAAAGATATTGTATACATGCTTGAGTTATTTTTCAGTTTGACTAGAAATCTATAAAGAAATAAATTGATAACTGCCATTTATATCTTTGACCAAAATATACTGTATACATATGCTTGAAGTAAGACAATTACTCTGTATTTTTATTTTTACTATAAATCTATAAAGAAATAAATTGATAACTGTCATTTTCATCTTTGACCAAAAGATACTGTATACATATGCTTGAGTTACTATAGTTATTTTTTGTCAAATTTTCATAAATTACATATTTGACTATGATTAGAAGAATAAATATCATTAATAATATTTTAAAAGTAATCAAGTAAGACAATTACTCTGTGTATTTTTATTTTGACTATAAATCTATAAAGAAATAAATTGATAACTGCCATTTTCATCTTTGACCAAAAGATACTGTATACATATGCCTGAGTTACTATAGTTATTTTTTTGTCAATTTTTCATAAACCACATGTTTGACTATGATTAGAAGAATGAATATCATTAATAAGATTTTAAAAGTAATCAAGTAAGACAATTACCCTGTGTATTTTTATTTTGACTGTAAATCTATAAAGAAATAAATTGATAACTGCCATTTTCATCTTTGACCAAAAGATACTGTATACATATGCTTGAGGTAGTATATATATAACTCTTAACAAATATTTTTTATATAAAATAAAATTATAAAATGGGTATCCCGATGAAAACTTTAGTTGCTATCATTTTTATCATATCTTTTGTTCTCTGTCGTACAACTGCTGATAGTCTAGGTACTTGTGTCATTTTCTTCAATATATAATTATGCTTTCCATATAATATATGTACATATTGGTTTGATAAATTTTCTATATTATATATATAGGTCAAAGACTAAATCGGCCGAAAATAATATGTTCTCTGAAAGAGGGACATTGTACTGTAGGGGGAGGGGACAAAATTTGCAATAGAATTTGTGAAGACATGCATTATGAATTTGGCGAGTGTACTTTTTCGTTGGGATGTTGTTGTTATAATCCAAAGATATGAGTCCAAAATGAGATATTCTAATCACATATAATGGCGTTTACCTAAAAGTAACATTTATATTGTTTTCATATGTTTTGATATCTAATATATGAAATACTTGATGAAACGAATAAACTTTATCAAATGGCACACGGCGTGAAACAAACTCTACCTATTTCGACTTGAGTTTCCATACTCTTTCCTTAATCTCTTCCACTACCTCCTTAGCTCTCATCATAGAGACATCTCTGATCTCACCAATCTTCAAGCTCGTTTCTCTCCTTAATCTTCTGCCTTTTACTTGGTTTTCATTTTCACCTCTTCGGTTTTGTTCCTCATCACAAGAACTTGTCTCTTCAAAGCTGATATCAAAAGACTTATCTTCCGTATAATCGAGTAGATGACATCTCTGGATTTCTCTCTTACATCTCCCGCCATCTTCTTGAGCTTAGCAACCACGTTTTCACCTCTGTTCATGGTTCCTTCGAGAGAATAATGCTTCCTCCCCGCGTTCAACCACATAGACTCGGTTCTTGTTGTCGTCTGTTCATAGAGGTCTCTGTCAACAATCACTTTCAAGCCATACTTCTCCCAACGTCCTCTAGCTTCTTCGAGCACTTTTGCTTGCTCTGTTGCTCTTCTCGCTTCATCCTCTGCCCAGTTCCTGGCTATGGATAAAGCGCTCCTGAAGTCTATCAAACCTCTCCTTCTCACACGACATCTCTGCCTTGTTATCCACAAGGCTCTTGAGCTGTTCCTCGAGCTCGTTTCGTAACCTCGCAAGAGACTCCATCTCTGTTTCAATTGACGTGCGTTCTTTCTCCAGGGGAAAAGTCTCCTCTTCTTTCTCGATTCTAAGCTTTGTCAGCTCAGTTTTCGGAGACGGTGTTGCGGATTCAGTCCTACCATCTTTCCAGTGAAGCGACTGAGCATTTTCTTTGTCCTACTTTCTTATGTGTTCTAGCTTATTATTATCCCAAATTTTATTGGTGTAAATTTTTTGTTCTTAATTATATTTATTTTTATGATAAACTACATATAGAGATTTGGTCGACTGCCTTCTCTCTTTGTTTCTTCCGACTGATTACAACGTTTCGGCGACTCCGGTGGCTTCTATAGCACCGGAGTCAATCTTGTTTTCTGCTTATCGATTTTTCTAGGCAGAGTGGTTTGTTTACTCCCTTCTGACTGGGTCTTGTTTGAAACCTTGTGTTGATTTGACTGAGTTTGCATGTAGATTTTGAGTTCTCTTTGGCTCACATATGGGTTCGATCTTAGGCTTTTTTGATCTTTCGAGATAGTCTGTACCGGTTTGTGAGTTGTCTCGCTCCTTGTCATCAACTTTAAGATTTGATCGAGATCTAACCTTCCATATGGCTTCAGTAATGGTGTTTCGTGAATCCTCTCCGTCTTTCCGTTCGAAGACTTTTGAACTGAAATTGTTCTGTATCGTGGATCTGAAGCTTTGTTCTATAATTTGCATGGACTATTCATCATAGGAGGAGTCACAAGCCGGAGGATTTTAGTCAAGGATGACTTCCTCGCCTTGTCTCGTTTCAAAGAAGCTCTATCAACTCTGCATGCTATCTCATTCTATTTTTTGTAAAGGTTTCTTTTAATCTGCCGCTCTTGCTTTCTTGTTTAGATCGATTAGCTTAGCTCTGTTTCCGAGAACCTTGTTTGGTTCGTCGGCCTGTATTACCGATAACTGTTGTTTGGTTCGTCGGTCTCTGTTTCCGGGAACCTTTGTTTGGTTCGCCGGCCTCTGGTTTCAACCGGATTTAATGTCAATTTCCGGATTTTGTAACTGGTTTATTGTTAAATATAATTAGTGTTTAAAAAAAAGAGATTTGGTCGACGTAGTAAGAAAGATTTGTTGTTAAAATGATTTTTTGAGGTTCTCATTGTTAATTCTCATCAATAGACAAAACTTCTATTATAAAAACTTCTTGAGAACTACAAATAACACTTGTCAGTTTATTTGATTAAAACTAAATTCCTTAATTAAGCTAGATAAAATATTATCCTTCGAGAAATCTAGAAGAGTTCTAGTGGATGGGTTGCCTGAAGAGAATGACTTCATAGTTTAAACTAAGAAATATATTTTTGAACTTTGTGCATTACCGGCTCCAACACAATTTAAAGTGCTCGAACAATTAGAGGCAAATCGCTACCGGGTCTAAGGGAAAACACATGCTTTGGCAAATGGTGATAACCGGGCGATATAGAGATCTCGAACCGGGACAAAACCAACGAGAAGAGGATCTTGTACTCCATGAAGGCCATGTTCCTACCAATACACATTCTAGCTCCGAAACCAAAGGGCATAAAACCCATCTTATTCTTACAACCACCATGCAAATTACCGTCGAATCTCTCTGGCTTAAATTCGTTAACGTCATCTCCCCACAACTCAACATCGTGGTGCATCGCCACCACATCGATCCAAATGTTTGTACCGTTCGGAATCACTCGGCCATTCACGTCGATGTCTCTCCGTGCTTGCCGTTGTGCGTTCGGCGCCGATGGATAGAGCCGGAGAACTTCGTTCATCACCCAGCTCATCTATATATATATATATATATATAAAAAAAAAAGTTTTATTCGTTAATTTTTCTGAGATGTAAATTGGTCAGCGCAATTACTACCTTTTTTATTAGTAGAGGCTAATGATATGGACTTGTATGTCGTGATCTTTGACATTGACTAATTAAATTTAAATTGCAATTTAAAATTATGAGTTTTTTGTTTATTGTTTGAAAGATTAATGGGGCTTTAGAGATGTTATTCAATCATAAATTTAAAAGTCTTTTTGATCAAAAAAAAAATTTAAAAGTCTTTAACAAAATATTCTGAATTTCAATTTTTGAATTTTTATAATTAATAAGAAAATTATCTATGGATTTTAAATTTTGCAATATATCTTTAACTGTATGTTATCTATGAAACTGTATGAGTTTCACCTCAAATGTATCTACTACTTTATTGATACTTAAATATTAATTCAATAACATCAAACTTTAAACTCTCTAAGCCTAACTAACAAATATAAATATAAAATTTACTAATATTATAAACTATATTATAATTTATTTTAATTTTATCAAGTTCATCAATAAGCTTATTTATGTCTGATTCTCTCCATTTTAATTTATGGCATTTAAGTTTCTTAAACAAACTAAAAATAGTTAAAATAGTTATCTTATTTGACTACCGTAATTCAGTAGTATTTGTTATGTTATTAATTTAGTTAAGAGCATACTGAATAAATTAGTACAGAAAATCTATATATATATATATATAATGAGATACTTTCATCTCTTTGTGTCCACATCAGATTTTAAAAAATGTTTGTGGGACTTATTTTTATATTTTTGTTTTAACATAGTATGTATTCATATGAATATCACTAAATATAACTTAGTGCAGTTGTTTATGTCTCATTAAAGAGGCTCACAACCCGGGTTCAAATAGAGAACATGTGTGTTTTGCATTTTTTATGATTAAATTTACTGAAAGACAATTATGATTTTTACAAGTCGTCTTCCTCTTTAGATTTTTAAACTTTCTGCAATATTGACTTTGACAACTCATAATTTTCCAAAAAGTTATACATCAGTTTCTTCATTTTTTTTGCAATTTTCATGAAAACTTCATGAATTTTTAAATATACTACTCGATTATAGGATGAAATGAGTGAAAAATTAAGTTTTTAAAAATTTTGATTTTCGGACTGAGTCAGTATAAATCGTCATCATTGGTTTCCGAATTACATTTTTTCGGTGATTTTACGGTCCTCGACAGTGAGTTTTTGAACGTAATTATGTAATGAATTAATGACTGTTGGGTCAATTTAAATTAACTCGCGGCCTATGGCACTCAGTTTCTACATAACCTTTAAAAGGTGAGGCTGATGCATCACACATACCTAAAAAGCTTCCTAATCGTCTATTCTTTTGCACTATCTCTGAATATGGCTTAGGGTTCTCTCCACTTTGTCGATTAACTCTCACATCCAATGATAAACCATTACACTCTAAACCGCTCTATTCAGTGTCACATATCATTGAAACTCTTTAAATTGATAGAGTTTCATAGTCCTACTGAAAACTTGATTAGTATAATTTTTCTATGTTCTTTGTTCTACTTTCTAAAGTTCTCCGCTAAGACTTGTACGCCATGGAGGGATTCACTAATTTCTCATACTTCAAATTTAAATTAGAACACACTGATAGTTTCAAAGAGAATGCAAACAAAATCGTTTACACAGTTGATAACTACAGAAAAAACTAATGAAAAAGAAACACATCTTGTTGGACAGACCGAGAGAGTTCGCATAGATCTGAAAAGAATTCATGGAGATTTATTATTCATTTTTGTTAAAAAATCTCGCCTTGACTATTTTTCTGGACATGTATATATTATTGCGCTATGTTTAATAAATGATTTTACTATTGTGTGGAGTTTCTAAATTGAGATAGATTATTATTTTCTTATATTTACACACCTTGCAGGTTTACTAGATAGCTAATGAGGATGTCAATTAACTCGAGACCTATGGCACTCAGTTTCTATATAACCTTTAGAAGGTAAGGCTGATGCATCAAACATACCCAAAAAGCTTCCTAATCGTCTATTTTTTTGCACTATCTCTGAATATGGCTTAGGGTTCTCCCACTTTATCGATTAACTCTCACATCCAATGATAAACCATTACACTCTAAACCGCTCTATTAAGTGTCACATATCATTGAAACTCTTTAAATTGATAGAATTTCATAGTCCTACTGAAAATTTGATTAGTATAATTTTTCTATGTTCTTTGTTATACTTTCTAAAGTTCTCCGCTAAGACATGTACGCCATGGAGAGATTCACTAATTTCTCATACTTTAAATTTAAATTAGAACACACTGGTAATTTCAAGAGGAATGCAAACAAAATCGTTTACACAGCTAATAACTACAGGAAAAACTAATGAAAAAGAAACATATCTTTTTGGACGGATCTAGAGAGTTCGCATAGATCTGAAAGGAACTCATGGAGATTTATTATTTATTTTTGTCAAAAAATCTCGCCTTGACTATTTTTCTGGACATGTATATATTATTGCGCTATGTTTAATAAATGATTTTACTATTGTGTGGCGTTTCTAAATTAAGATAGATTATTATTTTCTTATATTTACATAGCTTGCGGATTTACTGGATAGCTAATGAAGATGTCAATTAACTCGCGGCCTATGGCACTCAGTTTCTACATAACCTTTAAAAGGTTAGGCTGATGCATCAAACATACCTAAAAAGCTTCTTAATCGTCTATTCTTTTGCACTATCTCTGAATATGACTTAGGGTTCTCCCACTTTGTCGATTAACTCTCACATCCAGTGATAAACTGTTGTGAATGCAAACAAAGTCCCACATTGGAAGATTAGACAAATAATGTCTAGTATATAAAGGGATGTCCAACTCTGATTAGGACGAGGCCTTTTGGGAAGGAGTCCCAAAGTAAATCCATGCGGGCCTTGCCTCCGGGCCCAAAGTGGACAATATCGTACTAATCGGATCTCTCAGAGTTGGACATGGACTTGGAAAAGCCCAACAAATGGTATCAGAGCCTGGTTGACGAAGATCTGCAAAAAGACCAAAATACCCTTCAAGTTTGAATCGCTCCCTCTTCGATGGGAAGGGATGGTACGTAGCAGAGGCCAGTCAAAGATCATGGAAGCTTCGGTTGTGGGAGGATAATTCTCAAGGTGACCTCGCGATTAAGTGGTGCCGGAGACTTGTATCGAAAGTCTCTTCCTAACAACGATACAAAGATTAGGTGGATATTCCTAATGGTGCTGCAAGGATTAGGTGGTGAATGTCCTAATGGTGCAGTAAGGGTTAGGTGGATAAATCCTAATGGTGTAACAAGAGTTAGGTGAAGAGTCCTGTTGGTGATTACGGCGGTACAAGATGCGTGCCAGGTTTCGCTGGAGGTTGGAAACTAAGTGTTCATGTGGTACTTGGTTTGAGAGGAGGTTTGTTGTGAATGCAAACAAAGTCCCACATTGGAAGATTAGACAAATAATGTCTAGTATATAAAGGGATGTCCAACTCTGATTAGTACGAGGCCTTTTGGGAAGGAGTCCCAAAGTAAATCCATGCGGGTCTTGTCTCCGGACCCAAAGTGGACAATATCGTACTAATCGGACCTTTCAGAGTTGGACATGGGCTTGAAAAACCCAACATAAACCATTACACTCTAAACCGCTCTATTCAGTGTCACATATCATTGAAACTCTTTAAATTGATAGAATTTCATAGTCCTACTAAAAACTTGATTAGTATAATTTTTCTATGTTCTTTATTCTACTTTCTAAAGTTCTCCGCTAAGACATGTACGACATGGAGGGATTCACTAATTTCTCATACTTCAAATTTAAATTAGAACACACTGGTAGTTTCAAGGAGAATACAAACAAAATCGTTTACACAACTGATAAATACAGGAAAAACTAATGAAAAAGAAACACATCTTTTTGGACGGATCGAGATAGTTCGCATAGATCTGAAAGGAACTCATGGAGATTTATTATTTATTTCTGTTAAAAAATCTCCCCTTGACTATTTTTCTGGACATGTATATATTATTGCGCTATGTTTAATAAATGATTTTACTATTGTGTGGATTTTCTAAATTGAGATAGATTATTATTTTCTTATATTTACACAGCTTACGGATTTACTGGATAGCTAATGAGGATGTCAATTAGTTAGCATAGCTAATGAGGATGTCAATTAGCTTGCGCGGAGCTATATCCCTAGTACATTGAAATTATAGAAAACACTTTTTCAAAAAAAAATTTATAAAAAACACATTTATTTTGTGATAAACAAACTAGAACTGACATTTAATTTTAAATGAAGGAGCACTGAATTTTACAGACTGCAATATATCCTCATTACTTCATATGTTTGCTAGCTAAAATAATGGGAACACACCAAAATTCACATTTATTCTCAAACGTGTTTAAGTTAAATAATGATATTGTGTATGCATGCATATAATTATATAGTTTGCCACGTGAACTGTTGTGTACTAGAGATGTTTGGTAACGTACCTTCTTTAGTCCAGCAAGTTTGTTATACTCAATCTCGGAATCACCGATAACTTGTCTGATCTCGTCTCTAAGCGTGTCTTGCCACTCAGGATGGATCGCAAGAAGCATGAACGTCCACGTTAGTGCTAAAGCTGTTGTCTCAACGCCAGCGAAGAAGAACGTTTTGCATTCGTCCACAAGCTCCGTTTCAGTAAACTCCCCTTTCTCGGCCTTAAGCAAACTTCCGAGCAGATCATGGTGGTCGGCTCCATCGACTAAAGATCTCTTTCGTTCATTTATGATCGATAAAAGTAGACTGTCGATCTCTTTACCTAGCTCCTTGGCTACAAGGGTTTGCTTGAAATCCAATATGCCACTAAATGGTACGCCTACGTAACGATTTGAGTGGAAGAGAGCAAGTTGCATGGCTCTTAGGTTTTTGAGGATTTGAGTTGCGTTTTCCCCCGTAACTCCGAAGCTTGTCTTAGCACTTATCTCACCCGCTGTTCCTATGATCTCGTTCTCCATGTCGAATACAGGATTGCCCGAGTTTATCTGTATGGCCCCATCGGTCCAACATGTTGGTGGTCGATTCCACCATCATATTTGCCATACCCTATTATTTAAGACGATCAATATAAAGCAGCGAGAATTAAAAAAATATATAAGAATTCTAGTATGAAGCTTTGATTTTAAGTTTTAACGAGATGTCATAGAAATTTAGAAGAGGGCTATGAAGTCTTAAACTGTTGAATTAGATTAGCCACGCTATTAAATTTATACGTTTAGACTCTAAACAACGTAATTATATGAAAAAGTGTTAGTTTCCAATCATATATACATATATACCTTAAGAGTAAGAGGGGAAAATGCAGGAGTAATCATGTGACGATGATGTGTCCAATCATCGCCTTCAACCATAACCAAACCGTTGCCAAACATTGGCTCTCTGTCTTTCTTGAATACATTTGGTTTTCCCCAACTCTTCCCCAATACACCTTTCGACATAACACTCAAGAATTCAGGATCCGCCACGTACACGAACGGCTCTATGCCTAGCCAGTACACAAACACTTTCCCTGCATATAACATAACACGTACAACCGATGATTATGTTAGCATTCACATATAAGTAATCCAAATGTTTGGTAAGATAAAAATGATCCTTTTTCGGAAACCGTCATCACAAATATTAATAGAGACTAATAGTATATCTAAAAATCTTATAGTCCAAATCTCCGGAAAGAACTGAAAGTTATTTTGTACCGTATTGTTGTTGCCAAAGAGCAAAATGTGGAAGTGCAATGGAATGTATGTCGTGGTTGATTATAGTGGAAGATTTTCTCTTCTCCGCCACCACCGAAGCTATTTTTAGTTTCTTTATGTCCTTAGAGTTTCCTAAAGGAAAACTAGTAGGTGGACCGACAAATCCGTTTTGTCTAAGCTTCGTTTGAGCTTGAACCGGCGATATCCAGCAACGCTTAAAAAGCTTCAAGAACATAAGACTAAGAACTATCACGACAACATTGAAAAACAAGTACCAAAACTGAGACACGCCAAGAAATTGATCCATCTCGAATGTCTCTACTAATATGTAAGAAAATATATTTATCTGATATCAGAATGTTTGCTGGTGAAATGTGGGAATCAATCAATTGAAGTATTTATAGTAAACTCGCCTCAATCTTTTTCTTACTTATATATAATTATTGGACTTTATCTTATTTTAGGTTACGTTGTTACATAATAATGTTTCTTTGCCCCATTCAGCCAGCACAAGCCAAAGGCGTTGAATTTGTGAAATCACTCTCACTACCTAATTTTGTACAGTCTTTAAAACGTGGGTATGCTATATGTCTATAAGGTGGGAAGAAGTTAAATGGTTCCATGTCCATTACCTTTGTAGCTTTCGTTGTTATCTTGATCTACCACTAACCGTGCCAACCGTAAAATCACGTGTTTAACGATAGATGGTCAAATGGTAGTACAAAAGAGAAGAAGTTCGTTTTGTCAACAGTTTGTGTTTCACTCTCTCCACCGCTCGTCTGATACTAGGTGATCCCCCCACCCCCACCTTCGGATAAATGGTGGAGTGGTGGTACAGAAGAAGTTCGTTTTGTCAACAGTTTGTGTTTCGTTGTCTCTCCACCGCTCCTCTGATACTAGGTGACCCTCCCACCCCCCCCCCCCCCTCCCCCCAGCACCGGCTCTTTGAGGCCCCCTGGGCCAAAAAAAAATTTTTGGCATTTTTTAATAAAAATTTTGTTTCTGAAAAAAAATACCATAGCAAAATTTTTAATCTGTTTGTGAGACTTTGTGATAAATCTAATCATAAAAATATTTTATGTAAATTTTAGTTACGAAAGCATATATATAAATATTTTTTGTTAAACTAATTTCATCTAAAAAAAATCAAAACAAAAAAAAATCTACACAAATTGCAACAAAAAAAGTTGGGCCCTTATTTTTATGGACCCTGGGTGGTGCACCGGTTGTCCCTCCCCCTGAGCCGCCTCTGATCCTTACGTGAAAAAGAGATATTTACAACAATGTGATATTTAGCTAATAATAAAATATTTATAGGCGAAATAGGCCAAGATTTAACATTGATTTCTAAGAAAATATCCCGACACTCAAAAGATTTAACATTGTTTTCTACAAAATGGTGTCAAAACACGAGTCCGGTTACTTGAGTTATAAATTAAACTAAGGATTACTCTTTACGTGAGTGCTCTATTATGAATAGTGAATCTAGGCATGGACGTCCTAACTGGGTTTTGGCTTGTCCTATCAAGTTTCGGTTTCTCTAATTTATCAAAATCAGCTCTATTCGAATTATATGAAAACTTAGTTTGTACCGGTTCAGTTTCTATTGAATTCAGAACGGAGTTAGTAAATCTTCAAAAAGCTGGTACAACTGATATATTTTTGGATCGGGTCCCAATCGGTTCTTTGGTTTAAGAGTACAAGATTTATACCTATTTTATTACTAAAACATAAGTAAAATCGGCTTTTTAATTTTAAAGTACATGGTTTGTATTTAACTTTGTACTTATTTTGTAACCAAAACATAAGTAAAATCGATTTGAAAATAAGAAAATAACATCAAATGTAATCATTCAAAATCAAACGTAAAGTAAATATAGTTATTGATAGAAAAAAAAATCAAATAAATGAAAACAGAAAACAAAAATTAAAAATCCAAAAACTTTAAGCTTCCACAACCACTTTCAACCATCACCATTCATATAATAAATAACTATTTTAGATGTTCAATAACATCTTAAGAAATTTTAGTTACATATTAGAGATTGAGATCATATTTAGTACAAGTTCTTATTTGAGATTTTAAATATTTTGGACTCTATCGGATATCCATATAAATTTGGATTCAATTTGGATAATACTCATAACCTAAAATACCATCAAACAAAATCCATTTGGTATTTATATCAGATTCAGATCATTTTGAATTTATTTTTATTGGATCAAGTTAGGTTTAGGTTTCTGGAATCAGTTTACTTGTCCAGTTCTAAGTAAATCTTTTGTTGGCAACATCAATTTGTCGAGGGAGCTGTTTAAATACAAGACGGTTTTGTTTTAGAAAATACACGACGGTTCACAATTAGTATTAGAAATGTTGGAAGCAAAGATGGTTTTACACACATTATCGAAAATATTTGATAGTACTAGTTAATGAATTATGCATTTTGGAGGTGCATATTGAAAAGATCATATGCGTAAAATGAAGCTTTATCATATCAACCCCCGGTTTGATGGTTGTGCGTATGTACATTATGTTTTTGTTTTCCATCCTAGTTTGGAAAAGGAGTTTAAGAGCATAAATCAAGAAGAGTGAAATTCCCATGACAGACAAGTTCTAGATTGTATCATGTTAACATTGTCGAAAAACATTACCCACAATGTTGAGAAGGAAAATAATGTTTAGTAACTTGTGATTTGCGGAAAAGGCTAGTGAATAAAACTATTCTTTAATTTTCATAAGTATTTTGATCATCAGTTAAATGACTAGCTAGAAGAATTATTAAATCCACAACGTAAAAAAATAATAGTATACTTACATAATTTATCAAATAAAAAATTTAATAACACTAGCTATATTTCTTGAATAACTTGAGTTACAATGGCTTTTATCAATAATACAAATAATCTCAAACTCCCAATCGGTAACTTCCCAAGTATTGAAGACTCCCTAGTTTTTTTAGCAATCTAAGACGAAATTATAACATTGCTGAAAGAAACCTTTCTTACAAATCTTTTCTAGATTCTTCATATCTCCAAGGATCTTGGGAGATTTTAGATTCTACCATACATGTCAAGAAAAGGTTTTACTACAACAAGAAATCCTTTAACCTCCAGAAATCTTAAAAGATAAACAACTCGAAACAAAGCTAAAATCAACAAAAATCTATTAAGCTTTTAAAGATTTTTTTAGCCGGTGATAATGTTCTGGGACTTGTTGAGGACAAGTAAACCTCAAAAAAAACCTACTTTGACTTGAGTTTCCATACTCTGTCCTTAAACTCTTCCACTGCCTCCTTAGCTCTCATCACAGAGACATCTCTGATCTCACCAATCTTCAAGCTCGTTTCTCTCCTAAACTCTTCTGCCTTTGACTTTGTTTTCATTTCCACCTCTTTGGCTTTGTTGCTCATCACAAGAACTTGTTTTCTCAAAGCTGATATCAAAAGACTTATCTTCTCTACAATCGAGTAGATAACATCTCTTGACTTCTCTCTTACATCTCCCGCCATCTTCTTGAGCTTAGCAACCATATTCTCACCTCTGTTCATGGCTCCTGCGACTGAATATTGCTGCTTGCCCACGTTCAACCACGTAGACTCGGTGGTTGCTGTTGTCTGTTCATAGAGGTCTCTGTCAACAATCACTTTCAAGCCATACTTCTCCCAACGCCCTCTAGCTTCTTCCAGCACTTTAGCTTGCTCTGTTGCTCTTCTCGCTTCATCCTCCGCCCAGTTCCTGGCTATGGATAAAGCGTTCCTCTCAGCTTCAAGCTCGTTCTGCAACCTTAGCATCTCTCGGTTCTCATCCTCCAGTTGCTTCTGAAGCCTATCAAACCTCTCCTTCTCAAACGACATCTCTGTCTTGTCATCCACAAGGCTCTGGAGCTGTTCCTCGAGCTCGTTTCGTAGCCTCGCAAGAGACTCCATCTCTGTTTCAATCAACGTGCGTTCTTTCTCAAACGCAAGAGTCTCCTCTTCTTTGTCAACTCTAAGCTTTGTCAGCTCATCTTTCGCTTCTTCAGCCAGTTTCACCACTGCGTCTACGGTTTCTTTTTCTCTTAAAAGCTCTTTCTCGAAGCTAGCGTTGATCTCCTTCTCAACCTGAGCAACCAGCGCGTTGTGCGCAGAGACCACGTCATCAGCCATGGCCTCTGCTTGGATACGAGCTAGCTCCTCGCTAACTGCTTCGCAAGGTGCTTCACCAATTGCAAGAGAGGTAGCTGTTTGGGCTTTTGTAACTGCTTTAGACGGTTGAAACAATCTGGTACGCCCTAAAGAGGAGGAGGAACACATGCTTTTTTTTCAAAAACTGAACTTGTTTGATTTTACTTCAGGAGCAAAGAATCTAACTCACCAAAGGCGAGTGCTGTTATTCCATGTTCTCCAGCAGATAGATCAGCTATAAGGGCAGGCCATGCTTCTGGGTTTATTTTATCAATGTCAAGAAAGCCAGAGAGTTGGTACAACTTCTGCAAAGAAAAGAAGTGAGTTGTGTAAGGTTTAAGACTCTCCAATGAGTAAATGTGGCAAAGGAATAGAGAAAGGACCTTGCTATCAGCTTCTGGGAGCTGTCGAAATTCCAAAGCCATCTTCCAGCTCAAAAGATCCTGACGTGAAAGAGGACTGTAGAGAAAAGAAAAAAAAGAGATATGAGATGAGTGGATAACAGATAGCAAAATGGGTAGGGTTTTCTTTTAAGCGTATAGTAGCATATCTACCTTTCTGGTGAGAAGTTAAACGGACTGCTCTCAGCAGAAGGCGTGTTGTGGTTAGAGAGTCTGCTTGAGATAATTCCTGCCTCTGCCAAACCTATACTAAATGAAGAAAAGAAGATTAATCTTCACTGATTCAGTATCATCAATGTTAAAAAAAAAGAGAGAGAAGTTCCATGGATCACCTTGAATGAATGGGAAATCAGGATCTTCAGGTGTGATATCATCAAAAGCAAGTTCAGTGACATTCTCGATGTACATGGCAGGATACACTTTCGATGCTGAGTTCCTGTAACCGATGAAGGTGTTTTCACAGAGTTTAGGCGGTGAAATATTTCAAGGAGAGAGAATAATTAGATACCTGGAAAGAACATTGCTTGCAGAAACCAACCAGCGAGCAAATTCACGGCGTGTACATAAATCGTAAGGACGAGCATCAGATTCAATAACCTACAATGTTAAATATCACTTCTCAACACATGAGAAAATTCACAATAGTCTAAAGAGTTTTTTTCTAAAAAAAAAGGGTACCTTCAAAGCTTGTAAAGCTGCAAACATTTGAGTTTGAACAGGGTCCACAACTGCTGGAAAGATAGGAGGACTCAAGGGATTTACTTGTGGAACCGTGGAAGGAGCAGGTATTCCTGTAAAACGGCGGGGTTTCTTCTCCTTGTCTGGGATTTGAGAAGCATGTATATGATCTACTCCATTAAACTCTTCCTGTGACGTGTATCTCTTAGCTTTGGTTGTAGACACGGATTTTGACTCCACATCTATCTCATCCCGAGATGAATCTACACTAGCATCCATAACAAGGGAACGTTAAAAAATGCAAGCACATTGAGAGAGCTAAGAAGTTAATGAAGAAACTGAGAGAATGTAGATGACATATATAAAAGAAGTTGCTCAATCTAATCAAACATGGCATGACGATACCTTTATTAAAGCTTTCCTTGTCATCTTGGTCCATCTTCACATTACCTCTCTCATGACTAGTTTCCAAGACTTGATCACTTGAGCTTTCAACAGAAACCATAACTTCTACTTTTGGTCCTCCTAACAGTTCACCAAAAGTGTAGTCTTCATCAAACCAAAATTATAACAAGACGATAATAAAGAATGAAGGTTTATAGCTGCATTATACTTAGACCGTTTCGCTTGAAGGACAGAGATGCGAAAGCTAGCCCAACGAAGAGAACCATCCCAGCCACTCCAGAGACCACTCTTCCTAACAAAAAAAAAAAAACAATTCAAAACCAATCATTAGCGAAAGCAAAGGTAAAACCTTTATCTTCATTTACACTTGAATTAAAGCAAATCTCTGAGAGAGCAAAGTCGAAAAGCAGAAATAAAGTCGGAACCTTTATTAAACCAATCGCCACCGCCTGGAGTCATCTCATCGTCTCCTGAATCATCAACCCACCCACGAAAACGATCCGATTCTGCTGCATTCTTCTTCTTCTGTGCAGCGCATGTCATCCCGAGACTCCGGCAACTGAGCTTCGTCGTCATCTTCGCTCTCGCCGGAGCAGCTACTCGGAAGCTTCTGTAGTTGTTGAGGGCAATCCTGAGCTGGAGAGAGCTTGGCGCCCATGTCGTCGCCGTCGTAGTAGATGCCATCATTCGAAAATGAACTGACGATTTTACATTTTTTGTTCCTTTTTGCTTTTGGTTCGATGCTTCTCTTCGTAAACGAGACAAAGAAAAGTGATACGAATCTTTCGTATAATTATTGATATAGTCCTTGTATTCTCTACTCCCTTCCATTTTGTATCCCTAATTAATTGTTTTTTTTCTTGTCAACTTTGATTTCATTTATAAATGAAAAGTCCAGTGGGGGCACTACGGATGATCGGGCTATAGCCCATATGACCACCACTTACATTTTTGTTATTAGTTCAACTAAACTAATTTTTATATATATGTTTCGATCACTATTATTATAATAAAAACTAGAGCCGGATCCGTCCGACCGGACGTGTATTTATTTTTATTTTTTTATATAAATAAATATTATTTAAAATTTTATCAGTTTATATTTTTAAATATTTACATATTTCTATTTTTTTATAAACACAACAGTCGTATAGTTTATGTGCTGTAAAAATAGTATCTCGTGTTTGTTATTAAACTTTTAAAAATTAATATTGATCTATTGATAGTTTGAGTAATATTTCTTGTAAGATGAAACTATTTGCTAGATGTAAAAAGAATTTAAATATTTTGATCAAATATGAATAATATGGTAAGATTTAGATACGTTAGAAAAAATATATTTGGTTATAAACATTAAATATTGATTTAAAAATAATCCAAATGTATTTAAATTTCAGTATTAATTTTTTTATTGAAAATAATTAATAGCAACCAAAATAGTTAAACATATACTTTAAAAATTCTTGAAAATATATAATTTTAGGTGAGATTTAATTATACTAAAATAATATTGAGTTACAAATATTGCATCTTGTTCTATAAGTTACTTTAAAATATTTAAAATCTTAGCAGATATAGATTTTATTATTCAAAAATAATTAATGGTAATTTAAACATATATTTTAGGAATATTCAAAATATTTTTTAATGTTAAAATAAATTTTAAACATGAATATTCCTAAAAATCAGCTAATTTATTTTAGGAAATATATTAAATACGAAATTAAGTTAAATTGATTTAGGAAACTGTTTAATAAATAGAAAAAGACAACAATTTCTTAAATAAATGTTCATTTAATGGTTCATTTAATTACTTCAGTAGCATGCCATTGTAAATAATACTGAAAACTAAGGGGTAATTTATATATGTACTTCTATTTTAATAATAGAGATATCATATATTTATTCTCGAAATTTTATTTTTGTTACTAATTTTTTACAGAAAAAAAATTACCCAAAACGCCCTGCGGAAGAAGTGTTACAAAAATGCCTCATTTGATTATCTTGAAGACATGAAGTAAATGTCAGGTGTTTTGTTCTCCATGACTGATGGAATCCATCTCTTATCCGATGTCGTTGTAAAGTAAACACAAAAACTAGATAAGAGAGGACTTGTAGATTTTAACACAAATTTTTTTTCTCGTACTAATTAAGAGCTAATTTCATTAAGTAGTGAAATTACATAGAAATAACGACCGGGAGATCCAGGAAAAATAAGTTCCGATACTCGAAATATTAAATAAGAATACACATGTCACATGTGTATACGACAAAACAAAAGTCTATGAAATCTGTGCGTTAGCGGTTTTTAAAGTGGTCGTACGATTAGAGGCAAACCGTAACCGGGTCTAAGAGAGAGCATATACTTGGGCGAATGGCGATAACCGGGTGAAACTGAGATCTCAAACCGGGACAAAACCAACGACAAGACAATCTTGTACTCCATGGTAGTCAAGTTCCGACCAATACACATTCTCCCTCCGAAACCAAAGGGCATAAAACCCATCTTATTCTTACAACCACCATGCAAGTTACCGTCGAATCTCTCCGGCTTGAACTCGTTGACATCGTCGCCCCACAACTCCGCGTCGTGGTGCATCGCCACCACATCGATCCATATGTTCGTACCGTTTGGAATCACCCGGCCGTTCACTTCAATGTCTTTCCGGGCTTGCCGTTGTGCGTTTGGCGCCGGCGGATATAGACGGAGAACCTCGTTCATTACCCAACTCATCTGCATAAAATGATATGAAAGTTTTATTAGTTTTTCTTTTAACATGATGCAAGTTTTATTCGTTTATGTACCATAAACTAGGATAAGTGATTCAATTAATTAAATATGTGATGCGCGTGTCGCACGTTTTAGTCATGGATACAAACAAATTGAATACTCATTAATATGGATTGATACTGTCATGTGGCCTAGGATTTTTCAGTACAGAGCTGAGGTGGCACGTCTATAGTTTGTCAACGCAGTCGTTGACTAATTTTTGATGCAGGGAGGCGACGCGCCAATATATTTACTATTTCAATTTCTTTGTGACCCTTGGGCCTTGACCTTGACCACATTGATCAGATGTATACTATTTAAAATTAAAATCTCTTTGTATTTTTTTGTGAAACCTTAGACTTATTCTAACTGCTATTATCGTGCATTAAATAGTGTAAAACGTGCCAAATTGCACAGAATACGAACGCGTTAAACTATAGATATGATATAGTGGATATCATGCATGTATAATTAACCACGTGAACTGTTGTATGCTATGTTTGGTAACGTACCTTCTTTAGTCCGGCAAGTTTGTTATAGTCGATCTCGGAATCTCCGATGACTTGTCTTATCTCGTCTCTTAGTGTGTCTTGCCACTCGGGATGCATCGCAAGAAGCATGAACGTCCACGTCAGCGCTAAAGCAGTCGTCTCATGGCCAGCGAAAAAGAAAGTTTTGCATTCGTCTACAAGCTCCGTAGCCGTAAACTTCCCTTTATCGGCCTTAAGCAACATTCCGAGAAGATCGTGGTGGTCGTCTCCTTCCACCACGGATCTCTTTCGCTCGTTTATAATCGACAGAAGAAGACCATCGATCTCTTCACCTAACTTGCTAGCTTTAAGGTTTTGCTTGAGAGCCAAAATGTTGCTAAAGGGCACCCCTACGTAGCGATTCGAGTTGAAGAGGGCAAATTGCATGGCTCTTAGGTTTTTGAGGACCTGAGTTCCATTTTCTCCCTTTACTCCGAAGCTTGTCTTTGCAATAATCTCACCTGCTGTTCCTATGATCTCGCTCTCCATATCGAGTTCGGGATTGCCTGAGTTTATTTGCATGGCCCATCGGTCCAACATGTTGTTGGTTGATTCCACCATCATACTTTTCATAGCCTATAATTTAAGACGATCAATTAAAGTAATGAGGAAAGGAGAAACATTCTAGTACGAAACTTTAATTAATCTGAACGAGACTTAATTGTATGATCTAGTCTTTTCAAGAGCATAAAGACCTTGGAATTTATTCTGTCATGGAAAATGGTGGCTCATGCTTTTTAGGAAAGGACTACAAAGTCTAAATTGTTGAACTAGATTAGTCACCTTAATAACTTTCTGTCTTTTGGACTTTTACCAATGTAAACGATTTTAAACTGGTTTAATTTCTAAGCATACCTTCAGATTAACATGGGAAAATGCAGGAGTGATGATATGGCGATGACGGGTCCAGTCATCGCCTTCGACCATAACCAAACCGGTACCAAACATTGGCTCTCTGTCTTTCTTGAAAACATTTGGTTTTCCCCAACTCTTCCCCAATACACCTTTCGACATAACACTCAAGAATTCAGGATCCGCCACGTACACGAACGGCTCTATGCCTAGCCAGTACACAAACACTTTCCCTGCGGTACATAACATAACCAATAATCTATGTTAATGTTGACATACTGTTATCCTGACGTTTTAATCTGATTATAGAAATGTTGTTTCAGATACTGGCTTAAGAAGAAAATGTTAAACCGTCAGAGTTAAATCAAAGACGGATATTAATTCTAAAACAATTACAGTCTAAATGTCCGCAACTTAAATATGAGAAAGGAGAGTTATTATAGTATTTACCGTATTGTTGTTGCCAGAGAGCGAAATGTGGAAGCGCCATGGAATGTATGTCATGGTTGATTATGGTGGACGATCTACTCTTCGCCGCCAATACCAATGCCGGTTTAAGCTTCTTCATGTCATTAAGGTTTCCTAACGGAAAACTTGGAGGTGGACCAGAGAATCCGTTTTCTCTGAGCTTCTTTTGAGCTCGAACGGGCAATATCCAGCAACGCAAAAAGAGCTTCAAGAACACAAGGCTAAGAACTACGACGAAAACATTGGAGAACATGTACCAAAAAGGAGACACGTCAAGAAACACATCCATCTCGAATATGTATGAATAATAGATATATGTGTGATGTATTATCGTTAAGATTGTTTTATGCGTTTTAGTGCAATATTGTACTCAAAATATTTGCAGGTGAAACATAGGGATCAACAAATGAGGTATTTATACATGTTTTCTAGGTCGGACGTAGAAGAATGTCAGACTTGGACCAACGAAACTCTCCTCTCTTCTTTAATTTATTGTATTGTTGGGGTCTTATTTAATGTTGTTACATAACGTTTCTTTACCATTTTTTGGTCAAACATAATCGGCATCTAGCCTTCCTGTCTTTTTCCTTTTTGCTACACTATTTTATGTAGTTTCTTTTTTTAAAAAAATTGGTTAACTGGACAATATTGAGAAAGGATTTGTCTCTCCCATTGTTTTTGTTCCACTATTATTTTGTTTTTATAAGAGCATCTCCAACTCATTGCTATTTTTCTCTTTATATGCTATAATAGAAGTAGAAGTGTTCCATCTCATCTCTCTTTTCACCTCTAAATAAATATTACTATTTTTTCCTCTATTTGTAGGGGAAGAAATAACATTCCTCTATTATATAATCATATTTTTTTTTTCAAAATAGTCTTTTAACTCTCAGAATAATTATTTTATAGTATAACCAAAATAATTATTTTTATAGAGAAATACAGGTTTCATAAGAATATAATTACATTTTTAATTTTAATAGTAGTCTATAAAACTTTAGTCTAAACAGATTCATAATTTTATGAAAATATTTAAAATGTTAAAAGTAAATAGGCTAGTTATCAACTTTTATAAATAAAAGGTATTTCTTGTAAACTAAAATAAAATCATTTGAAAATATTCTTTTATTGAGGCAAAAATATAGGAATACATTAAAGAGAAACTCATCTCTATTTTAGAGATGATTTATTAATTTATTTTAGAGATACAATATAAGAATAAATTAAAGATGGTCTAAATACATAATTAATCATAATCAAAAGATAACATAATTTTGTTAGTTGTAAGTATAAACAGAATTTCTGCTTGTTTTTTTTTTTTAAATTTCTGTTATAAAGAACTAAAACTAAGAAGCTTATCTATCGCTTACTCTGCGTTCACAATCTGTCCTTTCACGAAATAAGTAAACCATAAATCCTTTTATATTTATGTTTAGATACAAACCATTTGATTTCATAAAAAGAAGAGATACGGATGAAAAAAGAAAGGAATGCGATCTTTGAATTATAATTCAACATGACTCATTATAACTCAACATCAATGATAAGAAAATTTTGAATGAAGTTACTTAACATTTTTTTTTTCCTAGATATTTCAGATTTTATAACATTGAATATACAAAAATATAGAGTATATATGATAAAACATAAACAAAAGGTTAGAATACATATTCTAAAAAGAGAGGACGTGGAGAAAATGTTTAGAATTTAAATTCTACCATGTTTAGAACATAGCATACATGTAAAAACTCGTTGTTTTATCTAGGATCTATAGTAGGGTAAAAGATAGATACAAGTTAACATTTTCTAAATTTTGTACAATGAAATAAAAAGCAGACCATATATTATATTTTATAAATAATAAAAATCTTTGGCTAGAACCGAGACATATATATTCTATATTTTGATAGATCATAAGATTTTAAAATACAAATTATAATTCTTATAAACGTATAAGATAAATTAAAACGTCTATTTTTTATCTTTGTAAAAAAGGCTATAATATACATTCTAACGTTGCCCAAAAAAATATACATTCAAAGATCAATATATCCAAATTGTTGTCGGATTTCAGTTTTTGTATATAAAAAAATATTAACATTCTCATGATGGTATTGCTTTTTCATATTTTCTGGTTTATATATAAACTTTAATAATAATTTTTGTTACGATAAAGGTAGTCATGTCTAAAACAGACCAATTAATGCAAAGATATAAGAAGACAAATATATTTTCATTTTAGTCCGTTTTGCCAATATTCCATTCCTTTTGTTTGTTTTCCAATTTTCCGATTCCTTTTTGAATAACTGAAAGTGATGTGAATGTTTAGAGGGTGTATTTAATCCTTAAATGGAAATATTTAAATACAGTTTACCTGTTCTTTTTGTTTGTCAGCAGAAATTAGCTATTTTCTAATTAACTGGACACATTACTTAGTTGACCAAAGAAAACATAGGATAGAAAAAGAATTAGGTTACAGACCCCTAGGTTTTGTACAACATTTTCATTCATTCAATCATACATTTTAAGTATCACTTTAGTGCCCTATGTTTTTGGATTTTATTATGATTTCTGATTTACAGTATAAGATAAATAAAAGGATAAAACACGAACTAGCTACTTTATTTATGTTATTAGACAAAGCTAGCTTTTTACAACATCTTTTGCTCGTTTAATCATTACATTTTCTCACTTTAGTGTTTAATGTTTTGTTTTCATTATTTTTTTATATCTTATTTAATTTACATAAAGAATAGACAACTACAGTAAAACTAAGTAAATTTTATTTTTGTAGGGACACAATATCTTTTCATTTTAACATAACTAATTAATATCAAGCTAATATCTTTTATCTGAAAGTGATATTTACCTTTAAGTTAATCTTTCGTTATAACTTTTCTAGCGAATTTCACTTTTTCATACTTTACTTTTCCTAGAGTTTTCCATGTAGTTTCCTTTTGATCAAAGTATTCATAATTTCAATAAATTATTAATGATCTGGAATACTGTCACCATGAAGAAATTTCAGTAACCTAACCTCCTTTGGGTGAAGAACCTCATGTTAACACTTTACACTAACCTGTTAACTATCTAGGTGAAAGTCATCTGGGTAAAATAAATTATGGCAGCTACATTTTAGCCTGTTTATAAAATTAACGGTGATAATATACATTTCGAATAAATAAAAGCAGTAATCGCATTTCAAAATAAAAAATTTGGTGCCGTTTGAAAACACAACATCTATTTTTTTTAATGAAATTAGAAAAATTAGAATGATATATCAGTAAATTGTCTTAGTAATAGTTATGTTTCTGTAATGTTATATAGTTTAATATATGATACTAAGAAACAAAAAAGAACATCTTATTTTTACTGTGTTCCATTAAATACATTTCTCCATTTAACAAAACGTGGATCATAAATTCATCTAGTTAAATTTAAAATACAGTTTATGTTTAACTCAGATTTAATATGGCGGTTAAAGAAGTAGAATACCACAATCAAATGATACTGTACATGTAAAAATCCTCCACCCTTATGACCAAAAATGTGAATTGATAACTTTCACTACCTATTGCTAATTATAATAGCGACAAAATGTCTTAAAATGTCATAACAGTTCAATGTGAAAACCCTTAAGCTTCAACTAGGTAGCTCAAAATAAGGCTGTGTAAACAGCCTTATCAAGAAGCACATCAATAGGGATCCCCACATCAATATACAATTTGTTATTCTAAACCACGTAACATTGATATATTTCGCTTGGTGGACAGGTGGGTCTCTTTATCAGTAGAAGACAGCTTCGTCTTTTGTCCTTTTCCATTTTTTGGAGTTTCAGTCTTTTGTTTAAGAGGGTACATGTGCGTTCTATAGTTTTTTTTTCTAACACACATGTGCGTTTAAATAGTTGTACAATATATGTATTAGTTACGCAAGTTATTGATATAATACAATCTTAATAGTAATTCAAGTAACGGGAGCAATGGTCAAACGTTTTTGGTATGAACTGCGAATGGTTTTTTTAATCGCACGCGTAAAGCAGTAACGACTTGTGAGAAGAACACAAGATATGACAATGCGAAAGAAGATCCTCTTTAAGCAGCCTTTTTGTTTTTGTTTTTTCTTAAAATGTAAAGTTTATATCAACAAAACAAAATTGTTATGAAAGTCTAGATTTGTTTTTGCTAAGAATAAAAGTCCAGATTGATACAATCAAATTTTAAAACATGGCAAACATGTCATATGAGCTTAAAACTTCTTTGCATTTTTGGTATAGATGTGATATATCGAATGATATCAAAGGAGAGGGCGGGGGAGAGTTATTGCACAATAAGGATCGAACCGTGATAGTCTAGTCCAGGATGATCTTGGATGTCTATATCCCTGAGAAGAACATATTCCATATCTTGTATTAGTGAGCAAGGGAGTATATGTGATCTCAAGTTCGCTTCAAAGAGAATTTAAAGCCTTCTGTTTCCATAAAATGTAATCTTCACCAGCCACTTGTTGTGGAAACATAGCTATGATAGTTTGGTAGCTCCTAAACAGTTCTAGTATTACTTATCATCCTAAAACTTTCGGGTCCGTAAAATAATGTAAACCGTAAAATTTTGCAAAAAACAGGTGGTAGCAAATAGCATATCTATTTATTTAGACATATAAACTTTTGGGAAGATAAGACAATAAAGATATAATGGCTTAGCGGTTCCTTGACCTTATTAATCATCAAACAACTCAGGTTCGAGGCTTGAGAAGAGTTTTTTTCTCTTTTCACGTTTTAGCTACACGGGACACGTATCGCGACGCGATGAAGTGACTTTGGGACATGACATCCTATGTGGATAGCCTAGGAGAGATTGAAAGTCTATTTTATATAAATAGATGTGATAAAATAAAGATATAAGAACATGAAACTAAATAATTCAAAACATATATGTACTGGTAAAAAACTATGAAGATAAATAAGTGTGTATAATACAGATAGACTCTATTTAGGACAGATTAAAATAGAATAAGGTGGTAGCAAATAGTATATCTATTTATATAGACATATACACTTTTAGGAAGATAAAACAATAAATATATAATGGCCTAGCGGTTCCTTGACCTTATTAATCATCAAACAACATGGGTTCGAGGTTTGAGAAGAGTTTTTTTTGTTTTTTGCGTTTTAACTACATGAGACACGTGTCACGACGCCATGAAGCGGCTTTGTGACATGACATCCTATGTGGATAGCTTAGGAGAGATTGAAAGTCTATTTTATATAAATAGATATTCACTAAGTTATTTTGTAACATTACAGTTGTGCACAGTAACCGAAACACGCATCATATGTATTATAACACAAATTAGATCGCGATCCGCGCAACCGCACAAATGTTATTTTCAATTTTATATATATATATATATATATATATATATATATATATATATATATATATATATATATATATATATATATATATATATTAGATTATTAGTGATATGCATTTTTAATTTTAATCATATGTTGAAATATTAATAGATCTATTAGAAATAATAATTTATAATTTACATGTTGTATATAACCAATTGCTTAAAATTATCACATGTATTTGTTTCTTTTTATTATACAGTTATCTTATTCTATTTGCATTTACTTATTAAGCGAACTAATATGTACATCAAAATTATTTTGTATTTAATTTATGTTTATCTGTCCTTTAAAATCTTTCATTTTAGTAATATTTTTTATGTTTATTCATTTTACATAATATATTATTGTATATAAAAAATATAAGATATGTAAATTTTTAAAATGTATCGTAGTCTATCATAATATTATATTTTTAACATAAATATTTTATATCTATGAAAATAAAATTTATTATCAATTAATATAATATAATTTTATCATATGTAGTTCAATATAATAATCTTATTTAACATGATTGATTATGATTATAAAATATATAAAAGTATGATATAATTTTTATTTTAAATTTTATAAATAATAACTGTGTATATATATTAATTCATAATAATATTTCATTGCTAATTAAGAAATAAGTGAAAATATTTACATAAATGTTCAATTAATATGTTGTTAACATATTTAGATCAACATAATAATTTTCTTTTAATATGATTGATTGTGATTATATAATTGATAAAATAGGATACATATTTATTTTTCATTTTATAGTGATAAGTGAATATCTTAGTGTATAATATATTTCAAAACTAATCACAAAATTAGTGAAACTATTTATATATAATTTTTGAAAATTAAGTACTTGTTAAAATACTTTTAATCATATTTTCGAAAATTTTAATATATATATATTGTAAATGAAAAATATCAAAGTAGATTAAAGATTAAATATATTGTTACTCTTATTTACGAAATCCTTAAAATATTAGAAAGTTACTGATTTTAGTTAATTAAGTTTTTTTTATGTTAACTTAAAATAAAAAGGTATAGTTGAATGAATAATACACATATTTAAAGTTATGACTTTATAAGGAATTGTCTACTTTCAAATATCATACATTAAAAGAGTCGTGATTTCTCTTTAAATATAATAGATAACTCATTACTTCAAGAATATGACAGAAACACAACAACCCCTTGAATTTTTTACAGATACACTGAAATACACAAATAACTACAACTATATATTTTGACAAATATACAATATTTTCCAATTCTTTTAATAAAAGTTTTTTTATGAAATCCTATCACAAAATAAAACTTTAGGGTTAGTTGGGATAAAATCACAAACCATAAACTTTAAACGATATCCTAATTTACATATTACAATATAAAATTAAATTAAATTAAGTATTTATTATAATAATACATCAAAAATAGTTTATTAAATATGATTGTAGAGCTTGTTCTAATTAAAGCTGGAAAACTAAAAGTTGGAGCCACTTTTCTTTTAAATATTTTAAGGGTATGAGTTTAATCAAAAATGCTAACATATCTATTAATAACTAATAGGCAACAATTATAAAAATTCAAGGCTGGCTCTGTATAGTTATCAAATATAGAATCATGTGACTGTTCTATATAAAGTGGAAAAAGATATACTTTATAGACTGTAAAATAAAGATAGAAAAGTTCATAACTAACTAATTATAAACTTTTATTGTATGTATTTTAAGATATTTTATACATTTTATTAAAACTATATCAAAGAAGTCGTGAAAATTTAAAACCATAACAAATAAACCAACCAGAAATACATGTGGTGTACGTAGCATCAATAAGATGTGGTCGTTAATCACTACAACGCATGTATTAAAAAGAACAAAGAAATGCATATAGAATCAAAATGATAAACTTTTAGACTTGCAATACGCGTTACATGTAACCCCAAATTTCAGTAGTGACAATATAGTAAGGATCGTCCGCAAGAAAGTTATTTTTCTCGTGTGATTGTATGTTATAAAGGGCTGTGTAAATACTTAAGTCGGTGCAAGGTTACTTCTCAGAGAATCATGAGTAGTTGGCGAATTTATAGGATATTGGAATGTATCGTTATCTAATTCGCTTCAAATCCGAATACAAGTCAAACTCTACAAGCTACAATAAAGTACAAGTCAAACTTTACAGGTTCCCAAAGATTTCCCAAACCATAACCAAAGTTTTATCATTTATTTAACTAGTCGTTTTGCGTTTTATTCGATAGCATATAAGTTGTTTATGTTGTCATCTCGACATTTGCCAACGTGTGTGTTACATTACTATTTACGTAGTTTCCATTAGTAGTTTTCATTCTATACAGCAGATACGTGTAGAAAGTTTAACTTTAATTTCTACATTTGTTACAACAGAAATGTACCGTATTAAATTTGACTATGTACATTTCAAAGCAACATGTGGCACATTACTCTCCCAAATCTAAAACATATGCATTTTTTCTGTCAATCGGATAATGTTCGATAAACTGGGGTTACATGGCCCAGGTAGATCATATAGTAAATTTAGTGTAACATTAGGGAAAAGAGAGTTTATTTTCATTCACAAAGCAACATACTTATATAAGTACGTAAAATATGACACTAATGATAATACGCAATGTATTGGTATATTTTCTAAAAATATGTTAGAATAATTAAATAAAATCTATTTTAATAATGATGAATATGTAAGGATAGTGTAAAATAATTGTTAAAAATTATGATTTTTTAATAATCTTGAGTCTATTAACTAATAAATAAACTAAATATTATAATATTTGTAGGGGTTTTTAAGAACTAGATTTTTATTTTTTTAGGATGTCCTTCAAACGTATAAGATATTTGTATTAGGAGAACGTCATCGATGTATTAACTAAATGATCTTATATTGAAAACTAGTCATGTTCAACTAAATTAAATAAAAGACATGTAATTTTGTATGCTGTAGTTATCGACAAACAAACCAGTTTGGCGTTACTTAACTAAAATAAATCACTTTTAGAGCATCTCCAAAAAAGAACTCTATTTTAAAATTTCACAAACTCTATATTTAAATTTTTAAAGTGTTTTTCTCTAAAAGTAAAACATCAAAATTATTTATATTTTACACTGTGGTCCTTATATTTGTCACAACTAATATAAAATTCATAAAACTTTTATAAATAACTAACACATATATAAAAATATTACAGTAATAATAAATCTTACATTAAATTATGAAAGTAGAAATAGAAACTCATAATTAAATATTAAACTACAAGCAAAATACCATATTTTCCATAAAATTATTTCTGTAATGTTCTCATATGTGATCAACTAGGGTAATATTCTTATTGTCTAATTTTACTTTTAAAATAATATAAAAATTGTTTTGATTATTTTCATTAATTTTTGTGTAAAAATTAAATTTATAAAAAATAAATTTTAAGATTAGTAAGATATAAAAAATTTAAAGACTAAAATGATAGATGAGAAAATATTTAAGAATCATAAATATGATGTGTAATTGCAAAGACCAAAATGCAAATAAAAAGATGAAACTTCAAATTTGAAGTTTCTTTTTGAAGATAAAAAAATATTATATTTGAACTTATAGAGTGTCTTTTGGAGATGCTCTTATAAAAAGATTTTGAAACCTAAAATAAGTCTTTAAGTAAAACTTTTAATCTTTAGCCAAAAGAAAGTACAACCCTTTCTTTTCGGAACCAGAAGAATGGCCGGCTTTCGCAAGCTACCTAGAAGACATCAGGAGTCTCAAGAGGAGTTTTTACAGCTCGGAGATTATCCATATATCGAGGACGCAAAACAAAAAGGCGGATAGTTTAGCACGCAGTGTGAGACAACAAACGTCGTTTACCGTCCATATGGATACAGAGCACCCAGTTTGGTTTACAGAATCCACATGAGTCTGTAATATTGTCGACAAAAAAAAAAAAAAAAAAAGTACAACCCTTTATGATGTAGTTACATATGTATTGGCAATTTTGGATTGGGTGTGAACCCAACGTACAATTCTTACAGCGTCACAAAAAAAATTTAGACTTCACAATTTAATACATAGCAAATAGGAAATCATTTGTCACCAAATAAAAATGAACAAACAATCATTTGTCACCACCAATTCCCAGTATCCTAAATCCTTGTGTCTATTATATAGGTCACTTTCATGAATTAAGCAACATGTTAAACTCGTTTCTGTTGGCAAACTTAAATCATCAGTGCTGACGCAACAACTCATTCGATGGCATCCCTTCTTACGTATGTACTTAAAACAAGTGTTGTCAAAGACTTAAAATTACCTAAATCCTTTCCAGTCAAATTTACATTATTTTATAGAAACAGGTTATTAATTCTAAATTTGTTTAAAACTATATATATATATATTTTTAAACAAATTTAGAATTAATAACCTGTTTTTATAATTTGGAAATTTTAACATGATGATTGAATTGCATATATAGTGTATTTGAGGGATTTACATTCATAGTCACTTTTTGAGTTTGAGTTACATTTAAAGTCATATTATACTACTGAGACACTTTCCTTAACCAGTTTTCTTCTTTTCTAACTACAACATAACTAGGATAAAACTAACAGGACCCACTATTATTTTAATTCTCTACTCATCAACTATTTTTTCTCCTTGTATTTTTCATCAACCTCCATTTCTGCAAGCTGAGTGACTGAGTAGTTGTCTCTTCCTCCACGTGGTCGGGAATGGAGTGTGTCCACCGGAATCATCGTGGCTTAGATCGTAGATCAAAGAGGAAACGTGACAGAGCAGCCAGAGAGTTCCACTACAATACGCTTCAAAAAGAAGTTATATATCTCCTCCTTATTGTGGTCGTCATGACCGGGACCGGAGTCGTGGTCACCAGAATCGTCAAGCTTTTAGTGACTGATAAAAAACAAAGTTTGATTTTAGCAACAATCAAGCAAAAAAATTCATTTTGAGGTTTTAAAGCTTGAAATCAGGTTATAAACATTTCTACAGACTTGAAGGAGTAATAAGCAAGAAAAATGAAAAAGAAAATTGATGAATATGGTGGAAATAACAGTTGGCGGCCATGAAAAGAAATTGCAGAAAACCCTACTTGATGTTAGGAAGATGAAGATAAAATTACGATAGTGCCCTTCACTAAAAATATAATAAATAATATGTTGTACACATAATTTTACCATCCACATGTACAACAACTTACATATTTTAATGTGTGTACATGTTTTGGAAGGCTTTGTTAAGGTATATTTTAATACGTGTGTATATGTGACTTGGATTGTGCACATGTGTACAATCATGTATATGTACAACTAGGAATGTGTACATATGTGATGCGCACACAATACTATAATACTGTTTTGACATGTAAATGTTATGTTTTTTGCTGTAGGACGCATGAGCTGGTAATGCACGAATGTCAAACGAAGAAATTGGATGCTTCTAGTTGAATTGAAGTTATTTTAAATGCCAGCGACTTATTACTAGTGTATGACACTAAGATTTTTTTGGTATGTAACGTGAAGTAGTAATGTGAAGTAGTAATGATGACTGGTGATTGTAAATAAAACTAATCATGTTTGAAATATGATTTTCTTTGTGTACTATAAGAAAAATGTGACATATTTATAGCTGTACATGAGATCAGGTATACACATGGATGTATTTAATTTTGTTGTACACATTTCAGTAATGATAGAAAATTACGAAAATAACTTCATTTTCTTCTTTAGCCACTGTCGACCAGAAACCCTTATCACTGCCTCTCTCACCTATTTTCCACGATTCCTTACATTCTTCATTTATTTTTTGATGTATTTTGTCCAGATCTAATAGATTTCAATCTTAGTTCATGGTTTTTAATTTAAAATTTCGAACAAAGATTTTTTTGGTGTTTTTGGTTTGTTGAACTTTTTGTTCCAAATCACTACGGCTGATTGCCACCTTCTTGATGACGTCGTCTGGTTCATGTGTATCATAACTTCCAACAATGAGATCTCGCATCGATATGTTGAAAAAAATTATTGAAAAGGAGAATAGATGAAAACCTCAAAACAATCTCTTGAATAAATTCTGTAGAAGTCAATCAATAAACAAAAAACAAGAGTTCAGAATGGAGAAGATAAGAAAGAGGTGATAATGGGTCCTACTATTTTCTATGTAGTTATGTTTTAACTTGAAATACTAAACGAAATGGGAAAAAGTTATGAAAAAGTGTATGTGTAGAAAGAAGTGACTTATTGTGTGATTATAAAGATGAAATGTGATTCATAATGTAAATTTATCTAAAAAGAATTGCCCACCTATTTGAGCCCAATCACAACAACGACAAACAGCTACTCCATCTGTTTCTGAATAAGTGTCACTCCGACAATTTTCACACATATTAAGAAAAATATTGAAATATATGCAAAATGTTATTAATTACACTTTTTTGACCAATAGTATTTGAGATAAATAAAATAATTAATAAAATCAATGCAGTTTGCAATTATTTTTCAGTTGAAAGTAAATATAATTTGCATTAGAATCGTAAATTGACACTTATTATAAAACATAGAGAGTATATCTGAACTTAAATATTTCCATTTATAATCAATACTATTAAAATAGAAAGTATATTTTGAGGTGCTCTTCTCTTTAAATTGTACTTATAATGAATTGCCACTGGATGATTTTAAGAATATGCTTTTATTTAATTATTATTTTTCAAGATATTTGTTTTATTCCAACAAAAAACAGATTACCTTATTTATCTCAACCTTTCAGCTTAAATTTTAAATAAGCAATTATAAAAATTATTTCTATTTACCTAGTGAGATATTCTTTTTTTTTTTGCTAAATTATAACCTAGCGAGATATTCTTTATATGAATATATATGAAACCACTTAACTTTTTATACTAATTATTTGATTTGAACCTCTATCGTTTAATTTAAATATCAATATTATTTATCTATATGTGTACTAATCGACATTCAACTAAACTATATTCTGAGTCTTTTGACACATGGTTTTGTCTCAAACCGGTCCGATAAAGAGTTTGCGTGTGTATATATAAGTTAACAATTATAGCGATAAACCAGTTTGACCTTAAATATTCATTCTATTTAATAAACCAGAACCGGTTAAAATGCATGTTCATAAAAGGTATATTTATCAAACAATATTAAATTAAATATTGACATTAAATTTGGTTTACACGTTAAAAGTAATATTGGTTTACACTATCATATAAGGTTTTATACACATGAATTAAATATAAGAATAAACTTTGTTTTACAGATTACAAATTTTACACGAGTGGTTTATTCAATAGTAGTCAAATTTAAATTTCCTATAAAATATATTTAGTTAATTCGAATATGAAATAATTTGGGAATATTAACCAAGTTATTTATCCTATTAAGTATTTATATGCTACGCTCGGTTGGGTATTGATTTTGTTAGTATACTTAAATTTAACTTATTAATCAAAAAATTGTAACTTTTTTTAGATATCGATTTTGTTAGATATAATTTTGTGGTATCCATTTACAATTCTTGAACAAGAAAGATTTGAATGATTTATTTTCAGATTACTATTTAAGATCATTGGTTCTATTATGGGCTTTATGACATATATATTTAAATAGAAGATATGCAAGAATATTCTGAAACTATTCAGTTTCGAATTTCCGTTAGCAAAAGCTTATCTCTACTTAGACTCTACCATAAGGAAAAACCTTTCTAAAACACTATAAAATAACATAGATGATTCATCAACAGTTCTGTCAGATACTAGAACTATGGCTGCAATTGCGTACAAGCCATTGTTGGCAAATGCAAGTAAAGGTCCTTACATAAGTATCAGAGATGTTCCTTGAGTAGGTAGATATAAAAAATATGAAGTTCTTAACGTAAGACAAGCTTCCTTATTTGTAATTTTAGAAATGTTTGTATGTAACAAAAATCTTGACATATTACATATTTTTAATCAAGTATTTTTCATGAAAGAATATATTACATAAACACTCAGTCACTCACCTTATCTAACTCTCTTTTTCTACAGGCATAATAGGCGAGGTCTTATATTTGGTGAAATCAAAGTGTGGCGTAGTGTCTTGGAAAAGAAAGGAAAATGTGGACTTTACATTACGAGACATGAAGTATGTGTTTTAATCTTATAGATCAATTTTGTACTATTTATTTATGTACGTCTGTAGATAAAGCTTTGCATATATGTGTAGTAGTATATGCAAGTTAAATGTTATATAACTTGCATCTAACATATAATTTGTTATATTTTAGTCTTACCTTTTATTTCTATAAACAAATTAACTATAGAGATACTTTGACCATCATTAATGGGAGGTTCCTAAGACTGAGTTCTTAGCGGAATAAAAGAACCCGACTCTTAATTTTTAATTAGAAAAATTAAAAGTCGGCTCTTAAATATCTTATTTAAGAACTGACACTTACCATTTTTAAAATTGTATAATTAAAATGGATTTTTATGTTCCGCTAAGAACTTTGTCCTAATTATCTAATATATAATAAATCAAACAATAAATGAATATAAGATATAGGACATATGACCGCGGGTGAATCCCGAGTCAATACTTTAAATAATTTAAAAATATAAATATAAATACAAATTAAAAAAAAATAAAAAATCATGTTTAAAATATAGGAAATTTAAAATCTCTTTTTTCACATAAATATAAAAGATAATTTAAACATTTTTATAACAAGTTAAAATTAAAAAATAAAAACGTTTTAATAATATTAAAATTAATAAGTATTTAAATATGTATTGAAAATATTGGAATTGACTTAAAAATTTTAAATAGCGATTTACATCAAATTGGATTACATATCAGTATCGGGTTTTAGATTTTTTCTGGATTTTTAAATAATAGATATTATCAAAAATAAATCTACATATTGCATCACTCGGTTTAGCGGTTCAACCGTTCTTTAGTAAGAATAAAAACACAGATTTAAATAAAAATATTTTTTAAACAGAAAACATATTTCACATAAACAAAACATTTGTAAATCGTAATGAAGTTTTTCATTGCAAAATTTCCCGCACTTTAATCAATACTATTAAAACAGAAAACTCTTTTTCTATGTGTCATTTTTTCAATAGTATTTACAACTATATGCCACTGTATTATTTTAAACATATATTTTTAATTATTAAATATATTATTAATAAATGTTTTAAAATACAGCAACAATCTATTTCAAAAGAAACAATCACGGCAACGTAGACTCTTTCTTCTTCCTCTGCTGCTTGCATCTTTTTTTTACCAGTTTCGAGGTTGGTTTTAGATTCTCAGTTGACCAAGAGAAACAATCATATTCTTCTTCTTTTTTGAATCTTCCCCTGAAGCAAATGTGCTCGTGACTATTGACAGCATAAACGCGTCTGTTATAATTCGCAATGTGTTTTGAATTTCAGTTAATTTAATCAGTACTTTTTAGTTGTCCGCAAGTATTTGTGAATATATGCGTCGGAATTGTAAAAGTATTTCAGGGCATCTTTCGCTATGTTGAGCCTGTGTTGTTCTGAAGTTTATGGTGTTATTCGATGTGACATTATGTTTCAAAAGGCAAGTTCTTAACTTCGGTAGCATCATACATAATCAGTAATTGCCATGGCCTTCGTTGATCAGGGATAGCTTTTTTTTTTGTTCAACCAATTCATGGATTGCATTCAATTAGTATAATATTTTTTACAACGATTTTTACACGGTTTTAGAAATTAAAATATTTTCGAATATTAGTATTTGATTTTCATGTGATATTTTTAACAAAACCGGTTGTGTTATTTCTTTAGGAGGTATTCTTTTGCACTAACAGTATTTTGTATAGTTATCCTAAATAAATTGTAACAAATTTAAGTATTTAACTCATTTCAATTATCAAAATTTAATTCTATAGTTCATAAAATATTTGCATATTTTGTGGGGGGGGGGGTATATCACTAAGAATAAATAAAATAGCAGAGTATGTTCGATATTTATTTTGTTAACACACACAGGTTCAATATTTATAGGTGTAGATTGAAAAATATATTGATTAGTTTAGGTAGTTCCACGTTTTTCTAAAGTGATCAGGAAAAATATTCCAAGATGTAAAATATATATATATATATAGATTATATATATATATATATATATATATATATATATATATATATATATATATATATATATATATATATATATATAAATAAATTTATGTTAAAAACAAATCATGAATCTATCTATCCTAAATATTATACCCGGAATATACTCATCATATCAAGAAATTTTATTTATTTACAAAAATATTATTGATATTGGTTAAATTTAGAGTGTCATTGTTGGTTTGATTTTAGTTAAACCGTAACTTTTTTAGTAGTCAAAAAATCAGTTGATAAAAAGTTTTCATATTTTAATAGTATTGACTAGATTTTGACCCGCTGTTTGAAACCGCGGGATAATCTTTCGAAACACTCTAAATTTATTTGATATAAATTTATATTTTTATGTATCTCTATTTAGGTGTTAAAAATGAAATGTTATATTGAGTATTTTAAAATCCAACCTGACCCTCTGTTAAATTAGCAAACTTTATGGTATTATATGTAATCCGGTTTAGTTTCTACTAAAAATTTTATTTAAAAAATCTGTAAAACCCGTAAAAACAATTAATACTCGAGATATGGTTACCGGTTGAACTGATAAATGACCCAATATGCAATCCGGTTTGACTTAAATTATTATAGTTAGAGTATCTTAATATATATTCATAAATGTTTAGATGAATGGTAGATATATAATGAAAGTGATGTTCCAATTTTAATACATTTTTAGTTAAACTAAAATTTCATCTTGTTGTAAGCATAAAATATATTTGAGAGGATGCATACTAAAAATAAAATATATTTGAGCATCAAAAACTTATAAACGTCTATTACAATTTAATGATTTATGTTTGTAACTATAATTTTCATTTATTTAGTAAGTTTACTTTTGTTATTCACATGTTATTAGATTTTACAACTAATTAAACTATTGACACACACTCTCTTGCATCGATTTATGTTTTAATGTAATGTTTTATGATATAATTGTGTTAATATATTTGTTGAATTAGTTAATATTTGATAAATATATTACATGTGTTTGAATAACCCGTAAAAATATATTCATAAAAATATCAATAGTAACATGTTTCATCATATATTAAATATTAATATTATTGAACTATTAATACTTTTATCATATATATATATATATATATATATATATTCTCTCTATATATTTATGTATATGTATATCTAATTTTAATAATTTAAATATAAGAATCACATTTTTATATATTTAGTGAGTGTTTTGAAGAATTTTTTTTTTTTTGCATTTGGATTAATATATAGTTGTATATATGCAAATTAATATACACATATCATTATTTATTACATCAATAACCAAAATATAATTAATTTTTTATTTAAATTTCATATTAATATAAATTAAATTCATTAGTTTTAAAAATAATAGATTAGTTAGTTAGTTCCTTAATTTTAGGTATGATGTATATTTAATATTAATTAAGTTAAATATAAGTAGAAATAATAGAAAAACTAATTAAATGAAATGGAACAACTTAAACTACTTGCAAATAATAAAAATTGCTTCCGTTTTAATAGTATTGATTTTAAACAATCAGTTTTAGAAATATTAACATAATAATCAAAAATTTGTAAGATTTTTGCCTCTTATCATATTAATTAACGATAAGAGAATCCTAATATATAGGAAGATATATATTGCTTACCGAAGACATATTATTATTAGAAATTCAAATTTTTGATTTCACCAAATAAAATCTGATTGAATATCAATCTAATCAAAATATAAACAACTAACTAACAACTTTGATACTCTTTTCGATGTAGAATATATTGTAAACCCACAGAGATGATAATATTTTTTAAAAATAATATTTAGTACCTAACAAACTATTAAACAGTTAAACCCATATCAACATCAACAATTTTTTTTTGGTAAAAGTAACAATTTTAATACAAGAGTACTTAATATCTAAAAACAATGATTTGTTCTCAATTTTAATAAAACTCAGTGGAAACTATTTGGAAGATTAGTAAAGTAAACAGTTTCGTGATATATGTGAAATGCCTTTTTCGAAAGTTAACTCAACATTAAGAATCCAAGATATTGGAATATTCATAAGAAGCAAATTCACAAATTTATGGTTCACATAATAATACAAAACTGATTTAATATAGCATAAAAAATTGCACTTTCAAATTTTACCTATCTACATAAAACACATCATATACATCTTTATTATACATATACTAGGGCCGGCACGCCCTTCGGGCGGGATGAAAAAAAAATTAAATAGCTAGACTAAATATTTAATATAAGTTTTATTAATAAAAATATACATATTAGTTAAATTGTACATATTATTGTATTTGAATAAACCATGTTATCTAGAAAATTTAGTTATGATTTCCTAAAATAATATTATTTGTTATTTTTTAAAATATGATTTTCTGGTTAAATATTTTAACATAAATTTATTTCGTTAAGTAATATATGTTTTAAATATACATCAAGAATTGGATGTGGCATTACATAATTTATTGTGATTTCCTTGAGTTGGATGACCATAAATAAACCCGTGAGAAAAGAAAAAAAACTTGTAAATATAGATAAGAAAAATATTGGGGTGGTGTATGATTATGTATCTTAATTGTGTGGTATTTATGTAAGCTTGTGCAAGATTAGTATATATTAACATTTATGGTTTTAAATAATGTTAGGGTATGTAGTGATACTTATGAGATATATGTGATGTTCTTATTGTTTGTTTTTTTGATAATTAGTATTCCATAATTGGTTGGTCATCTTTGTGTTGCTATAATTATTGAAGGACTTTTAGAGTAGATAGTTTAGTTAAATCTTCAGGGCATTAAGGAACCCCGTGGTTTTGGTACATTGTCATTCAGTTTGACTAATTATCATTTAACATTTGTTTTTGATGATTGAATTTTAATGGTGTATTTTATATCTTATCTTTTTTTTAACAAAAATGGATACTTGTAAATGTGTTGCCGCAAGCGCGGAGTTCATAGGCATTGTATATATAAAGTGAGGCTTGATCCTTTATTAATATGTATTGATACAATATTTATACAGAGTACATAAGGGTTTAGGTATTCACTAACTACAATAAGGTGCCTTATACATAAGGGTTTAGGTATTCACTAAGACTGTTGATGTTAGCAGGAAGCATAGAAGAAGGTGTCATCGGGTTTCTATATTAAACAGAGTTGAGGATGAGATTGAGAAGTATAAGGCGAACATCGTCAATGAAGTTGATATCTCTCTATGGAAAAATGGAAGAGGGCAGTACAAGAAAGTTTTCTCGACGAATGAGACGTGGAAGCTGACGAGAGAAGTGAATATAGAATGCCACTGGTACAAAGAAGTTTGGTTTAATCATGCAACTCCTAAGTATGCTTTCATAACCTGGATTGCAATGAAGGGGAGACTTGCAACAGGGGATCGCATGGTGCAATGGAGTGGAGCAGTGGATAGTTCATGTGTCTTTTGCAATGACCCAATGGAGACAATGGAGCATTTATTCTTTGAGTGTGGGTATTCTGCTCAAATTTGGAAGCAGCTGATGGAAGGGGTTTTGCTAAATGATTATACAAATCAGTGGCGGAGTATAGTGAGAATTATGAAAGGGTCGTATGGAAGCAAGGTAAAGACTTTTGTTATCAAATACATGTTTCAACTTGTTGTCCATACGATTTGGAGGGAGAGGAATAGGAGGCGACATGGTGAGGGGCCTTCCCCTGTGAATCTTTTGGTGAAGTTAATGGATAAAGGCATGAGAAACAAATTTACTATCTTGAGAAGGAAGGGGATAAAAGAGTTGGAGGAAGGAATGATATACTGGTTCAGTACACGAGTTTGAAGTTTTTTGATTCTATATTTTGATTTCATATTTTTTCTTATAGAAAGTTGAGTTAGGATCAAAAATGTTAGAAAAAGCAACAGATGATGTAAAAAGGTACTTTTTCTTTTGAATTCAATTTAATATTCAATTCAAAAAAAAATAACTACAATAATAACCCTTAATGATCTATCTCCTATACACGAGGTACTTGAGTGACTCCAATCTTGTTCATAAGCTCCAGAAACTGTGGTCTAGGAAGTGGTTTGGTAAGAGCATCTGCTAGCTGGTCTTTGGTGGAGAGGTGAGAAACTCGAAGTGCCCCCGTCTGAACATAATGGCGGATGAAGTGAAAATCAAGTGCAATATGCTTCATCCGGGAATTGAAAACCAGATTAGCAGCAAGATAAGTAGCACCTATATTATCACAGTATAGCACCGGAATTTCTGGTAAAGCGATGCGCAGGTCTGTGAATAGAGAACAAACCCATAATACCTCAGATGCAGCATTTGCAACAGCTCGATATTCTGCTTCTGTGGAAGACCTGGCGACGCCGGTCTACTTCTTGGAGCTCCAAGATATTGGATTTCCACCAAGATAGACTATGTAGGCGTTAGTGGAGCAGTAATCATCAGCATCGCCCGCCCAATTAGCATCAGTATAGGCGTGTGGCTTGATTGGCGTGTCAGCACGGAGAAGAATCCCATGGGCAGAGGTACCAGCAAGATACTGTAGAATGCGCTTGACAGTTTGCCAATGCAGATCCGTTGGGTGTTGCATATATTGTGAAAGACGATTTACCGGGAAGGCGATATCAGGTCTGGTGAGAGCGAGATACTGCAAACTGCCAATGACTGCACGATATTTACTAGGATTTCCATTGGAGTGCCAGAGGTAAGAGAGAGCTTGGGAGTCGGAGCCATTGGCGTGGAGACAGGCCGTGCATCTAACATGTTTGTGCGGTTCAGTAGGTCGATCACATACTTCTTTTGCATCAAATGAAGGCCCTTGGAGGTCCTAGTTGCCTCAATACCCAGAAAATAACTCAACTCCCCAAGATCTTTGAGAGAAAACCGTGAGGAGAGCGTAGCTATGTACCGATCAATGAGTTTGGTGTTGTTGCCCGTGATAACCATATCATCAACATAAACAAGAAGATAAATAGTATCAGACCCATGATGGAAGGTGAAAAGAGAGGTATAAGCCGTGGAATTCAAGAACCCTTGTGTCAGAAGATAAGACCGAAGTTCTTGATACCACGCGCGAGGCGCTTGTTTGAGCCCGTAGAGTGCTTTCTTTAGACGACGCACATAATGTGGTCTGTCCTGATCCACAAAGCCCGGAGGTTGAGTGACATAGACTTCCTCTTCCAATGTGCCTTGAAAAAAGCATTATTGACATCAATTTGGCGGATACTCCAACCTTTGGTGACCGCAACATGTAACACAGATCTCACTGTCGTAGATTTAATAACCGGGTTAAAGGTTTCTGTAAAATCGTGTCCATGTTGTTGATGAAAGCCCTTCGCCACAATTCGTGCCTTATACCTGTCAATCTCACCATTAACTTTATATTTAATTGTGAAAACCCACTTGCAGCCAAAAATATTTTGATACTTTTCAGGTGGAATCAGCTCAGAAGTGCCATTGCGGAATTGAGCGTTAATCTCATCAATCATCGCTTGTCTCCACTTTGGATCTTTTAGTGCCTCAGCCACAGTTTTAGGAATTTTTGGTTTTGGTTTTGGGACAGAGGCGATAAGAGAGAATTTGTTTTTGGGCTTGGAGATGTTATTTTTCGAACGGGTTCGCATAGGATGGTTGTTTGGGTTTTGTGGTTCAGGTATCATAGGAGGAAGTTGTGGGCAAGGTGAAGGAGATGGTGGAGGGGATGGTGACGGGGCTGGTGATGGAGAGGGAGAGGAAGTTATGGTTGGGGTGGGGATTGGCTCATTGTTATCAACAATCGATGGGTTTGTAGATGAGGAGGCATGAGGTTCTGTTTGTGGCTGAGACACTGGCTGCGGTGGCGGAGCTGGAGGTGCTGCTACTGGTGTTGACGAAGTCTGTTGAGCACTTTGTCGGTGAGGAGCAGAGCATGGGGGAGATGTTGAGATGAATGGCCGGAGTGGTACCAATGTCGTTGCACCAAAATGTGTCTGCGATTCTGATATCTCATGATTTTAGTAGGTTTTAGATTTATATTCTAGTTTATTTTGATCATTCTAGACTGCATTAAGGTGTCATTACGTGTTGCATTTGTACATTTTGCATAAAAAGGGGCTGGAATGGACAATCAGAAGTTTTGGGTCAAAATCATGGACTAAACTGCACCAAATGAAAGTTTTGGGGTCGATCTGTAAATTGTCAAAAGCTCAGGGACCAATGCTGCAAATACTTCACAAATCACCATTGGAGCTTTCGATCATCTTCCCCCCTTGACATGTTAACGATAACGACCCTTACCCGAGCTGGACGACGATGGCTTCGGCTTAGAGATATACTTACGACACCGGAAGCTTGGATAGAACGACGAGCTTGGTTGCGGTGGAGGAGCTCACCGTGCTTGGTCCGGTGATGTTGCGGTAAGTGGAGGAATCACGGCGTGGAACGGGAAGAGGTCGTGACTGAAGCTTGATTCGACGGAGATGGATTGAACGACGACGCGGAGAAGCTTGGTCCGGTGAATTGCGACGGAGATGCACGAGCTCGGCTTGATTCAGAGCAAGACAGAGATGAACCAGTGAAGCTTAAGGCGGTTCCCGAGCTTCCACAATGGCTCGTGTCAAGGAGAGCAGAGATTGGCCAAGGCGAGGAAGATGAAGTAGGCTCGAGTTACTGTGTGTTCACAGCGACTTGTTGTAGCGAGGAAGATACACCGCTGGGAACGGAGCGAGCTCGAGCACAGCTAGGTCATGAGGTCGCTCGGCTTTACAGACAAATTGAAACGAGGTTGGCAGCGACCAGACGGAGCGGGGATCAGAAGTCGCTGTGGAGAAGAAAACGCAAGGTTCTAATTTGACTTCGGTTTAGTCCGGTTTAATCCTGGTTTGTGAGGTTCAACCAGCTCGAGTTTGGCATCACCTATATATAGTTTTAGACCTAGAAACCTTATTTTTATATCATTTTTCTCTCTAGACTTTGCCTCCATTGTAAAAGCTTGAATCATTTTATCAATCTAAGAAGTATTTTATCATATATTTGTGTTTTTCTTGCTCACTAACATGATTAACCTTGAATCTCATGTAGATTTGAGATTTTTCACCGAGATTATGGAATAGACATTTTTGGATTCATGGGTTAAGATAGATTAGGGTGATTAGATATGATTTAGGATGTTTTAGTGTATATCTTTCTTAATCCTTGCTAGTAGAGTATTCATAATGAATCTTTTGAGTTGGCCACTTAAAAATTGATCTTTAGGTATTTCTCACCCAAAAAGTGTTTGATGAAATGCCTGAGACAACTCTCCTAAGCTTTTAGTACACTTTGCCAAAGATATTTGTTGTTAAAGGTGCTAAGATAGCTAATAGACTTGTTAGTAATGATTGCTTTCATATTATTCAACCAAAGACATTTGATGTTTGAGATGTGTTAGCAAATGAGTATTCATCTAGACATAGAGCTTGATTTGAATTGTGTCTAGGCTTAAGGTTGATAGTTTGATTGATCATTTGCCATCCTTAGTTCGAAACTTGATCACCTTATATATATTATCCTTACCCATGGATCCATCCTTAGCATTTGATTGAGTTCTTGTATTTGTTTCTTGATTGGATTTGAGATCACATTGTTTACCTTTTTAGGAGTTTAGCTTGTCACAAATCATTCATCTCATGTTTGCTTAGATTAGGAAAGCTTGTGTATTCTTGGTGTTATAAGTCTCTAGTTCTCTGTGGTTCGACAACCTTTCTATACTCATTTGACTTGGGAGCCTTGAAAACTCCTACCATCAGACTCTATTGACGGAGCAGGCGTAGTTGTCTGAGCTCGAGAAGATGCAAACGGAAATTTCTTTTCATTGAAGACCACATGGCAAGATGTGTAGATACGACCAGACTCTCGATGAAGGCAGAGATACACACTTTGCGTCAATGAGTAACCAATAAACACACATGAGGCCGAACGCGGTTCGATCTTATGCTTTGTGTATGGTCGGAGCCAAGGAAAGCATTCAGAGCCAAAGACGTGTAGTTTCTGATAGTTTGGCTCCTGGCTGATTAGCTTCGCATAAGGAGACTCATTGCCAAGAACCTGTGTGAGCATCATGTTGATGAGATAAACTGCAGCAGCAAAAGCATAATTCCAATAAGAGATAGGCATGGACGTTTGGCCAAGCAACGTGAGACCAGTCTCAACAACATGACGGTGCTTCCGTTCAGAAATTCCATTCAGTTCAGGAGTGTGTGGAAGTGTCGTCAAGTGTTTGATGCCGTGAGTCGCAAGTAGCTGACGTAAAGCAATAAACTCACCTTCGTTTTCCGAGTAAAGAGTACCAATCTTGTTCTTGATTTTGTTCTCCACCAAAGCTTTAAATTTGACGAAAGTGTCAAGAACTTGGGATTTAAGCTTCAAAGGATACAGCCATGTATAGCGTGTGTATAAGTCCACAATGACCAGATAATACTTGTAGCCATCTATCGACACCACAAGTGATGACCACACATCCGTATACAAGTACTCAAGAGGATGAGAAGAGGAAATAGTGTTTGAATAAAACGGCAGCTTATGGCTTTTATTGATAGAACAATCCGCGCAAAACAAATCGTTTGTAGAAGAAAACGAGACTGGTAAAGAAAATTTCGAAACTAGAAACTTCATTCAGAACTGGTACCGCCGGGTGACCAAGACGCGCGTGCTAGGAGAGAAGATCTGGTTTCTGATTTGGTGAAGCAAATAACAACATTGGTGAAGACAACTGAACCGACCACTCATACAACTCATCCTTAGTTCTGCCTTGGAGCAACTGGTCCCCCGTGCTAAGATACTTCACCTGAAAGTGTGCCGGGAAGAATTCAGTTGAAACTCCATTAGTATTGCACATTTTGTAAACCGAGATAAGATTTCGCTTAAAATTTGGAACATATAACACATCTCGCAACTTAAGAGAGCAATGAGGAGTAGGAAGAAGAGCAGAACCAGTATGTGTTATAGGCAAACCAGTACCATCAGCAATTGCGACCTCTTCGCCACCAGTATAAGGTTGATGGAGAGCGAGATTGTTGAGGTCTGTCGTGAGATGATGTGTGGCTCTACTGTCTAGCAGCCAGGGGTTGGGGTTGTACACCACTGCAGATGCCATGTTAGCACGAGGCTGCCATGGTGCATACAAAGACGCAGAGGACTGGTTCGAGCTTCCTACAGTTCCATGAAGTTGAAGTTAAGAGCAGGTACGAGCACTGTGACCATGAACACCACAGATTTGACACCTTCCTTAATACGGACGTGGTGTGTAGCCTTGATTATTGTTGTTATTCCTGCGGCTGTTCCAATTGCCATTATGAGAACCCCTGTTAGACCGGCCGTAACCACGATTGTTCTGCGTATTGCCCCGAGAAGTTGCAGCATCCGCCGTAACCAAAGCAGATAAGACAGTCTCAGTCTTCGCAGCAAGCTAGAGCTCGTGGTGAATGAGCTTCTCATGAATCTCCGTGATGGATGGAGTTGTGTCGCGGCCAGGTATATGATCAAATACTGTCTTGTAGTCTTCTGGGAGTCCCTCGACAATGAACTCAATCTTATCTTCATGGTCAAGCGGCTTCTAAAGTAAAGCCAAGTGATCGAAGCGAGTCGTGAATCCCTGCACGTACTCATCGATGGATTTGGTCCCCTTAGTCCATTATTTGAGCTGTTGACGCAACTGCAGTATATGGGCTCGACTCGACTTTGCATAGGTGGCAGCAAGTGTACTCCAGATGTCAGCAGCAGTGGTGGTTGTAGCCAGAATTGCTTGGACCGGAGTGGTGATGGATCCGAGCAGAGCGCTATAGACGAGATTATCTTGGCGCTTCCAAATTGAGTACTCATTGTTGAATGTTGTTTGACCGTCAACCGTGAGTGTTGGTGATGGGATCTCCATAGATCCATCCAAATGACCAGCTAAATTGTATCCAGCAAGGAGGGAGTACACCTGACGATTCCACATAAGATAGTTGGAGGAGGTCAGCTTCGTGACGTTTGTCATGTTTACATTGAGCAACTTACGGGTATTGGAAACGGTGATTGTCTCGTGAGATAGGGTAGGGGAATCATTAGCCATGGTAAAGGGTGAGAGAAGAGGAGAAAATGGAGGAAGAAGGGGGAGAAGAAGACGAAGAAGAGAAGAGAATTTGGGGCGGCGGAAAAAAAATTTAAGGTATCGTATAAAGCTCTGATACCATGTATAAAGTGAGGCTTGATCCTTTATTAATATGTATTGATATAGTATTTATACAGCGTACATAAGGGTTTAGGTATTCACTAATTACAATAATAACCTTTAATGATCTATCTCCTATATTGTATGCCGCAATAATATATAGTAATTTCCAATAAGGCAACAATTTCAATAGAACTGTTCTCAAACTTGTACTGCTGAAAATCAAATTAACTTGAGATATACATGTAGTCGAGAAACTCTTATGAAAACTATTTCTAAAAAGAGTGCCAAATATGGTCTCTAAAAAAGTTACCAATAGCTTCATCACTTTATCCGACAGTTCAGTAGCGCATATCTCTTTGAACAAAAACTTGAGTAGTTGATATAGGGTAGCATGGACTTGTGCATTAGAAGAACAAAACTCTACGTTTGCGGTGAAAAAGGACTTAGTTTCGATTGACTGCAATGGCATGGAGCGGGTCTATTTTGCTTTCTGTCACATATCTTTTATCTTTGCCACTAAACTTGAGCGTGTGACAGCGGAGTGATTTAATCATATGCACAAGCACATATAAACTTAAAATGTTAGAAGACATTTTTGTCGTCTCGTCACCTTTTCTTAAAGATTAAAAAGTCACCATGCCTTTATATGAAGCATTCTTTTATATATAGCTTCAAGTGTCGTCACACAAACGATTGGGTTCTACAAACCAGATTCAGATAGGTAATTTAAACAAAATGGATGCCATTTGGAGTGGAAAATTGTAAACAAGCCTACTTTTTGTGCTTAGTCTTGGAGTCTTGTGGCTTAAAATAGAAGCTAAACTGATTCTTAGTATATATGTCAGACCAAAATTTCCTGAAATCAGAGACACCTAGCCCATTCTTCTTGCTTTTGCTTCTGGCAAAAATCAAATAACATCAAGCCCATGACCCCTACAACCGCTCATTCCATCTTAGGTTCACGGTATTAAATCATCACATAGGAAAGCATTAGCCATGTCACATAATAATAAATATAAATATAGCATGACTGGATCTGCTCAAATAGCTACTTACTTGATTAGTGTTCTCTGATACAAATTGGTGTCTCTATAGAGATTATGTTGTTGTTGATCTTCTCCAAAAGAATTACACACTTAATAGCTGCAATCACAGACTCTAACAAAATGTTCAACTCAAAGCTGAAACCATATCAGAAATTATTAGATTAAATGGAGTTTTAACTTTTTTGGGAAATAGATTATCAGCAGAGAACAATCCACCAAGTATCCACATGATTTAAGAAAATTTGGTGAAATTAGAAAGATAGACAAAACAGGATAAAAACAATCATGAAGTCACTAACGATTTTTGAAGAATTCTAATCGAGATGTAGAAATAAACTCAGGAATCTATATACCATGTATGTCCTACCTGTCATCCTCGGATTGAAACAAACTTTCTTCATGCTGGTTTTTGCTTACGTGGTTGAATGTGTAATCCTCACTCCATGATCTGACAGATCCTCACTCCATGGTCTGACAGATACCCAATGATCATTAAGTACCCTTTCCACCTAATGTGTTAAGTAGCTTGAAATCTGAATGGTATACTAAACATGAGAAATCAAACCATATATAATTATACCTACATGAACTTGTTGGTTCTCTTCCTTCTTCTCTTTTGATATGGACAACCTGTTTTTGATGTTATTTTTCCCGAGGGTACACACATAGAACTCCATTCCCCTTCTCATTCATAGCCTAACAAAACATTACACAGTGCATGCTCTTTTTTATAAATCAGTTAAAACATTAGTGAAAGAATTTGTTTAATAGATATGATATACCTCCAAGGATTCAATCGCATCCTTTATTTCCCTTGTATGCAACTCCCAGATCTTTCTTTAGGAACTTCATAAGTTTCTGAAGGAAAATAGGAACATTAAAACAAACTTTTATAAATCGAAAGGGAACTGGAATCAATAAACAAACAACTTTACTTCCTAAGGCTCTGCATATTTTTTATCAACCACAGCAACGCTACTTTTTACCTGCCATACAATGTGTCCACAAGCTAGACAAAAAGCTTAAATAGATGCCAAACTAAAATGAAAAAAAAAACTAATCCAATATGTTCAATCAATCCAGATGGAGACCGTCGAGGGAGATGTATGAAGCTGATACATAACTCATGATGAATATCAGCCGTGAAGGAAGACGGGAATTGAGAAAGAAGAATTTTGCTGAAGACGTGTTTTGCTGTGGATTATGGCGAGGGTCTTTGGTCGTGTTTGGCCCTAAATTTATAGGAGAGCTTTCATAGATGCATGAAACGGCTGGATTCATATACATATGAAAGGGTAGATGTAACAGAAAGATATTTGGAAGGGGTATAATTTGGACTTGAAGATGAAATTGTGTGTTGAATACAGTATTTTCTTTAAAGGAGTCAATGAATGAAGGAGATGTAGCGTTGATTGACTGATTCTTTTATACGTTTGATTTAAGGATACTAAACATGATCTTCGTAAATCCGTCGCCGTCTAACAAAGAGAAGCGAAGAACAATTTTTTTTATACAAAGACCACAGCCGACGAAATGTTGCGTTTCACTGATGAGACACGTGTCGCAACAGCAGCAAATGACTTAATGACCTGTCATCTACGTGTCTTCACCAGAAAAGAAAGAACCTTATTTCATATAAATATATAAATCTGTTGTGAAAGTAAGGAAATTTCGTCATTCTTATTGATAACAAGAGTGATTCTTTTATAAGGAGTTACAAGGTTGAAACCCTAATGGGCCTAATACATAGTGGGCCATAAATGGGCCAAGACTCTAGACTATATACTAATGGATTTGGGTTTGGTTGCTGGACATCCACAACATGATATTCATAACACTCCCCCTTGGATGCCAGAACCGTCTAGAGCTCGTAGTGTGCTTAATGTTGCCTCATTAAAACCTTTCTTGGAAAACTCAAAACCCAATGTGGTAAAAGGGAAACCAAAGACAGGAAAAAGAGTACAACACACACTACTCCCCCTGATCTGGACCTCAGTATAGGTCCTTAAGCATGCACGTCCCAATCTGGTGCATAAGCCTCTCGAACATCGCGGTCGGTGGTGCCTTGGTGAAGATGATCAGCTGGATTCTCCTTGAATGAACTTGTGAATACTTGGACGTCTGGGTGTCTTGTGGAACTCCATAAAGGTGTGGTCAGGATGTACACCTTTGCTGCTGATCACTCCATGTCTTGGTCGGATTGATGGTACTTGACTGGTATGCGGATGTGGTTGATCATGGACTGGACCAAACGACCTCGCGACTGTTTCATGAAAGACAATGATCTTGGCATATGTAAAACATATCCTGCATTAGCAAAATCAACCAAACTCCTCTTTGTTTGATTAGTATAAATAAACCAAGATCTCTAGTCCATTACATAAATATGGTCGGATATGTTCTATGGTACTTGACCAGAACATATGGACTTTCTATACACGGAAGTGTCTTAGTTATTTTCATCCATCTACCTTGGATGGATTTCGACCATAAATGCTTTCTTATATTCATGATCCATTCTGATCATGCTATCGTCCAATGTGTGTCCCATTCATAACTTTTGACCAAAAACTCTTCATGAACCTTCTTTAGTATAAGCCCATAATCTGTTCATGAATGGCTACTATGTTATAGTTTGATGTTAATCAAAACTAAGCCACTTTTGAGTCAATAGGACGTTCCTCTCACTTAGATGATTTTAGGTCGGATTAAGACCTAGAGGAACTGGTCGGAACGAGCTGGATGGGACGGACTGGTCGGGACGAACTAGTCGGGGCCAATGATGATTAAGGTTGAGCTAGGCCGGGCATGGTCCTAGTTGATATGAATCTGATGGATTCTCTCTGATCATATCACATTCTTATTCTTGGTACGTTGGATCATAGATCCCAATATTAATACACGGCTTGTGATCTTTATTATAGATCATCGTAGTCTCTCCATAGCCTTTCCAAGAATCAATCATCGTAATCATCATTTCTTTAAGTATAACCACAAGGAATTTCTTTCATGACTACTATATGGACTGCTCTGAAACATTTTATAGAACTTTCTTACTAAGCATCACTTAGTCTTATCATATGTGTGTATACACGCATGCAGCTGCATTTACTACAGTCCATGAACAACGCAGGAACGATGTTGTTCTATGAGAACTTCTTTCTCATCTTTCAGGTATCTTATATTACCTTTATATCCAGTGAATATTCAATGTCTACTACACCTTTCTTATATATCCAGATCATTTTCATTTTGATATCGGGTAGTAGCATCCACCACATAGGAATTCATTTCCTTATCATATGTTCCTTAGTCCTTGTGAGTATCCTTGTGTGATCAAGCCATTCCATTGAATGCTTTGTGTAGCAACATGTACGACCTCATATCTATACTTTTATGTTCTACTGCTCACGATTTTTTTTTTCTCACAAGACTCATCTGTTCACTGGTTAGATGGCGTCTATCTTATGTATTTGGCCAATACGCCCATCTTATACATTCTTTACTATAACTCCACGTCCCATTCTATTCTTTATGATGAGTACTCTTACGTGGGTTAGTGATCCTCGCATATTTCTCATGTTCAAGTGCTTTCTCTTATTACTTTATCACTTATGAGTGTGTGTATGTGTCGACACCTTATATATTGTTCCCTCGCGTTCTATCGCGTTCTAGACATGATACAATCGATTGAGATTTTATTCTTATCAGGATCATTGAATACTTTGTAGCTTGCAAGACTACATTGTATGATACCTGTACATTAGGGTCGGCCGACCTTTATCTCATTGTCTAGTATGGTTTCTCTTATGAACCCGGATTTATCATTATGAGCACCTTATCTCTTTATATCCGAGGTTCCTTATATATGGAACATATTGGTCTATCTTGTATAGACTTCTACAGCAACTTGATTATGTCTCTACTAGGACATTTAAATAGTGGTGCAAAGCTGGTATGACTTTAGTCATTCTTTCTTTCGGGTCTGTCTGGCTATCTTTCTTTCTTTGGTTATGGACGTCCAGTACATATATCTGGTCCGAGGATCTTTGCCAAGACAAGGAAGGTTAAAACCATTCCATTTCTATATTTACCATTTACTTTTACTATTCACCAGCTTATAGCTTTCTCCATGATGTTGGATAGTCGGATTCATCTTGTATGCAATCCTTGTACCTTGGCCACAGTATGATCACCTATGTTTGGCTCATGGTCTTATTGAATTCGTGGGAGAAAGATCATGTTCTCTTATCCAACATATATTCCCGATTTTCATCTCATCCTTATATGAGGTATTCCATCCTAGATGGCACATAGTTATGTGGTGATTTATTCATAAAACTCTTAGGATGGTCAATGTCTGGATTATGACCCTTTATCATCTTTAGACGGGAATATCTATGCTCACTTTATAGCCTGATGTATCTTATCTTTTATACATGTATACTTGTGGTGTCCCCAAGCTTATAGACTTTTGAAGTCTGAACCTTAAAGGTTTTATTGCTTTTACGGCCAAGCTATAATGCCTTATGGCCTTCGGCCAGGCTTGTCATGTTCGGGTTTTATAGTATGGTCATGGACCACACGGAGTGTCTATTCTCCCCCTCATGAACATGCTATAAAAAACGTTTGTTTATCCTCACTTAAACGTAATGCTTGGACGGCCAACATGGTCATATACCATGGTACACGATTTTTTAGTCTGGTCATGATCACGGGTTTTGTCCTCACTTCCCTCATGATCAGATTATATTTCGTGTTTGCTTGGGACAATGAAGCCTACTGAGTTTCCCTTGTGTACATGTTTCACAACGTGAGATTTTTGGGATAACTCTTTGTGCCTTAGTAATTTTACAACTTTACATCAAGTTTTGGACCAGGATGGCTAATCCGGTCATGCCATAAAGTGTTTAACTCTTTGGTGAACCATTCTGGTTACCTAGGCCTTTATGCCTTATTATACTGATCCTTAGCATAGTACTAGATCAGTAGGGAGAATGTAGTCTCGACCTCTTTTATATATATGCCTTTGGCGATTTTATAAGCTAAAAGAACATTTCCTTTTGCTTTGCTTTGCCCATTGGTTCACTATTGAAACCATTTTGAAGTGGCTTGGAAATGCTACTACGACCTATACACACTCCTTGGCCATGGCTGGATCTACAACCACGGTTATTGTGGTATCCACGGCCAGTGAAGTTGTTTGGGTCGTTCTCATTAACACAATGGGTCTTAGGTGATAAATTGCGTGCCTCCTTAAGGCCATGCCTTAGGCGTGATGGTCTAGACTTACTCTTCTCGAGTTTTCATTCTCATTTGTCAAGCAAATCAATCAATGAAGATAAAATAAATCTCTTATTAATGCTATGAAAATTTAAAACACCAAATCATAAGTATGAAATCAGAATGTCTAAAGGCTTTAGACAATGGTCAAGCCGACCACTCCATCTGTCAGTTTGGACGTGGCTCACATGGATTCTTCATCATCACTATCTGCCTCATAGCCGCTCATATTATCTTTCATCTGATTCATCTGTTCATTTTGAGATAAGTATAAGAACGGATCGTTGTATGTGGTGAAACCTTTATCTCGATAGGTTAGTTGTATGAATAGATCTTTTGGATCTGCTGTGGAGAAAACTTTTCAAGTAATTCCTCTTCTGTCAACTTTTCACCACAAAACATCAGTGTATGAGCTATTTTGGATAGAGCATAATTGTATTTTTCCACGAACCCAAAGTCATGGAACCTGAGGCTCATCCACTCATGCCTTGCCTTTGGTAATATCACCTCAGTGTATGTAGACTTTAACTCTGTCCAAAGGCATTGAGGGCTTTGTATATTTTGGTACTGATTTCTCAGTTCCACATTGAGATGATGACGCATTACTCTTGATGCCATATATTTCTCATTCTTGGTTCCATGATCATCTTTGATGATACATTTACTAAGACCTTCTATCTTTAGTATAACCGAGATATTGATTGCCCATCTTTGATAGTTCTCTCCAGAGACATCTAGGGTATCATAGTCCATGGGTTGGAATCTCAACATCTGAAATCATATCAAGATGATTTGTGTTAGTACATACAATTTCTGATGCCATTGGCTATCCAAGAAATAAAAGGCACTCGGCCAGTATGTGAACAATAAGCCATACGGCTTGTCTGTGTGATCAATGCCCTTCGGCCACTCATGATCACACGGCCATCTTTGCGTGATCAATGCCTTACGGCTATTATTCAATCAGGATCACACGGCCAGCAAACACATAAAGGGGCCACACAGCCAGTTTGCAATCAAGGCCACTCAGCTGAACAAGGCTCTTCGGCCAATTAATCAAACAAGAAGCCATACGGCTACTTATGTTCAGCAAATCACACTTATGTCAATGTATAAAGCCATACGGCTAATACAAACAAACTATACGATTTGGGGAGTTGAAAACAATTATGAAACTTAGTTCATATTCATATAGTTCTTATGTATTTCTCAAAATAGAAATTTCTTTTTATAAAATATTTCCTTTTATAGTAAGTTTCTAAAATTAGAAAGTTTCTAAAAATAGTAGGTTTCCAAATATGGAAACATTTCTGAAAATATAACATTTCTAAAAATAGAAAGTTTCTAAAAATAGTAAGTTTCCAAATATGGAAACATTCGGAAAATATAAATTTTCTAAAAATAGAAAGTTTCCTTTTTAGGAAAGTTTTTAGAAAATGGAAATTTTCCTTATTTATAAAATTTCTAGAAATGGAAAATTTCTTAATTTGGAAAGTTTTAGAAAATGAAAAATTTCCTTATTTACTAAATTTCTATAAATTGAAAGTTTCCTTATTTAAGATTTTGAAAATGAAAACTTTCCTTTTATAATGTTTCCTTTTATAGAAATATACTGAAAATATAAAGTTTCCTTTTATAGAAAGTTTCTGAAAATAGATAATTTCTTTTTATAGAAATAAGAAAAATCGATCATAATTAGGTTTTACGGAATGATCAACTTCAAGGCTAAAGGATTTGATTTGATCATTCAGATCAATAGGTTTTTCGAGATTCAACAAGCCAATGAGGCTGTGATTTTAATTGATCAACAATCTCAAGATCAAACTTTTGGTTTAAGAGCTTTGATTTACTCATGGAAGGGTTTGGACTTATTGATCTAGGGTTTTAGGGGTTTTGCATATTTTAAATGTCATATCCTTTAATATTAAGTCCATGTTCGATCTATAGTTTCTCTTTTAAGGTTCTACAATAGTTTACCTTAGTTTTGAAGAGATCTGAACCGGACCACCAAGAGAGAAAGAGTTGCTGGTTGATTAGTGTTTCTGATGGCGCTTCGTAAAACTGTGATTTCGGACGCGTCTGACCTCCGATCGATTAACGGCTTTTGGCGTTGGCTTCTACTCGTCAAGGGCTACAGATCGATAGGTGGCTCGTCGTCTGGTTCGTTGTGGTTTGTGAGTTACAGCGGTTTGAAGTCGGCGCCAAGGATTAGGGTTTTGAGGTAATTGACGGCGCTTAGTAAAACAGAGCGTGACGGCGCGTCTGAGATCCGATCGGCGAGTGGATTTCGGATCTGGCTTCTTCTCGTCGAGATCTACAGATTTATAGGTGGCTCGTCATCTAGGTCATCACGGTTAGGGAGATACGGTGGTTTGAAGTTGGCGGCCGGAATTAGGGTTTTCTAGTTTCGGATTTGTTTTTGGTTTTTCAAGGTTGAGACTATCGTGCTGATAACGTGTTGTGAAAGTAAGGAAATTCCGTCATTCTTATTGATAACAAGAGTGCTCTTTATATAGGGAGTTACAAGGTTGAAACCCTAATGGGCCTAATACATAGTGGGTCATAAATGGGCCAAGACTCTAGACTATATACTAATGGATTTGGGCTTGGTTGCTGGACATCCACAACATGATATTCATAACAAAATCTTTATTAAGTATGTAAAATACGGTTAGAGTAATCATTATACTTGCAAATCATTTTCCAATTCAATAAAAAAATAAAAACAAGAAAATCAGAAGTTTTTGAACATTTTTATCGGAAATACTAAATACAAAACCAGAAGCTGATCATTATAGTTCACATATCAATAACAAAAAATTGGAAATTTTGACAAACTATCGAATATAATTAGGGGTGTTCAATCCGGATATCGGTTCGGTTTTGGTTTGGTTTCTTTGGTTTTTTGATATTTCCGTTAGTAAAATACAACTACCATTCTAAATCCATATTTATTTTTGTTCAGTTTATATACTACGGGTTTCCGTTTATTCGGTTTTATAACAAAAATACAATTATTTAGTTTGAAATCATATTATATAAATTTTAGAGTCATGTTGTCAACACAGTCATTTTAAAAAAGGTATTATATGTTCAAAAAGAACAATAAGTAAAAACGCTTCCACTATCAAAGAAAATAATCAAATTTAGAATTAAAACTAAAGCTCAGATTTTGAAAATAAAAATAAAAAACAAAATAAAAGCATGAAAGAATTATTTATTAAATTAAAAATATCCAAAACCCCAAATTATATAAATTACCTTATCTTTTTCTAAATCCAAAAAACTAACATCGAATGGAAAACCAAAAAAAATATCCAAATATTTAAAAAAATAGTATATTAGTTTATAAAATATATATATATTTTAGTTTTACGGGTTTACCTTAGGTTTTCGTGTGACTTCTTAAGATTTTTGGCTTTAAACCCAAATAAAACTCAAACTATTCTAATTCGGTCCACTTTAGTTTTTATGAAAATTAAAAACTTGATTCGAACCCAATATTACCTGATGAATCGATCGATCTGATCTGAAAATTTATGGTTTCTAAATGGGTCCTACCACTCTAAACCTAATAATTTGAAAACTTAATAACTCGAAATGAACCTAAAACATGTATGTCATCAAAATGAGATGTCAAAATAATTCACTCTCAGTTATAGATATCAAAACTTAAATATTTAAACTCAAGACAAAAAAAAATTATAACTTTTGAATTGAAAAATTTAACCGAATAGTTATTCCGCACTTTTAAAGCGCGAGTCAAAATCTAGTTTAAACTTTAAAATACTACTCCATCTGTTTCATTATAAGTGCCACTCTAAACTTATGCACACATATTAAGAAATCATTTAATTTTGCATATTTCCTATATACAAACATCATTACCCATAAATGTTAACCAATAGAAAAATAAAATAGAGAATAAAGTTAATAAATTCTACATAAAAATGCGAAAACGACACTTATTTTGCAATGAAAAATTTTCTCTACAACGACACTTATTATGAAACGGAGGAAGTATATATGTTTCTTGTTACATAATTTGGCCACTTATTACTTTTGGAAGATTACAAACTCTCCATTGGTTTATATTGTGGAGTGTGCCACTTCCCTGTAAATAAAACCCATAAAAAATATGTAACTAACTCAATTTTTTTTTTAAAAAAAACTATATTTGGGGTAACTAACTCAATTTTTTTTGGATCAAACTAGACTTGCATTTATCTTAAAAGAGTTTAAACTCCATTAGAAAAGGATAAAACAAGGCTACAAGGAGCGAACCAAAGGGATAAACTTATAAAACAAAAGATAGAATTAATACAAATCACAAAAAGAAACCATAAGAATCGCATGACAACGATTTCATAAGCTTCTTTAATAATCGTACCAAGTGTGACCCAAACGGTCACAAACACTGCATCAACAGCAGAGGAGATCATTAGCTGGGAGGAAGATCCTTTGAGTACCAGCAACACTTTATCTTCCATTCCACTCCATACAAGAGGAAATATTGGAAAGAGAAACAACTCCAAACAAGATTCAATTGGGAGCACAATATCCGTCAAGATCAGATTCAACAGGCAAGATATGTCAATGAGATTTTGTTCCAGCTGCCACAAAGAAGAGAAACACAAGATAACAACACCAAAACCCAGACTTGAAACAATAAAGGAACTGCATACACAGTAAGAAATCGCACCGAGACGACATAGATGCCACTAAAAGGAACAAAGGTAAAACCGAAGGAAGCTCTATCCATCAGAACATTAACAATTAAAATCAACGACCTCAAGTTCAAAGTCGCCCATACAGCTCACATTTCAACCCATTCAACAGAATAAAGGTAAGTGGAGGGAGATGAGCTATGATGAACCTGGAGGACTGTAACCCGAGGGTGTGAAGGAAAATTCAACAGAATAAAGGTAAGTGGAGGGAGATGAGCTATGATGAGCCTGGAGGACTGTAACCCGAGGGTGTGAAGGAAGGTCGGGACATGATGCAGCATGGAACATCCTATTCTTATTTGGTTTTAGTCTATTTTCCTTTCTCGTTTTAGTTTAACGATAAGTGTTGGTTTTCCTATTATTTCTAAAGATAAGAATAAGACTTAAGGATATAATGTTAGATCATAAACCTTAGGGACTTAGGACTTTCTTGTTACTATATATAGTGATCTCTAGGTTTGTAAAAGAGACACACAAATATTGATTTTAATAAAACAAAGCTTTGCTTTCAACTCTTGTTAACGTCTAGATCATTGGTGATCTTTACGTAATCAAGCTCGTAGGTCTTTTGGGCATTCGCAGACTAAACAACTGTTCCTACATCTATCGGTTACTCTATCAGTTGGTATCAGAGACTAACGTTTTGATTTCTCAATCAAAACAGGGATCATGGCACCAAGGAAACTATCGGATGAACAACTAGAAGAAATTCGTCTCATGCTTGAGACGTTTACTGCTGGTCTCCAGTCCGCTTTACAAACTACTGTAACAACCGCCCTTCAAACGGTGTTACGCGAGCAACACAACAACCGTGCAGCTCAGGAAGGCAACCCGCAAAATCAAAATCAACGACAGGAAGCTCCACACGAATTTTTGGAAGAGGACGAGATGCTCGAGAATGTGTTCGCTGACCATGGCCGCAATCAACAGAGACATAGAGGCGGTTACCGAAACGAGCCCTACAACGCTCAGGGTTACAACAACGATCAAAGAGGACATCAAACAAATCGATGGGAATCCAGTTTTCGTTCTAATATCCCAGAATTCAATGGATCTCTTAATCCAGAAGAATTTATTGATTGGTTGAACATAACAGAAGAAATTCTGGAGTTTAGACAAGTACCAGAAGAGGTTAGAGTTTCCCTAGTTGCAACTCGATTCACAGGACATGCGATGGCATGGTGGCAGCAACTTAAAGAATCACGACGCCAAGACAACAAACCTCGCATAGATACATGGGATCGTTTAACTAAGCACATGCGCCGTGGCTTTCTCCCGTTCAATTATGAACGAACCTTGTATAACAAGTTACAGAACTTACGACAAGGAGCGCGCACAGTAGATGAATATGCTACTGAATTTTTTCATATGACAGCAAGAATGACTTCACGGGAGACCGAGAAACAACTCATCTCACGTTTCATTGGGGGATTACGAGCTCAACTTCAAGTCGCCTTGGCTCAATTCATGCCGACATCAGTATCTGAAGCTCACCAACGCGCTATATCTATGGAGAGTCAACTCAAGTCATCCTGGAATTCAAACTCACGTAGTCGATTCACTAACGATGTCGTGTCCGGCACGACGACGGAAGGAGCCACCACACGAGCTGAACCAACCAAAACAGGGCAAAATTCAGACTCTATTGCTAATTCTCGACTCGTACCAATGCCTTGCGTTGTTTCACTTGTGGAGAGAGAGGTCACATCCAAACAGCTTGTCCTAAGCAAGTAAAACGCGGTCTCGTGATCCAAGAAACCGAGGATGAGGAACCCCACTATGACGATTACGGCACTGATCATGATGACTCCACAGATGTTTTACATGGAGACACAGGACTCAGCTTAGTCTTACGCCGCAACTGTCTCCTTCCAAAAGCATCACAAGAGTCCTGGCTGCGTACCAATCTATTCCTATCCACGTGCACTGTCAATGGCAAAGTATGCAAACTTATTATTGATTCTGGAAGCTGTGCTAATGTCATCTCTCACGAAGCTGTACAGAAACTAGGTTTGGATATCAAACCACATCCATCACCGTATACACTCGCTTGGCTCAACAATGGCACCGAAATTAAAGTATCCAAACAAGTGTTTATTTCATTCTCCATTGGCCACTACAAGGATACTACAACCTGTGATGTGGTTCCTATGGACGCATGTCATATCTTACTAGGGAGACCTTGGCAGTTTGATCGTGATGCCATCCACCGAGGCAAGGAGAATACATATAGCTTTGTGTTCGGAGATCGTACCATCACCTTGCTCCCTTCCAAAGAACAACCAGAACCTAGTATGCGTACTAACCATGATCGCTCCGCCACGCCAGCAAAAACACTCCTCATCGTTCCTAAAGCAGAACTCGAACAACACGTCAGCAACGGTGAACCGCTGTGGGCTCTCGTCGCTTCACCACCACCACCGTCTTCTGAGACACCGCCATTATTTACAGAATTACTTCACAGGTTCCGTGATGTATTTCCAGATCAACTTCCTAGTGATTTGCCACCACTCCGAGACATTCAACATCACATCGATCTCGTGCCTAATGCCGTCCTTCCCAATAGACCGCATTATCGCATGAGCCCGCAAGAACACGACGAACTACGGCGTCAAGTGGAAGAGCTTCTTGCCAAGGGACACGTCAGAGAAAGTTTGAGTCCAGCAGCTGTCCCTGCGTTACTTATTCCGAAGAAAGACGGCACTTGGCGAATGTGTGTGGTTAGCCGCGCCATCAACAAGATCACGGTGCGCTATCGTTTTCCCATACCTCGTTTGGATGACCTTCTCGACCAGATTGGACACGCCACTATATTCACCAAGCTCGACCTTAAGAGTGGTTACCATCAAATCAGGATTCGACCAGGTGACGAGTGGAAAACAGCGTTCAAAACTCGTGAGGGACTCTTTGAATGGACGGTAATGCCGTTTGGTTTATCCAATGCTCCCAGCACCTTTATGCGAGTTATGAACCAGGCCCTACGTCCTTTCATTGGCAAATTCGTCGTGGTCTATTTTGACGACATATTAATATTTAGCAATGATATTAAGAGCCATCTGGACCATCTCCAGGACGTGCTAAGTGTTCTTCGGCGCGAGAAACTTTTTGCAGCACGTCACAAATGTTCGTTTGGCGTCGATCATGTCCTTTTCTTGGGTTATATCGTCTCTAGTCAAGGGTTGCAGGTCGATCCAGGCAAGGTCGAAGCAATAAAATCGTGGCCTACTCCTCGTACAATAAGTGAGGTTCGTAGCTTCCACGGTCTCGCTTCTTTCTATCGAAGGTTTGTTCCTCACTTCAGTAATGTCGCCGCCTCGCTTACCGATTGTATGAAGGGCGTATCATTCTCATGGTCTCCAGAAGCAGATGCAGCTTTTCGAGAACTTAAGGACAGATTGAGCTCGGCTCAAGTTCTTGCGCTACCTGATTTTTCTCAAGTTTTCGAGCTTCATTCGGATGCTTGTAAACTCGGTATTGGTGCTGTTCTCAGTCAGCATGGCCGACCAGTAGCTTTCTATAGTGAGAAAATTGCGGGATCGCGTGCTCGTTACAGTACGTATGATGTGGAGTTCTACGCCATCGTCCAAGCTATTCGGCATTGGCGTCATTATCTCTTTCATCAGGAATTTATACTTTACACCGATCACGATGCATTGAAACACTTGGGCAGTCAAGACAAAATTTCTTCTCGCCATGCATCATGGATTGCTTTCCTTCAGCAGTTTACATTCGTGATCAAGCACCAATCAGGTAAAACAAACAAGGTTGCTGATGCGTTAAGTCGTCGTCACTCCCTGGTCGCAACGTTACATGTCTCCGTTCCTGGCTTCTCCGTATTACCAGACCTTTATGAATCTGATACATACTTCGGGTCCATATGGTCGTCGTTACACAATGGTGATCGATCTGATTTTATGCTTCAAGATGGGTTTATTTTTCGTGGCACTCGCTTGTGTGTACCAGAGAGTAGTCTACGGTTAAAAATCATCAAGGACCTTCATGAGGAAGGCCATGTGGGGAGAGATCGTACTATTCAGTTGGTTACTGAGGCCTATTTTTGGCCATCTTTACGTCGGGATGTAGCTAGATTTGTCGAGCGATGTGTGGTTTGTCAAAAGTCTAAGGGCCATGCAACGAACAGTGGTTTATATCTCCCGCTTCCTATTCCTACGCAACCTTGGACGGATATTAGCATGGACTTTATTTTGGGTCTTCCACGTACTCAACGTGGGTTTGATTCAATCTTTGTGGTTGTTGATCGTTTCTCTAAAATGGCGCACTTTATTCCTTGCAAGAAGACGACCGATGCAGTTCAAGTGGCAGTTCTCTTCTTCCGTGAGATTTATCGATTACATGGGCTTCCTTTGTCCATCGTTTCAGATAGAGATTCACGATTTTTAGGACACTTTTGGAGGTCACTTTGGCGTCAACTCCATACTAGTCTGGATATGAGCTCCGCATACCACCCGCAAACCGATGGTCAGACCGAAGTCACCAATCGTACGTTGGGTGACATGCTGCGTTGTTTGGTAATTGATAATATTAAATCTTGGGACTCAGTCTTGTGCAAAGTCGAATTTGCACATAACCATGCTGTTAACCGTAGTACTCGTTTCAGTCCATTCCGTATTGTTTATGGGCTCGTACCTCGCGGACCTTCTGATCTTGGTCTTGCTTCTGATTTATCAAGAGAACATGGTCAAGCAGTCGATTTTGTGGCTACTGTTGCCGATATCCATGCTCAGGTGCATGACAATTTACAAGTATCGTCGGCGAAGTACAAAATCAATGTGGATCGTCATCGTCGCAATCTTCAGTTCAACGTGGGTGATCTTGTTTGGGCAGTCCTCACACGGGAGCGTTTTTCTCCAGGCGACTACAACAAACTTAAGTCACGCAAGGTGGGACCGTTGGCCGTGGTTGAGAAAATTAATGCTAATGCTTACCGCCTTCAGTTACCAGCCACAGCTCGTTATTCAGATGTTTTCAATATCAAGCATCTAATTCCTTACGTAGCACAGGATGAGACTGAAGATCCGAGGTCGGATCTTTCTCTTCCCCGGGTGACCTGATGCAGCATGGAACATCCTATTCTTATTTGGTTTTAGTCTATTTTCCTTTCTCGTTTTAGTTTAACGATAAGTGTTGGTTTTCCTATTATTTCTAAAGATAAGAATAAGACTTAAGGATATAATGTTAGATCATAAACCTTAGGGACTTAGGACTTTCTTGTTACTATATATAGTGATCTCTAGGTTTGTAAAAGAGACACACAAATATTGATTTTAATAAAACAAAGCTTTGCTTTCAACTCTTGTTAACGTCTAGATCATTGGTGATCTTTACGTAATCAAGCTCGTAGGTCTTTTGGGCATTCGCAGACTAAACAACTGTTCCTACATCTATCGGTTACTCTATCAGGACAAGATCTGAGAACAGACCATTCCACGAGCCGACAAGGAAACAACCTGCACACAAGAGGGACACCACCACCATAGAGCTTTGTCGCCATTGTTGAACAAGGAATCATTAAATCAAGGGTTTGGGTAAGAGCTTGAAGAGAAGGCTTGGCGGAGGTGACGAGGATAGGAAGAAGAGAAAGGAGAGCATCTGGAGGGTCTGGAGGTTCCGGTGGAGCGACGGGAGAGAGAACTTCAAACGGAGGATACTCGTAGTTTCATACGGCAGAGAATCTGGAGGAGGTCTGTAAACCAATGGAGCAGCATTCACCATCAGAGCCATGGAGGAGGAGCAACGGAGCTGGAGCAAGGAAGATCTATCCAAGACGTGGGGATGTGGGCCTGAGGAGAAATGGGGCAACTAACTCAAGTTAAAACTTTTTTTCATCATAGTGTTAAGGAAAAAAAATGATATTTTAAGTTAGGACCAGCTCGGAAGTTTGAAATTTTATATTTTAATTTAAATATTATCATCCGGGTAGTTAAAACCACTATTAATATTAAGTAACAAAAAAGCACATGGACTTGCTTTGATAATGCCAAATGACTTAAAGCATTTTTTTATCAAAAATTAATAGCATAAGTTTAATTAATGCATCCTTCAATTTGATTGTATTCAACCGAAAATACAGGAATAAACAAGATATCTTCTAATAAACGCTTGTGTTTCAAGACAAAGCATTGCAATATCATGATCACCACTTTTTGCAACGTAAGGTAGATATTTTGAAGATTTCTTTTATACAGAGGCCCATAAATCGAATCGATTATACGAGTGAAAATTCTGACCTGAAGATTAAAGATAAGTAACCATCATCGCTTATAATATCATTCTTTTAAGATATATCCAGCAATTCAGATGACAACGTACCCATATTTTACTTTGCTCCAATAATTTTAACACCGTTCCTTTAATTATATTTATTATCATTCTTTATCAACATTCTAACCTTAATTTTTTTTTTAAAAAGCACTATAATCTCGACTTAGATATAATCTCGACATAAAAGCAACTTATCTAAGTCCTATTTTTTGTGTTGAAATTTCGTGATTTTATTTTCTTAAAGCTGATGACAAAACAAAAATATTTATATTATTTTTATTCATTTAGCTTCCATTTAGGTTCGTCTAGTGTCCTTACATATGTATTTGTATTAGACACGTTAATCAAGGTCAAAATCTGCAATCCGATTCCATCCAACCCTAAAATTTATCAAGTTCGGCTTAGTTTTATGAGCCCAAAAATTGAATTTTTCCAGCCTAAGCCGATTTAAATTTTGGATATTTTGACCTAAACTTGTTTGAGCTAGGACCGACTCAAAAGCCCGAAATTTATATTTTTATTTAAAAATTATCATTCTTATAGTTAAAACCATTACTAATATTGATATATTATTTTAATATTTTTGATTCAAACTTTAATAAACTAAATATGAAAACCGTTAATTCACCAAATTGTTTGATCATTACAAGTGTCATATTTTTTTTTGGCAAATGTACATTCTTGTTTTACGTACAACATGTTTATTTTCTCAAAATACAAAGTATGAAACGTTTGATATCTTGTTTATCATAAATTTTGTTCTTTTATATATTCAGTTTTAATTTATACTAATCTTGATCATGCAGATTTAGATTCTTTATAATTATATGTTTTCACTTTTAATGATGTCATTGTAAGAACGGATTCATGGCTAATCTATCTATTTGTGTGTGATTGTGATCATGTGCGAGTACGTATGAGCATAAAGTAAATAACACAGAGAATTTTTAACGGGGTTCGTTTCCTACATCCCCGGGACCACGTCCAGAACTCATTCACTAGAAAAGATCGCAACAAACCATTGTTATATGGTATCCAGCACACACACGTGCCTACCACTCTAATCTAGAATTACAATGATAAGAACAACTACTACTCCGACGAGTATAGTTCTCTATAATAAAACTACCAACAGATCTCTCAACTGTCTGGTAGGACGACGTCACACACATCCATGTGCATCTTCAACAAACCCTAGACGCGTAACTCTTTTCTGTCACCGTCTCGTTCTATTTATACTCCAATCGAGTAAAACCCTAAGCTCATTAGCCCACTAACTTATTAGTTAGGCTTACTTAGAACACAAGCCCACTTAACCTCCTCACAAAGTTTCACGTGGTTTCTTTATCAAAGCTTCTGCTCCATATCAAGTTTGTTCTTCATGATGCAGCTTATCACGTCGATGAGTAAACATGTTCTTAAAACTCAGACAGCACAACACACTGGTATGCTTCTTCATTCTCTCCCTTGATGACTGAGTTTTAGAATCCATGTGCAATCTCTAAATGTCGAAATATCAGTCTTCTTCATTCTCTCCCTTTTTATTTGAATGTGCCACGTCAACATACGTATCAAACTCGTCGTATTGTGTTACACAATCATCGCACTGTGTAACACACTCGTACCTTAGACTGACCAAGCTCACAAACCTTGAGCTTACATTCTCCCCCTTTTTATGTGAATGTGTCAACTCAAGCTCATCTGTCAGTAATCACATAGGAATAACTCTCCCTGCATCATATCATAACATTCATATAAAACTCCATGTATAGAACACCTCATCCAATCTTTTGCAGTAGTTTCCTTCAATTTCCTTGCTGTCATTGATTTCAAAATGATCCTGTGACAGCTTTTCTCAGATAAACACAAATTCTTTGACTGCAGACAATCCTGGATAACTCTCCTTTAGCAATCACATAGCAGTAACTTGAACCTTGGGCTTCGTAGATTCTCACTTAGAATCAGCTGTCCCGACATCAACCAGACACCGCTGTCGCCAATAGCACAGGATTAGAGCCTGTCGTACGCACAGAACAGTCTCTTGTTGATGCAGTAGCAATTCCGAGAAAGATTTTTCTCGTGTTGCACTCTAAAATCAAACTCTTACTCGCTTTGTATTAACTTGTGGATATATCTCGCAACGTCTTGATGAAGCTCTTGATTTTCTATAATTAATCAGCACGTACTAGACACTAGGGACCTCATAGACTGCAGATAACCTCAAAATATTCTTCAACACTTCTGAACTAGGTCATCTCTGAACCGTGTGTCACACACCATCCTTCGTATGTAACACATGTACACGAACCAAAGCTCTATCATTGCAGCAACACATCAAGCTCCAAGTTCTTGAGCTTAGCCACAAATCTAGGATCATACCCGAAATAAGATGAATCTCTACGAGCACCGGCTCTGATACCAATTGTAAGAACGGATTCATGGCTAATCTATCTATTTGTGTGTGATTGTGATCATGTGCGAGTACGTATGAGCATAAAGTAAATAACACAGAGAATTTTTAACGGGGTTCGTTTCCTACATCCCCGGGACCACGTCCAGAACTCATTCACTAGAAAAGATCGCAACAAACCATTGCTATATGGTATCCAGCACACACACGTGCCTACCACTCTAATCTAGAATTACAATGATAAGAACAACTACTACTCCGACGAGTATAGTTCTCTATAATAAAACTACCAACAGATCTCTCAACTGTCTGGTAGGACGACGTCACACACATCCATGTGCATCTTCAACAAACCCTAGACGCGTAACTCTTTTCTGTCACCGTCTCGTTCTATTTATACTCCAATCGAGTAAAACCCTAAGCTCATTAGCCCACTAACTTATTAGTTAGGCTTACTTAGAACACAAGCCCACTTAACCTCCTCACAAAGTTTCACGTGGTTTCTTTATCAAAGCTTCTGCTCCATATCAAGTTTGTTCTTCATGATGCAGCTTATCACGTCGATGAGTAAACATGTTCTTAAAACTCAGACAGCACAACACACTGGTATGCTTCTTCAGTCATGAAGCAAATTGTTTATATTTTGTTGTAGAATCATATGTTACTGAGTTTTTTATTGGTGTATCTTGTTCAATGCGTTTAGTTTCCATTTATAATCTATGAGACTGTGTTTTAATTTATTGGGGTTTTATTCATTTTACCATTGAAGTATAAAATTTTAGAGTTTTGAGTAGATTTGTGTGTTTTTATTTAAATTATACTATGAACATTGGGATTTAAAGTTTGAATATTATAACAAAACATTATTTAGGGAAAAACATTAAAAAAATAATGAAAGCATGTTACAAAAAAACTTCAAAAAGGCACTAATTATTGCAAATAATCAAATTTTATTTAGCAAGCCTAAATTTTTTATTGATATGGGCCATTTTGTTATGTTGACTGCAAGAATATATCGAGCAGTATGATGGCATTTATGGTGGTTTTTAATGATTTTATTTTATTTCAAAATAAGTGATGGTTTTAATTTTTTTAGAAAAAAACTAATGTCACTTAAAATTCGTAACCAAATACAAAATATTGTATTTTTTGCATTGGTTGAACTAATTTTATTTAATGTTATTTTAAATTACCAAAATAAATTACAAAAAAATTTGTATTTTTTCAATATTTGTGAAAATGGCTTAAAATCCACTTGGTACAGAGGGAGTAGTTATTTTAAGTTTTATAGTTATTTCTAAGTTAGATTGGATCATTCTCAAACTAATTGTTCTTTACAAGTCTTATAGTTATTCCATAGTCTATATATACAAGTTTAAAGATATCTTATAATTTTTCTTTACAAATTTGGCAACATATAATTCTTCTTTACTTATGTAAGTCACAATAGTTTTATCCACTTAATTCATTATTTAGTTATTTTAGTTTTAAGAGATGGTATTTTTAGTTTTGTTATTTCGCTAAATTTTAAATTTAAAATCGTTTGAATTTACATTTAGAAATCAAACCTAACAACCAGCTAAAATATTTATTTTATCAGATAGAAAATATTCAAATGACATCATAGCAAATCGAATCATAAAACTGATGATCTGTATGAAACGATTAAAACCTGGATAGCTGGTTCTGTGTCTAGCCTTAGATGAAATGACACGTTAAGATCGCTATAAATTAATGATTGTGAGACTTCAGTAACTGCTAACAAGATTGAAACATGCAGGACTTTCTTTTGTCAACGAAACATGCAGGACTATTTATACAATGAACAGGTCGGGAGCATAGAACATGGAACATGGAACATGGAACATGGAAGTTTTCAACTATCCGAACTTCGAAAGAACCAATACGCATAAAAATTTAAATCTCATTATTCTAAAGTGACGCGTGACAAATAATTTTTTTAATAAAAAAAGAAAATTTGGCATCGCTTACAGACGAATGCGATAAAGTGTTCACATTTTTTGTGACACGTTTCAATAGTGATAAAGATAGTAATATTAATATTTAAACAGTTGAAAATTAATAACTAATGTCAAATTTGGATTCTCGAGTAAAAATAACTTATGAGTTTAAAGAAAATTACATATTCAAAAACCTATCCGTTCAGAAAACCAACAAAACAATAAAATTGAAAGTCCAATTGGAAGTTGGTCGACCGACGACACAAAAATGTGATTATTCTATATATAAATTAGATATCCACATTGTTTAGTCATGTAGATAGATAAATGTAGATGGTATTTTTGGTACCGAAATGCTTAACATATTTCTAAACCTGCAGTACCTTCTTACCACATCTCGCATAGTTAAAGCCTAGAATATTTATAGCTGATTTTAGGGGTTTGTCATTTGTATATAGCTTGTGTATTTCCATCTCTTAATATTTCTCTTTTTTAGATTACTTTTTCGAAGTCGGCTAGATATTTTCTCATGCTTTTGGTTTTTTCTCTTTCAAACGAATTAATTTAAACCAATTCTCTTGTGCTCTCTCTAACCCAAACATAGAACCGCAAAATAGACAAAGTCGCTTTGGAACCACTTCGTATGTGGAACCAAATTCCACGTGAATTTAACGCGTAGTAAAATATTACTGAGCAACAGAATTTTGGATATATTCGTATATAAAAATATCTTCAGTAATAAAGACGACTCGTGACTGTCCTTGCGTTAAGAAGTTTCTTTGTCGTTTGAAGTCTCTACCGTCATTTACGGGTTCCGATAACAGTTCCAAAAAAAGTTTGTTTTCCGCAAACAAATGTGTCATTTAAACCGTATTTGCTAAACAAATTCAAATAGTAGGATTTAAATGACGAATTAAACATATCTATTTTGTTAATTTAAAATGGAAAACCTTAACTAAGTACAAAACAAATACTTGAATAAACTAAGAATTATCATCACAAATTTTGTGAAGATTCTTATTAAGATTGTTTAATATGAAATTGTGATCACCGTATATGATTTGATTAACAACTAAACGTAATAGAACAAAGAAACTATTCGAACTTGGTTAGAATTTAGGACGTTTAATTTGAAATCAATCAGTCATAGATATATAAAGCTTATATGAACGATTTTATTTATAGACATTATGTAAATTTGTTGTTTCCTTGGTCTATATGTTTAAATTAGTTAAAGAAGAAAAGTCCACATTAATTATGACCCTAAGGGGAAGATGGTTCCTTGCCAGATTTTAGGAAAAGTGAGTCAAGGTTTCACATCTCGACTTTGACTACATAATCTTCGCCATTGACAACGGAATGTAATTTGTCAAGCCTATTTTCCACGTCAATTAATACTTTTCAATTGAGATGAACATAGAAATTTCGAACAACTTTTTCCAAATCTATATTTAAAGTAGGCATACTCCAAATTAACATAATGTCTATTTTTCAACATGTTAATGTTTTGTTCTGGCAATCAAAGGTTTGAATTTATATGGGTTTTGTACTCGAATGATAACATTTCTAATGGTGCACAATAATTTTAGAGTTAGATTTGTTCAAATGATTCACTTTATAATAGACTTACTCTATTAGAGAATAGATTATGGAGTAATGATCAGGTGAATAGACCATTTCTCACGTTCTTTTCAAAGTTTATCAATCTCAGTTTTATGTCACTCTTTCTCATACTCTTATTTATTTTTGTTGTTGTTGATGTTGGAATAGTCTTGAAGTAACTTAAGAATGAAGTTATCTAATCCTAGTGTGTTTTGGAAATTTATAAGGATTAGGAAATATTGATTTATGTTAAACCTAATGAGTTTTGGAAACTATGATTGCTATATAAAAAGATGTCAATGTGTTGCATAGCTTATGACTTTTGCTTTGTGATTCGTGAGCTTTGTGATTGAATAAGAGAATGACTTCTTATTAAATTATGATTCTATATTTGGTATCAGAGCAACACACAAAGAACTTTTCAACACCACGAGCGACGAGAAGAATGAAATCGTGTTACACAAAGATACTAAACCAGCCTCCATAAAATACTCGATGTTAACCTCTTCCAACTACACAGTTTGGGCCATACGAATGAAGATAGCACTCAAGGTCAGTGAAGTTTGGGAAACAATAGACCCGGGTACTGCAGATACGAAGAAAAATAATCTAGCCATCGCACTACTGTGCCAGTCTGTTCCGGAAGCATTGGTGTTGCAGATTGGCGAGTTGGATACAGCAAAAGAAATTTGGGATGCAATAAAATCAAGACATGTTGGAGCTGAAAGAGTTAAAGAGGCTAGATTACAAACTCTGATGGTGGAGTTTGATAAATTAAAGATGAAGGATGGAGACACAATCGATGCCTTTGCTGGGAAGCTATCTGAAATAACCTCTAAATCTGCTTCTCTCGGAGAGATAATCAAAGAATCAAAGATTGTAAAAAAATTCTTAAAGAGCTTACCAAGAAAAAAGTTTGTTCACATGGTTGCATCTCTTGAACAGATGCTCGATCTCAAGACAACAAGCTTTGAAGATATTGTAGGGAGAATGAAAGCATACGAAGAAAGAATTATGGAGGACGAAGAAGAATCATATGATGAGAGAAACAAGTTGATGTACGCTGCAGAATCGAACTCAGGAGGTTATGGTTACAACAACAAAAGAGGACGAGGACGTGGTGGTTGAACTTCTTGGAGAGGTAGAGGTCGTGGTCACGGATCATTCCAGCAGCAAAGAGAGGCTTATAGACAAGGACGGGGTGTGGATATTTCTCACATCACTTGTTTTAAGTGTGACAAAACTGGACATTATGCATCAGACCGTCCCGATAAGCATCTAAAGTTCCAAGAAGCTGTGGAGAAGAAGGATGAAGATACCACTACGGCTGATACACTCATGATGCACGAAGTATTTTACTTAAACGAGAGGATGGATGTGTGGTACTTGGATAATGGTGCTAGCAATCACATGAGCGGTAATCGCATATTCTTCTATGAACTTGATGAAACTGTCACCGGAAAGGTACGTTTCGGAGACGATTCTAAGATTGATATAATGGGCAAAGGATCAATTAGATTCATTGTCAAAACTGGAGAGAAGAAGATGTTAGGGTCGACGATCTATTTCCCCACGAGAACTATCATATAGCATCAGATCCCCACCAAACTATGACCTCGTGCTAGATCTTCATGAAATAAAAGTTCTAGATGTATTTCTCCCAGAATTGATAGTTTAGAACTTAATTACCCATAAACCAATGATTTTAATTGGTTTACTTATTTTAATTAGTTTATTTTAAACCAACTGATTTTAAATCAATTAAACCAGAAAATTAAATTTTTCATATTATAGATATATTATTTCCACTTAAACAAGATAAAATTTTATTTTCAATTTTCTAAATATTATAAGAAATTAACTATATATAGATAAATAAATAATAAAATCACATACTACAAATTAATCAATAAAAATTATTTAAAAAATGAAGTTCTTTATTTGGATAATATGGTTTAATTAATATGTAACATGTAAAAGAATAAAATAAATGTAAATTAAAAGTGCAAAACATGAAATATTTTTTTATTTTGTATTTACTTATTAAATTTACTGATATTTTTATTTTATTTATATTTATATAATTTCTTATTTAAATGATGTGAAAATAGTCTACTTATTATAATTAAAATGACATGTTATTGATTCTTTTATATGTTACATATTAAGTAAACTGTAGTATCTAAATAAAGGACTTCAATTTTTAAATAAGTTTTATAGATTAATTTGTAGTATATGATTTTATTATTTATTTATCTATATATAGTTAATTTCTTATAATATTTAGAAAATTGAAAATAAACTTTAATTTTGTTTAAGTGGAAATAATATATCTATATATATATATATATATATATATATATATATATATATATATATATATATATATATATGAAAAAATTAATTTTTTGGTTTAATTGATTTAAAATCATTTGGTTTAAAATAAACCAATTAAAATAAGTAAACCAATTAAAATCATTGGTTTAGGGTAATTAAGTTCTAAACTATCAATTCGGGGAGAAATACATCTAGAACTTTTATTTCGTGGAGATCTAGCACGAGGTCATAGTTTGGTGGGGATCTGATGCTATATGATAGTTCTCGTGGGGAAATAGATCGTCGACCCAAGATGTTAAGGAATGTTTACTACATACCGGCATTACGTTCTAACATTATCAGTCTAGGTCAGGCCACCGAAGTTGGATGTGAGGTACACATGAAAGACGATATACTAAGCCTATACGATCGTGGTGGACAGTTGATGATAAGAACTACAAGAGGAAAGAACCGTCTGTACAAAGTAATATTGGGAGTCGATCTTGTTAAGTGCTTACAGGTTGAAGCTTGCGGTAAAAGTAACTTGTGGCATGCTCGGTTAGGCCATATTAATCAGGAAACGATGAGGATGATGGCAAATAAGGAGCTTGTTGCTGGCTTACCCACTGTTAAGGTTAGCAGAGAGACATGCGTATCCTGCTTAAGAGGAAAGCAAATCCGAAAATCTTTTCCTCAAGAAACTCATTAGGTTTAACATAAATCAATATTTCCTAATCCTTATAGATTTCCATAACACACTAGGATTAGATAACTTCATTCTTAAGTTACTTCAAGCTTACTCCAACATTCTCCCCCTTAAGCTTGAACTCATCTTCATTCGCTTCTTGAACTCCAATCAACCTTCTCATCTCTCTGATTTATTCCTTCCAAGTGATTTGGTAAGAATATCTGCCTTCTGCTCACTTCCGGGATATGCTCGACTTCAATCTGCTCGTTTTTGACACACTCTCGTATAAAATGAAATCTTCTGTGAAAATGAAATCTTCTGTGAATATTCACAGAAGATGAAAAACCCAGTTAGTAAGCATATTCACAGAAGATTTCATTTTATACGAGAGTGTGTCGAAAACGAGGAAGTCGAGCATATCCCGGGAAGTGAGCAGAAGGCAGATATTCTTACCAAATCACTTGGAAGGAATAAATTCAGAGAGATGAGAAGGTTGATTGGAGTTCAAAAAGTGAATGAAGATGAGTTCAAGCTTAAGGGGGAGAATATTGTAGTAAACTTGAAGTAACTTAAGAATGAAGTTATCTAATCCTAGTGTGTTATGGAAATCTATAAGGATTACAAAATATTGATTTATGTTAAACCTAATGAGTTTTGGAAACTATGATTGCTATATAAGAAGATGTCGATGTGTGGCATAGCTTATGACTTTTGATTTGTGATTTGTGAGCTTTGTGATTGAATAAGAGAATGACGTCTTATTAAGTTGTGATTCTATAGTTGAGAAACTGTCTTAAGAAACCATGACTAATGATGCTCTGATACAAATTACTGAGCTATATTTCTTGTTTACATAATGTATGTTTCCGTTAGTAAAAGTTAATAGTTATATACATCGAAAGACTATAAGTCACTAGGTAGAGAACCCCATATTTATAGTTATAAATTAAGTCTTAGAAACTATATATAGTTAATTAATCTTCAGTTAAGTAGATCTAACTACATGGTAACATGGGTCACAATGATGAATCGTAACCATTGTTTTGGAACATGAAACCTAAATTATTTTAAGTTTCACTTGATATATAATATGAAAGTTTATTGATATATCGAGTGCAGTGCTATAAGACCATCTCTAGGATAATGGTTCTCATAAAATGGCGAATTCTTACAGATTAACAAACGTATTCTTAGTGAAAAGTTTCAACATGGTGCAAAACCGGATTGCACTGTTAAGACTTAAAGAGTAAAACACATGAATCGACAAGGGGTGTAAGTGATTTATATTAAAATGACAAATTCACTGTTATTCAAACATGAATTTTAAAAAAATATTTTAAAATTCAGTGTTATTTAACTTGTCATTTCACAAAACATTCAGAAATCTATTGTTAAAAATTTAAGTAAGTGTTTCTAAAGTATTTTAAGTGTTTCTAAAGTATTTAAAGAGAGTTTCTTAGTTATAAAAATAAAAATCAAAATCCCAATGTTTTAGATGAGATTCTAGAGTGTTTTAACAAAAATCATTTCAAATTCTTCGGTTCTCCTGCAATCATTTACAATCTCATTTAAAATCAAATCGCTAAGAATACGTTGATCAAATTGCTATGTTTTCGTAATTAATCAAATAGATCACGATCGACCCAATTAATGTAACTACGACTCTTCAGTGACTGCCACATAAGCACGCATTGGTGTCTCAATAGTTAACAACTTAACACTATTGTCATTTATCTTTGAAATTAAGAAACATAAGTTGTATCATCGTATGTATCGATCTATTCTGCTCTATAAATAGGCTATTGCTCCAACATATACAACATCACCCTAAGAAAGACCCTCCTCTTCTAGGCACCTTTTCTACATTTCTATTTGTGTTACTTTACGACATGGCTATGAAGACTGTCTTCGTTGTTTCTATGCTTCTCCTTGCCGTCTATTTGCAAACAACACTTGGTAAGTTTCTTGGCCTGGAAATTACTAATGGCTTATATATACAAATATATATCGAAACTATCAACAAGAATACAAACGTTATTGAATCAGACGAGAATATTTCTACATGATCTTTTTATTCCTTAAAAAAAGAAGAGATTTTATTTATTTTGAATTGAAAAAATCATATATAGATCATTTAATGAAGATGCATGTACATAAATATTAGGGAATGAAGTCAAGTGCGAGAATTTGGACAAAGAGACGTGCGCATTTGCCGTCTCGTCGACCGGAAAACGGTGCGTTCTGGAGCAGAGCATTAAGAGGAGTGGAATCGATGCGTACACGTGTCGTTCATCGGAGATAGAAGCGGACAAGGTAACAAACATTATTGAATCAGACGAGTGCATCAAAGCGTGTGGTCTAGACCGGAAATCTTTGGGTATATCCTCGGACGCACTATTGGAATCCAGGTTTACTCAGAAACTATGCTCGGTTAAATGCTTAACCCAATGCCCTAACGTCGTCGATCTCTTCTTCAACCTTGCTGCTGGCGAAGGTACGGTGTTTATAGACCTGTTCTTTTAAAATTACACCTTTTCTCTAAATACATTTCGGTTTATTTTTTATACTAGGTGTATATTTGCCAAAGCTATGTGAATCACAAGAAGGACAATCAAGAAGAGCAATGTCGGAACTTAGGAGCTCGGGAATTGCGATGGACACCCTTGGACCGGTTGGACCGGTCAGGTTGGGCGAGATGGCACCAGAGCCAGCTACTTCAATGGACTACATGCCGTACGCGCCGGCACCAGAGCCAGCTACTTCAATGGGCTACATGTCGTACGCGCCCGCCCCTGCATCGTATTAATTAATGCAAGCCAGCATAGAGAGAAGACGTACCATGTCTCTCATGAGAGATCCTAAGAGAATAATAAAGAACTTTGTGTTTAGTTTTGATGGTTTTTTTTACATCGTTAATGCTTTGCTTATTATGTATTTCATAAAACACACCACGATGCATGAGGAGACAGTCAGAGTTGTGCACGATCTGGTGAATTTATACTTGTAATATCGTATTATATACTAGTAATGAGTTTGAGCTTACTGATATATACCAAGATAATACTCAAAACAGATAACTCTAGCAGAACCGCCCCTAGCCCCAAGTATGAGAATTGTTTTGTGGGCTCTCAATTAAAAATATATGCACAATATGAACTACATACAATCAATCATACAAGTTGTATAGTGGTTTTGTTTAGAACGAAGGAAGAAAGTTAGGTTGAATTTTTCTTAAAAAAAGTTAGGTTGAATTGCACAATTCTCTGAAATTTCAGGACTTGCTATAAAAACATGGTACAGAGAATTCAACAGAAGGCAAACTGAATTTTTTGAAAGAAATCTTTCAAAAAGAATCTATCGAAAGAAAGAAGAAATTTTTCTTCTACAGTGTTCAAAAGAAATTAATAGAAAAAAGCTACTGATTGTTGTGTAATATATAATAAATATATATTAGTGGGTGGGATTATATGAGAAAGTAAAAGAGGACGTAAGGGATGTTGGACCCGAATATGACCCTCAGGTGAGGTCACGATAAAATGTAAGCTGCCAAGTGGGCCGCGTAAAGCCCATAGCATTAATACGAGCTGGAAGCTGAATTGAAGACTGAACCTGGAAGTCGTCGTAAAGGAGGTCACGTTATAACGGGAGCTGACATTTCGGAGACTCGGTCAAGAGGAACCTGGAGCAAGTACGTAACTGAAGCCGTGTATTTCGGAGATCAGTTAAGGAGTTATCAACGAGACCTGGACTATATAAAGACAAGAGAAGATCTAGAATAGGGATCCATCTCCTGAGATATAACAACTATTAGATTAGATTAAATACATTACGCATTCTCCTTGTAATCATCATAAACACCTCTTGTAACCCTCTTTGATCATCAATATAAACGTATTCATTCATCAAGCTTATTTACGGGATTCAGCCCACGATTCATTATCTCTCAACCTAACCTAAAATCTAAAAAGTGAAACCTTGTCTCTCACAATTGGCGCCGTCTGTGGGGACAAATAATCGAATCCCTTTCTCCAAAGCTTAAGAATGAATCCAGTCGACGGAACAAATCCATCTAACCCCGATCAATCGAACCTGAGCAATAGCTCACCGAATCGCACTGCTTCGGGGGCAAATAACTCGAGAGCCCCCGGTGGGACCAACTCTGGGTCCTCAGCCCTCAACAACACACCGCATCAATCCGTTCCAAACCAGACGGAAGCTCAGCTTTCTGAGATCCGACAGATGATGCTCCAGTTGGTAGACAAAGCCCAACAAACCGAGCGAACTGTGCAACAGCTAGCCGAACGGCAGCAACAATTCGAAGAGATAACCAGATCTCAGTCCGCAATAACCCAACCGTCCGTCCATCAGGGAAGAGGGATCACGTTCCATGAACGAATAGCTGACCCCTCCTTCCCTCGAGAGCGTCTGAATTTCTCCCTTGATAGTTCGGGAGCAGACGGTCAGGAACCTGCTTTCCAAACGCCTCGCGCTAGGACAGCTCCTGCGTTTGTCCCACCAGTCATTAGCACCATGGGGAGCAATGTAGCGACGACGAGCTCCGCGCCCGATCGAAACACCGCTGGGGGCACTCGATTGCCTCTACCACTACCTCCTTCGGGATCTGGAGCAGGTACCAACATTCCGTCCGGGGGCAGAACATCAGCTCCGGTGTTCCAAACTAGGGTTTCAACCCCAAACGCCGACGGATTTCAAAGAACGGATGCTGATCCTGCAGCTCTTCGTACTAATCTCGCTCGGAACCTAAGGACAAACGAACGATCCGTGTCGCCAGCTAACTGGGAAAATGATCAAGTCAGGTTCCGTCAGGAACCTGTGCGTCGAACACCCGAGAACGATCCAAATGTCCTTCCTTTCGAGGGACCTGACGCGATTCGCAGATACATGGAGCGAACCCACGCAGCTCTCCAGAAACTGGGAGCTCAGGTCCACAAAGCAACGAGCTCAGCTCCCGAAATCGAGAGCCTAATCGAAGAGACTCGTGGAACTCCATTTACCGATAGAATCGCTAACTCTTACATAAGAGATACTCGAAAAATCAAGATCCCGGAATACGATGGAAACACAGACCCAAAGGCTTATTTAAGAGCCTTCCAGCTAGCGATCGTAAAAGCTCACTTCACGAAGGAGGAATGTGATGCAGGATATTGCAGAACATTTGCCGAAAACCTGACTGGAACAGCTCTAGAATGGTTCTCTAATCTAGAACAAAACTCTATAGACAGCTTTGATCAGCTAGCTAACGCCTTTATGAAACAATACTCAACCCACATCATGAAACAAGCCTCCGAAGCTGACCTCTGGAAGATCAGACAAGGACTGGGAGACTCATTGCGAGTCTACATCGAAAAATTCAGGGCAGTAAGAACCAAACTCTCGAACCCTAACGATCACGTAGCTATCGAAGCCCTCAGGAGAGGTCTCTGGTACAAATCAGGCCTCTTCTCGGAACTGACGCTAAATCCTCCTCCAACTATCGACGACGCCCTCCACAGGGCCTCTAGATACATTACCTTGGAAGAAGAAACTGCGGCGTTAGATAAACTCCACAGAAAACCCCAGAATCACCCGAAAGGCGAAACCTCCGACGGGAAGGGACCTCATAAAAGAGGAAGCTCCCGAAATAACCAGACTCAGGGAGAGCACTCCTATGTAATCGAAGATGACAAGGAAGAAAAACCTGTCGCCGCAACAGGCAAAGCCCCCTGGTCCAAAGGCTACGACGAGAGCAAACATTGCTCTTATCACGATCGGAAAGGACATTCAACCGAAGAGTGTTGGGACCTCCAACGACAACTGGCTGCTAAATTTGCAGCCGGAGAAATAAAAGATGTGGACCTCAAAAAACCACAGCCTTATCAAAAGAGAGGTCCCCGAGATGACTCCCCGAAACGCGAGAGGTCACCTGAAAAGGAAACAGATTCGCCACCTCCCGCTCCCAAGAAGAGAGTCGAAATGATCCTTGGGAAGTTTCCCCAAGGAAAAAGCCTTCAAATTGAAGCTCTCTTTAATAAAACACCTCCCCAATCGAGCCCCGACTCAAGGGTCGATTACATCCTTGGAGGGTCCGATTCATGTAAAGACTCCGTTAACTCTATTAAAAGTCACGTACGGAAAGCTGTGTCCAATACTCAGTCTAAACCGACCAAACCCGAGTCTAACACTAAAATCTCTTTTTGGGAAAGTGAGACATCGAACCTTGACCGACCTCACGACGATGCCCTCGTCGTAACATTAAATATAGCAGGGTACGAGGTACCTAAGCTCATGATCGACACCGGAAGCTCCGTCGATCTCATTTTCTATAACGCATTAAAAGGGATGGAAATAGATGATTACGAAATCGTCGACCAGAAATCCAACCTTGTGGGCTTCTCAGGAGAAACAGCTACCTCACTGTGAACCATCAAGCTCCCAGTCATAGCTGGCGGAGTCATGAAAATGACCAACTTCATAGTCGTCGACAAACCATCTCCCTTCCACGCAATCTTCGGAAGACCTTGGATTCATAAGATGAAAGCAGTAGCTTCAACCTATCACCAATGCGTGAAATTTCCAGCTACCGATGGGATAGTTACTGTACATGGTAGCCAAAAGATTTCAAGGATCTGTTACCTGGGAGGGTTCGAGATCATAAAAGATTCCCCCCAATAGCAATTACAGGTCCAGGAGAGTCGTGAAATGCAACAGAATATCCGAGGTCCCCCCAAGAACCTCATCGAAAAAGTTGGCATCGACGACTCGAACCCTGAAAAACAAGTAAGCATCGGATCTGAGCTACCTCCCGAAACTAAAAAGGAGCTCATCGAATTCCTAAAACAAAATGTCAAAACCTTCGCATGGGCCACCAGTGACATGAAGGGCATAAACCCCAACGTCACCACACATAAGCTCAATGTAGATCCCACCTTCAAGCCGATCAAACAGAAGCGTCGTAAGCTAGGCCTTGAAAAAGCCCAAGCCGTTAACGACGAGGTCGATCGACTAACAAAGGCCGGATCAATCCGAGAAGTTCAATACCCCGATTGGTTAGCCAACCCAGTGGTAGTAAAAAAGAAAAATGGGAAATGGAGAATCTGTGTAGATTTCACCGACCTAAACAAGGCCTGTCCCAAAGACAGCTTCCCGTTACCTCACATCGATCGATTAGTCGAAGCAACGGCTGGCCACCAGCTCCTGTCCTTTATGGATGCCTTCTCTGGATATAACCAGATTATGATGGAGCCTGAGGATCAAGAGAAAACCGCGTTCATAACCGAACGAGGAACCTATTGTTATAAGGTTATGCCATTTGGCTTGAAAAACGCGGGAGCTACCTATCAAAGGTTAGTAAATAAGATGTTTGCTGGACAACTTGGAAAAACCATGGAAGTCTACATCGACGACATGTTAGTCAAATCTTCGATGGGAGAGGACCATATTTCCCATCTAAGGGAATGCTTCGACATCCTCAACAAATATGACATGAAGCTAAACCCAGCTAAGTGTACCTTCGGAGTACCCTCCGGCGAATTTCTAGGTTACCTCGTAACCGAAAGAGGCATTGAAGCCAACCCGAAACAAATAGCGACATTCCTAGAGATGCCGTCACCTAGAACGACCAGAGAGGTACAAAGATTGACTGGACGGATCGCAGCACTAAATAGATTCATCTCCAGATCCACTGACAAGTGCCTCCCATTCTACAAACTCCTGAAGAATAATAAGAAGTTCCTATGGGACGAAAAATGTGAAGAAGCCTTCAAACAGCTCAAAGCATACCTCTCGGAACCTCCGATACTGTCAAAACCCGTAACTGGAGAACCTCTGTACCTGTACCTGGCCGTATCGGCAGCCGCAGTTAGTGGGGTGTTAGTACGGGAAGAGCAAAACGAACAAAGGCCTGTCTATTACACTAGTAGAAGCTTAATAGATGCCGAAACGAGATACCCTACCATGGAAAAACTAGCCTTAGCAGTCGTAACAGCTGCTAGGAAGCTACGACCATATTTCCAATCACACTCAATCATCGTAATGACATCACATCCAATACGAACGATTTTACATAGTCCTAGCCAGTCCGGACGACTAGCTAAATGGGCTATCGAACTCAGCGAATACGATATCGAATATAGACCTCGAGCAGCCGCAAAAGCTCAGGTCCTTGCCGATTTTGTTATCGAGCTCGCGTCCGAACATTTAGACCAAGAGATGGAGGTCCCAAAATGGAGCCTATACGTGGACGGAGCCTCGTCAAAACAAGGCTCCGGCGTCGGTCTAAGACTAACCTCCTCAGCTGGGGAGACCATCGAACAATCCTATAGACTCGGATTTAACGCCTCCAACAACGAAGCTGAATACGAAGCTTTAATCGCTGGCTTAAAATTAGCCCTTAGCCTCGGAATCCGAGAACTGAGCGCCTACTGTGACTCTCAGCTAGTAGCTAGCCAATTTCACGGAGAATACGAAACAAGAGACGAAAGGATGGGGGCATACCTCGAAGTAGTCGTAAGCCTGACAAAACAGTTCGATAAATTCGAGCTAACGAGAATCCCACGAGGAGAGAACTCCTCAGCAGACGCGCTCGCTGCGTTAGCCTCCACGTCCGACCCTCTAGTAAAACGAATTATACCCGTGGAAGGAATCGAAAAACCGAGTATCGATATAGCTACTAAAGCTGAATTAGATAACATGTCAAAAGCAAAAGTCGAAGATAACAGCCTTCCTACGGAAGCTACTCAAATCTACACGACATTCTGGTTCCCTAAAACCAGAGCACGCAGCTTCAGAAAACACTCATTTAATAATACCACCAAAAAGTTAGAGGACCACAACCAAAGTGAGGGCATTCATCGAAGTTCGGACTCTCCTGAGCCTAACTTAACGAATGCCCCCGGGGGCACCACCGAAACCTCGGAACCACTCGTCCTCAAGGTACAAACAAGAAGCCGCGCGGCTCGCAAAAACACAACACAAACCACCGGGGACAACGAAGGAATTGGAGATATTCTTCAGAACTCAGACCCCTTGGAGCCTGTTCAAACGAATACCCCCGGGGGCACCACTACACCAGGTCCCGAACAGGAACCTCCCTCCGCTCTTTACAACAAAGTTGTAGGAAGAGAAGATTGGAGGATACCGATCATGGATTACATCCTCGAGGGAAAAATCCCACCCAATAAATGGGAGGCTCGAAAACTCAAAGCCTTAGCAGCAAGATACTGCATAATCGAGTCAGCCCTCCACAAACGAAGTGTCTCCGGACCTTACCTAAAGTGCGTTCATGGTCTAGTAGCTATGAAACTCATGAAGGAAATGCACGACGGTTCCTGCGGTAATCATTCCGGGGGCAGAGCTCTAGCTATCCGAATTAAAAGGCAAGGATACTTCTGGCCTACTATTATCGCAGACTGCGAGGTCTACTCCTCATCATGCGACAAATGCCAAAGGCATGCACCGATCATACACCAACCAGCGGAGAAGCTATCTAACATATCAGCTCCCTACCCTTTCATGAGGTGGTCTATGGATATCGTAGGTCCATTAGTACCATCAGGCAAAGGAAAGAAATTACTGAACCTCTTGGTCCTAACCGACTATTTCACGAAATGGATCGAAGCTGAAGCTTTTCAACAAATAAACAGATTCGAGGTCGAAGGATTTGTTTGGAAGAACATTGTATGTAGGCACGGTGTCCCATACGAAATCGTAACCGACAACGGATGACAGTTCATATCCCACGATTTCAAAAAATTCTGCGATAAGTGGAACATCCGTCTCACCTTCTCAACACCTCGGCGACCTCAAGGTAACGGCCAGGCGGAGGCTGCTAACAAGTCGATCTTAGCCAACCTCAAGAAACGCCTAGGAGCTCAGAAAGAACTTTGGTCAGAAAAACTACCCGAAGTACTATGGGCTTGCAGAACCACCCCACGAAAAGCTACGGAAGAAACTCCCTTCTCCTTAGCCTACGGGATGGAAGCTGTCGTCCCAGCAGAAACCGCCGCAGGCAGCCTCCGACGGGAGCTCTGCACCTCGAACCCCGCAGCTAACAACCAGCTCCTGATGGATAGCCTCGACTTAATCGAGGAAAGACGAGACCAAGCCTTGCTCCGCATTCAAAATTACCAGCAAGCAATGGCACGGCACTATAACTCCAAAGTAAGGCCCCGGCAGTTCGCTGTAGGAGACCTGGTACTCAGAAAGGTCTTCGAAGGAACTAAAGAACCAGGAGCTGGAAAGTTAGGAACCAACTGGGAAGGACCCTATCGAATCATCCACATAGTACGACCCGGAGTTTACAAACTCCAGAAGGTACGAACCGGGGTACCTGAAATCCGATCGTGGAACGCCACGAACCTCAAGAGATACTATCATTAGGTACCCAAATTCCCTGAACTACGTTTGGCTTGATCCCTTGACTGGGTACGTAGGCAACTCCGTCATGAGTGCAGCCCCAACCTCTTCTCACCAATCTCATCATCTAAGCCAAAGCGGCACCTGTCACCAAGGACGCTTAGCCCAAAAATAAGCTACTATGTAAACAATCTGAATCATGTACTCTTTGATATCTGACATTAATAAGACGATTAATTCAGGTTCATGAGCATTAAAGGTCCTAAAACCCTCTAAGAGAATTCAGGTCCCATTAAACCGCGACCTGAGCTCAATTATCTTGAACACATTCAGGTCCCTGAAAATCCTGACCTAAGGTCTTAAAATCCTTAACACAACCTAAGGTCTTAAAATCCTTAACATAACCTAAGGTCTTAAAATCCTTAACAACAACCAAGGTCTTCAAACCCTTGACAAATCAATAAGGTCTCAAAATCCTTAAACAACAACCAAGGTCTTCAAAATCCTTGACAAATCAATAAGGTCTCAAAATCCTTAAACAACAACCAAGGTCTTCAAATCCTTGACAGATCAATAAGGTCTTAAAATCCTCACAAAAAATCAAAAGGTCTTAAAATCCTGAAGAATCAACAAAATCTCGAAATTCCTCGATTTCATTCACTACATTCCAAAGGTCCCAAGATCCTTCGGATCAACTCAGGTCCCTACGAGTCTAACTCAGGTCCCGACAGACCTGGATGCCAGGTCCCAGAACCTTCAAATTGGACTCAGGTCCCCAGATTTTCCGAAACAATGACAAGGACCTCTCCTTGAAGTCCTCATGACTAAATGTTAACTAAGCAAAAATGTTCGCAACAAATCGAAACTAAAGGTCCCAATTTGATTCATCAGTCGTTATGATTGAGTAGGACATGACCAAGCTCAAAAACTCGAGATGAAAGCAAATAAGTCTTGAATTCGACAAAAGGTTTAAAAGCCTCCCCAGGCTACCGAAATCCTAGACAGTGATAAAGGTTTAAAGGCCTCCTCAGGCACTAAAGTCGTAGAAGTCAAACGAAATTTAAACCAAAGTTTGAAAAACACGAAACGCAAACTTAGAAGAGCCATAGCTCTTAGTCTTCCTTCTCATCTTGGATTGGATCACCATCACCCGCTGGAACTCCACCTTCAGCCACATTAGCATTGCCTCCTTGGGCTACCTCGATCGGAACTAAATCAGGAACCATTAAATCCAGATTAGAACCATACTCCCCAGAAAAGGACGGATTAAACATGTTAATCTCGAAAGTACCTGAGCTGTCCGAAATCTGGGGAAGAGGAAGCTTACTGACTGAAAAGTCAGACACTTGAGCCTTCTCATATGCGGTCGTCGCATCAGGTAACAAAGCCACCAGCTGGTTGTATTCCTCCTCAACACTCTGGATCTTGTTATTCAACATGTCCTTCAAAAGGTCAACGTTAGCTTGGAGCTCCTGAGCATACACCAACGCGCTGACCTCCTCCTTCTTCTTAGCAAACTTCTCCCGAACACAGATCAGGATCTTGCCATAAGCTTCAGCGACCTCTTTCTTCCCTTCCCTGACTGCCAGCTTGACCTCGGCCTCCTTGTTCTTCTGGCTCTCCTGGGACGAGATAACGAGCTCACGAACTTGTCTCTCAGCAATCCTTCTAGCAGATTCCAGGTCATTAATCCTCCTTCCCTTCACCTGGATATCGAGCTCTTGGCTTTCAATCTTTCCTTGTTGGGCATCAGCCTTCGAGCCCAGCCTCGTAACTTCAGCTTCAAGTTCGGAGATCCGGATCCGGGCCTGATCGAGATCAGCCTTGGCTGCCTTGACCACCTCAGTAACCTCAGCGAGCTCACCAGCATCGGGGGCATCACGCAGAGCATTCTCAAACCCGAGCTGGGCCCTGTTAACAGCCCCAGCCAACTACGACAACAACAAAAATAACGATGAGTATCATTTCCAACAAATGCAAATAGAGAGCGGGTAGAGATCACGCACCTGACCCATACAATGGGCAATGTCGAGATACTCCTCCCGGTTAGACAAGTCTTTGAGCGCTGGAAGGGGACATCCTACCCTCTTCAGGTGCCTCAGTATCGCGGCTAGGCCCCACGAGTCATCTAAAATCGACCCAGGCTTTGAATGGGTGAAGCTCCACCCAACGGTTCCTCCCCTGGAAGACGAGGAGGAGGATCGAGTGGGAGCTCCACCTTGGTCAGTCCTAGGCCTCTTGTGCCTCGACGGCTCAACTTCGCAGGTATCCCTGGGAGCCGGATGATCAGCTTCCGGCACAGGGACCTCAGAAGGAAGAGTGGTATCCTGAGCTGTGACCTCAGCGGGAGCAGCCTCCGCGACAGGTTTGGATACTCCATCATCCAAAACGTCCTTCACTGAGTTAAGGAAAGATCCTCCTTGGCTCCTATCTCCCCCACGGGAAACACTGGCAGCCTTCGAAGGGTTACCCCTGGAGCGGAAAGATGGCCTGAGAGTCATGTCACCTGACTTGGTCTTTTCGGTACCTGAAGCGCTAGCACCGGTTGAAATTGATACAACAGAGTCCCCTGCAGATACTGGAATAACAAGAATTCTTATAAGAATGAAAAATTTCAAAAAAAAACGGCAAAGCTGTTTGAGAAAGAATTCGAGCCTTCACTTACCCTCAAGGTTCTCAGCAGGGATGGGATCCTGAAAAGAAGCGTTGTAGACGTCAGGGAACCTGGCAGCACCTATTCGGGATGTGGTATAAGCAGCCCAGGAACAAGGACTCTGAAGCAGCTTGCGGTATAAAGCTCTGGTAAGCTTGGTAGAAAGCTTCGGAGGATCCTCGATCTCTGTAAAAGAAAAAATCAGAACAGACGAAAAAGGTTAACTAACCGCAAACAAGCAAAACAAGAAAAGGGATACTCCTAGAATTTCTAACCGGATGGGTTAGACCAGGTGACCCTAAGGTTCCGACCAGCGGGAACTGTCAAGGGATCAACTTTAACATAAAAATATTTCTTCCTCCAGTCATCATCGCTACTGGAGAATCTGAAAATCACGTGATTAGGGCGGCTAGAGAGGTAGTAAGTCCCAGAACCGCCTTCTTTGGAAGCACTCTCCTTTAAAGAGAAGAGGCTCATGAGCTCGGTAAGACCGACGCTAACTCCTTCTTCTCTGGACCTGGTAATGAAGCCGTTGATCACACGGATGATCGAGGGACAGAGTTGGGGAAGAGCTAACTGGTAATGATCTAGTAGATCTAACAACAAAGTCGGGAGAGGAAATCTCAAGTGAGACTTGGAGATGAACTTCTCGTGACAACAGAACCAACCCTCCGGAGCAGTCTCAGGGGTTTCGTCGGAGCTACAGGCACGGCCAAGCTCCTTCGAGCCGAGAGCCTGAGTCATAAGGTTAACTACGTCTTGGCTGTCTAGCAACGACGGCGAGTGTAGGCTACCGGGGTCATCTTTCTTCTTCCTCTTAGAGACTCTGGTTGCAATCGTATCTCTCGCTTTCTTTTTCCCTTTCATCTTGGCCCCGACTTCTTGCTTAACCTTCAGTAATTTAGCCCCAGAGGCAGAGGGAGGCATCCCGGACTCGCCGGAACCTTCTTTTGGAGGATTCAAGGTATAGGAAAGATCAAGAAAGAACGTCGATTGCAGAGTTCGAAGAGAGGATTTGCAGAGAGAAGTAACGAGAAAGATAAAAAAAAAAAAAAGAAGAAAACGCAGTAAAATAACTAAGAGAAGAGGGAAGTTACCTTGGGAAACTGAACGGAGGCGTGGAGAAAGTGGGAGGCGCAGCAGTTAATGCTTGCAGCTTTATATCTCATCAACTCTCGAGATCCGGAAACGTCATTTCAAACTTCCTCCATCTGAACCGTTGATTTTGATTAATGTGATACGAACCGTTAGATCGGGCAAACCGTATCAAAACAAGATAAGAACTAATCATGACTTTAACGAGAAGATAAAGTCGGTAGCTGGATTCTAGCTTCCGAGACAAAAGATTTTATTCGGAAGCTGGGGGCAACTGTTGGACCCGAATATGACCCTCAGGTGAGGTCACGATAAAATGTAAGCTGCCAAGTGGGCCGCGTAAAGCCCATAGCATTAATACGAGCTGGAAGCTGAATTGAAGACTGAACCTGGAAGTCGTCGTAAAGGAGGTCACGTTATAACGGGAGCTGACATTTCGGAGACTTGGTCAAGAGGAACCTGGAGCAAGTACGTAACTGAAGCCGTGTATTTCGGAGATCAGTTAAGGAGTTATCAACGAGACCTGGACTATATAAAGACAAGAGAAGATCTAGAATAGGGATCCATCTCCTGAGATATAACAACTATTAGATTAGATTAAATACATTACGCATTCTCCTTGTAATCATCATAAACACCTCTTGTAACCCTCTTTGATCATCAATATAAACGTATTCATTCATCAAGCTTATTTACGGGATTCAGCCCACGATTCATTATCTCTCAACCTAACCTAAAATCTAAAAAGTGAAACCTTGTCTCTCACAAGGGAGAGGAGAGATGACATGTGATAGTTATGTTTTTGTTTCTAGAGGAGAGATGAGATGTGATAGTTATGTTTTTGTTTCTTGTTATGAACGTGTAAAAAGAAAGAGATATGCAAACTGATTGCTTTATTTCTCAGCACAAACACATTCTTTTTATAGTACAAGAAATATTGCTTAGTCATCTCTTCATTACAGAAATCAAGACACGTGCATGTGACAAGATGACATTAAAGTGAAACATGTGTTCTTTTGGATAATCATCTATTTCATATTTATCTTCTAACACTCCTCTTGATTATCCAATTTGTATTACGTAGTGCCTCGTTAAAAACCTGATCATGGAAAACCCCCTTGGGATAAAAACCATGATGAGGAGAAAAAGAGTACACTGACGTAATCTCCCCCTGAGAATAAAAGACATAGTTTTCTCTTCACAAGTCACGCAAATGTCGCATTCCGATACCGTAAACGTGCTTTCGGAATGTTGTAGTTGGAAGAGCTTTGGTGAACAAGTCAGCCGGATTTTCGCATGACTGTATATACTTAATGTCCACTTCTTTCCTTTTCTCGAGCTCCCGGATGTACGAGAAAAATCTCGGAGGGATGTGCTTCGTTCTGTCGCTCTTGATATAACCGTCTTTGAGTTGAGCGACGCAAGCTGATTTATCTTCAAAAACTTTTGTTGGCTCTTTCTTATAAACTATTCCGCTTGAATTTTGTATATGGTGACTCATTGACCGCAACCACACACACTCTCGACATGCTTCGTGAAGCGCAATAGTTTCTGCATGATTTGAGGAAGTCGCAACCAGAGTTTGCTTTTGTGACCGCCAAGAGATCGCAGTTCCACCAATTGTGAAAATATAGCCGGTTTGCGATCGAGCTTTATGAGGATCTGATAAGTATCATGCATCTGCAAAACCAACCATACCAAACTCGGGTTTTCTAAAATACATTAACCCCAAATCAACTGTACCTTGAAGGTAACGGAATAGATGTTTTATTCTGTTCCAATGCCTGAGAGTCGGAGCAGAACTATATCTTGCCAGTAGGTTTGTGGCGAAAGCAATATCAGGTCTGGTACAGTTTGCAAGATATAAAAGCACACCGATAGCACTCATATAAGGTACTTCAGGACCTAATATCTTTTCGCTATCTTCACATGGTCTAAATGGATCTCTCTCAACCACGAGAGATCTACCGACCATTGGAGTACTCAAAGGAGTCGCTTTGTCCATACGAAAACGTTTCAATAATCTTTTCGTATAGTTTGATTGATGCACGAATATTCCTTCTCGGAGATGCTCTATCTGGAGCCCAAGACAAAAATTTGTCTTGCCGAGATCTTTCATTTCGAACTCTTCTTTCATATGAGTTCGAGCATCATCAACCTCCTTTCGAGTCCCAATTATGTTCAGATCATCCACATATACAACAATGATCACAAAGCCAGATGACGATTTCTTTATAAAAACGCATGGACATATCGCATCATTCACATATCTTTTACTCAAAAGATATTCACTTAAGCGATTGTACCACATGCGTCCGGATTGCTTTAATCCGTAAAGTGATCGCTGTAACTTGACCGAACAAATTTCCCTGGATTTTTCTTTCAATGCCTCAGGCATTTTCAATCCTTCAGGGAGTCTCATGTATATATCATTATCCAACGATCCATACAAATAAGCAGTCACAACGTCCATGAGATGCATTTCAAGATTTTTCGATGCCGCAAGGCTCATCAAAAATCTAAACGTAATTGCATCCATTACCGGGGAATACGTTTCCTCAAAATCAATTCCCGGTCTCTGAGAAAAACCTTGGGCAACTAATCGGGCTTTATATCGTGTTACTTCATTCTTTTCATTTCTTTTTCTCACGAATACCCACTTGTACCCAACAAAATTTATATTCTCAGGCGTTATGACTATAGGTCCAAAGACATTCCTTTTATTCAGGGAGAGTAACTCAATTTGAATGGCCTTTTTCCACTCTTCCCAGTCATGTCTTTTCTGACATTCTAAAATGGACCTTGGATCGGGATCATCAATCTCAAGATTGATTTCTTCGGACACAGAAAAGGAGAATATTCCATCAACATCTTTTATCTTATTTCTGATCAATAACTTTTGATCATGGGCGTAGTTCATGGAAATCTCATACTTTCCTGTTCCCTCCTCGTCATCTGGATCCCTATCTTTATTTGGTTCTTCTTGAACCTGATCTATGCCTTCTTTCAGACATTTTTCAATATTAGGTTCTTTTTGAACATTTCCACTTTGCTCAACCAATTTCTTTTTCTTTCGGGGATTTTTATCTTTAGAACCCGCTGGTCTCCCCCTCTTTAACTGAACCCTAGGTTCGTTAATTTTGTTTCCATCACTTTGCTCCTTAGGAACATCAACTCTTGATGGAACATTTTCAGCGGGTATACATGATTTCGTCACCCTTCTCGTATCTGTGAATGCATCAGGTAACTGGTTTGCCAAATTATGCAAATGCACAATTTTCTGAACTTCCAGCTCTCTTTGATTGGTAGGGGGATCAAAGTGTAACAACGATGGTGTACACCATGTAATCTCTTTAGGAATTTCTTTAATTCCTCCCCCTAACGCTGGAAATTCATCCTCTTTAAAATGGCAATCAGCAAACCTTGCTGTAAACATATCACCAGTTAGCGGTTCCAGATACCTTATTATACTCGGTGACGTATAACCCACATATATTCTCAATCTCCTTTGTGGACCCATTTTTGTTCTTTGTGGCGGTGCTATAGGAACATAGACCGCACACCCAAAGACACGGAGATGGGATACATCTGGCTCTTGCCCAGATGCCAATTGTAATGGGGAGTACTTATGATATGCACTCGGTCTTAACCGAATCAGTGCAGCCGCATGCAATATAGCATGACCCCATACAGAAATTGGGAGCTTTGTTCTCAATACTAACGGTCTTGCAATCAACTGCAACCGTTTTATTAATGACTCGGCCATGCCATTTTGTGTATGCACATGGGAAAACGGATGTTCCACATCAATTCCCATTGACATACAATAATCATCAAAGGCTTGCGATGTAAACTCACCGGCATTATCAAGCCTTACTTTCTTAATGGCATACTCTGAGAACTGCGTTCTCAGCTTTATTATTTGGGCAATGAACTTTGCGAAAGCTGTATTTTGTGTGGTCAGAAGACACACATTTGACCATCTAGTAGATGCGTCAATCATTACCATGAAATACTTAAACGGCCCGCACTGTGGGTGGATTGGCCCACATATATCACCATGTATTCTTTCTAAAAACATTGGTGATTCATTGCCAATTTTTGTTGGTGATGGCCGAGTTATAAGTTTTCCTTGAGAACATGCATTACATGTAAACTCGCCCATTTGCAAAATTCTTCCGTTTTTCAACGGATGGCCATTCGAATTTTGCACTATCTTTCTCATCATGACTGAACCAGGATGTCCTAGCCTCTCATGCCAGATTTTAAATGTATCAGTAAACTTTATGTTTACCACGGCATAGGACTCAGTCATGTTTATTCTCGTACAATATAGTCCAGAGGATAACATCTTTAATTCTTCCAATATATATTTCCTCTCGGACTTAATGCAAAGAAATTCAATGCCATCTTTACTCATAGTCTCAATATGATATCCATTACTTCGGATATCCTTAAAACTTAACAAGTTTCTTTGAGACGCGGGGGAATACAATGCATTACTTATTTCAAATATTGTTCCCCCTGGCATTGAGAATTTCGCTCTTCCAGAGCCCATAATAATCTTTGCATTACCAGATATTGTACTTACGCTTCCAGCGTAATTTCTCATTTTGAGACTGGAGAAATACTTCTTATCTTTAATAATCGTGTGCGTTGACGCACTATCCGCCAAGCACATATCTCCATCCATAGTCTCAAACTCTGGCACTGTTTCTGAATTTAAAATATTCATAAAACATATATATTATTAAACACTAAACTTAAAAACATAACATATATTTTACAATAAAAAGATATAGATACTATAATACAATACACATCATATCGAAACTTATTACACATCGATATTTTCTGGTTCAACCAGAAAATCTGATACGTCGAGATGAGTATCATCATTTAAACCATGAAAGGATGGCCCGGGCTCATCAGAGATGAAGTGTGTTTCACTTCCCTTCTCTTTTTCCTTTAGGGATTTCTTATACAGATCGACCAAATGTTTTGGCGTACGACAAGTACGTACCCAATGATTTGTCATGCCGCATCTGTAGCAAACCTTATCCGTTTGCCTTTTATCATCCCGGCCCCTTTCATTCTCGTGGAAGTCCTTATCATTCTTTTCATCATATGGACGGAATCTTCTTCCTCGTCCTCTTCCACGACCATGACCACGACCACGTCCTCGTCCTCGTCCTCTCCTATTATCATAACTGGATGATGCAACATTCGCTTCTGGGAATGGTGCAGATCCAGTGGGACGAGTCTGATGGTTTAGAGTCACGAGTTGATTATTCTGCTCCGCTACAAGGAGTACTTGCATTAACTCCGAGTAACGGGTATATCCATTCGCCTGGTACTGCTGCTGCAGGACTACATTTCCAGGATGGAAGGTGGAGAGAGTTTTCTCGATCATATCATAATCGCTTATTTTCTCTCCACATAACATCATCCTTGATGTAATTCCGAACATAGCGGAATTAAACTCACTTACACTTTTGTAGTCCTGGAACCGGAGATGGATCCACTCGTGTTTGGCTTTTGGTAAGATCACATACTTCTGGTGATCAAACCTCTCTTTTAGAGATTGCCAAAGGTCCCAAGGATCCTCTTTCGTAATATACTCATCTTTTAAACCATCATGTATGTGGTGTCGTAAAAATATCATGGCTTTAGCCTTTTTCTCATCCGACACCGTTTTAGTATTATCGATGGTTTCCAAAAGCCCGCTACCTCGTAAGTGCATTTTTGCACCTACTGCTCAGGTCATATAATTACTTCCCGTAATATCCAGGGCATTTATTTCGAGCTTTGTTAAATTCGACATGATAACTCGTTTGGTATAAGAACGATCGGTAGATTTTTGCTAGAACTTCTTCGTGCTGATAACGTGTTGTGTAATATATAATAATATATATATATTAGTGAGTGGGATTGTATGAGAAAGTAAAAGAGGACGTAAGGGAGAGGAGAGATGAGATGTGATAGTTATGTTTTTGTTTCTTGTTATGAACGTGTAAAAAGAAAGAGATATGCAAACTGATTGCTTTATTTCTCAGCACAAACACATTCTTTTTATAGTACAAGAAATATTGCTTAGTCATCTCTTCATTACAGAAATCAAGACACGTGCATGTGACAAGATGACATTAGAGTGAAACATGTGTTCTTTTGGATAATCATCTATTTCATATTTATCTTCTAACACTGATCATATAATGAGACTTTTCTCACTTCTTCCACTTAATCAGCTTCTTTTTCTTAGAATGGGCATGCGTAATAATAAACTTTCGAATCAACAAATTATTTGTTTCTAATGGGCCTGCCGAATAAAAAACCAATAAACTCATTATCCCAAGGCCCACGGATTCAGGTAATCTGTGAATATCAATGGTCGCCACTGCTTATAGGCGACTTCTCTCGTCGCTTGCTCAATCCAACGTGGCCTGAAAGTAAGGAACTGTTACAGTTGGCAAAGGTATTCGACTAATACTGGAGGGGAATAACGTAGCAGTGTTTAGCTGACTCTTACACAGCTGTAAAGAAGGAAACCGCAAATCGTTATGGCAACCAAACGGTAGACATAATAATCCTCAAGTTGGATGGATAAGGATGTAAATACTATTGCTAAAATTAGCGTAGAGAAGCTGTCCGGAAATAGAGGGTGGTTAGGCGAATTTGAAGGGTAAAATTGAAGAAAGGGTGTGGTATGATGTTAAAAGAGGAGAGGCATTGATGGTTGTCCGAGTTAGTCTCAGATTAACCATTTCAAATCAAATTAAGAATCTCTTCTTTCTCACAAAAGAGGACAAAAACAAAAACAAGAAGTCACAAATATCTTTGTTTATTTCCATCAACCAAACGCAATGGTGTTTCTCTCATTCTCTTTTTGTCTCCTTTATCTTCGTAATGATTTTGTGTTATAGATGTTTGAACATTGTTTTATTTTTATGTGTTGTTATTATTTGTGTTCACATATTATAATGGTTTCTTGAATTACGTACGGTTTATAAATTACGTATGTTTATGAATTTGTAAAGGCGAACGCGGCGTCAGGAATGGCGGTGGAAGACGAATGTAAGCTGAAGTTTTTGGAGCTAAAAGCGAAAAGAAACTATAGGTTCATAATATTCAGGATAGACGGACAACAAGTGGTGGTTGAAAAGCTTGGAAGTCCCGAGGAGAACTACGACGATTTCTCCAATTCCCTACCGCCCAACGAGTGCCGCTACGCTGTCTATGACTTCGACTTCACCACTAATGAGAATTGCCAGAAGAGCAAGATCTTCTTCATAGCATGGTAATACATAACCCTCAAGAATATACATACTTTTCTAGGATCCATTGGGATATGTAGAGTTTGAGGTTTTTCTCTTTTTCTTTTTGATAAAGAAGACTTTTTTCTGGAACAACTGATAAAGAAGACTTGTTTTATGTCTTTGGCATAAATCTTTTTTTGAGCTTGAGGGTTTTGTACCAAAAAAAATACTTTTAAACTGAACAACAAAAATTGGTTAAGTTTAAATAAAATTTGGTTAAATTTTGACAACTATAACTAAGTAATTTTCGGATATTTCAGTTTCTGGTGTTTCAATGATTTTGTTCATAAAAGTAATTAATATTTTTGAAAAATGCCGTTTTTCGGATGTTTTGAATATCCATTTCGTTCTAAGTTTGGTTTGGTTCTTCGAATATAAGAGTCTCATACCTGCTTGGTATCACTTCTTTGGTCGAAGTTGTTTGTTGGGTCGAAGTTGTTTGTTGGATTTGAACATGATACAACAAAGAAAATGACACAAGCACTGGATTAATTGCTACAAAGATTAACGATAAAGATTTTTTCCTTAAAAAAACTGGATAATAATTGATGCATGCGTAGGTCACCGGATTCATCGAGGGTGAGGATGAAGATGGTGTATGCGAGCTCTAAGGACAGGTTCAAGAGAGAACTGGATGGGATCCAGGTGGAGTTACAAGCCACGGACCCAAGCGAGATGAGTTTCGACATCATCAAAAGTCGAGCTCTCTAGATTCATATTGCCTAATTTCTCATCATATATCCATAAGTGATCCATCATCATCATTCAAATTAAAGAACTTCTCTGTAACTTTTTTGGTTCATTCTCCTTCCTCTTTGACTTTTTTTTTTGTTTATTTACATTTCAAACTGACATGGGTTTTATACTTCGGCTTGGGAGAAGCCTTAAACCATGCAGTTTCTCGTGTAATAGCTACATACTTTCGTTGAAAAATAAAATATATTACTTTTCCATTGCAAAATGTCGACATGTTAATATGTTATACTTGCTTAAAAGAGTAAGCGCATACTCACAACTTCTGAAATCGATCGAAATATATACTAATAAATGTTAAATCAAATAATGTAAATGAAGACGGTATAAAGTTAGAGATAAATGATGGAAGTGAAGACCTCAGATTTTCTACATACACACTCCACTATTCATTGTTTTGCTAAATTTCATTTGTTGATTACTTGGTTTCCATTTTAGTCCGCTTAACTCATTTTTACTTAAAATTTCTTACAGAGTTGTTCAAAAGGTTTTGTAACTTAAGCAATAACAACTAAAATCCAGTTGCAACAGAACATGTATGAAAGACAGAAAACGACAAAACCAGATTCAGTTACAACAGAACATAGTCTTTTTCTCTTTACATAAAACTATTGCACTGCCACTAAGTCATGCCAATAAAATAGACAACATGCACACATGACACATCAACAGAGTCTAGATTTGATTACTTGAGAGGGCGATTTGCATCGCAGAGATTTTCTTCGGATAAAACGAGGGTCGGAGTCTAAGAGAAGAAAAAAAAAAGAACTAGTGAATTGAAAGACCTAGGATTAACTTAAAAGAGATTTAAGGATTTTTTATTTTCTATTTTGTTTTATTTTTTAACATTCTTAAAACTTGATTTTAACCTCAAACATATACTTCAACTTGAATCAAATAGAAAAATAACATAAAGTCTTGTGAAATTACAAACATCCTCTTGTGACCAAAAAAAAAACATAAATCATTTTTACGAATATAACTCTAGTAAGCCGTCTGAGTCATCTTGCGTAATTGATTTTTAAAATAAATTATAAAAAAAAAATTAAAAATATTTTGACATGTAAAAAACTAAAATCATGTAATTATAAAAATATTAAGTGATGTCAATTAAAATATACTAAATATGAATAGCTTTCAACAGTAAAAGTGGTTAATCATGATATTATTTGGTTTTAGGGTTTGACAACATATGTTGTAACATTGTATGTATTGTTAGGGTTAGATTTTGAAAAGCTTGAAAGATTTATTGAAAAGTAAACTTTTACCTATATGTGTTTGTTTCAGTGTATAATAAACACTTTTTAAGTTTAATTTGATTTTTTGAAGTGTTTAGCTAGTTAATTTAGATTAGAGATTATGTTTAAGATCTAGACGACTTAAAATTTTCTGTTGAATTATTAAAGCTGGACGACTTAAATTTAAGTCGTCCAAATATTTCCATGAAATGTTTAGTTACTTAGTTTTGATTAGAAATTATGTTTAGGGTCCAGACGACTTACTTGTAAGTCGTCTGGTGAATTATTTAAACTAGACGACTTTAGATGATTTACTTCTAGGAAGTCTTCTCTTTTAGTTTTCCGCTAAAAATATTTTAGTTTTCTGCTAAATATATTAAAGTCTTCTGGACGACTTACAATTAAGTCGTCTAAAGTCGTCTGAATAAAAAATATTTAACCTAATTGGATTTTTGTGTCTCTCTATATAAAGAAATTTTTCATACATTATCTCTCCTCCTTTCAAATGGCTGCAACAAAAATGTAATGTTCATCTCCAACATCTCTTTAATCTTTTTTACCTTATAAACACCAAACTTTATATCAGTTTATTTTTTGTCTCATGTCTTTTTCAATAATTATCTTGTTTTGCAGGTTTTTCATCACATATTTTTCATATTCCACTCATTTAAAGGTAAATCTATTAATTTTAGAAATGTATTTTTCTGTGTTTTATAAAAGTATATTTATCTAGTCTTCCACTTATTTTCTTTGTTCTAAGTCATTTGAATGTTTATGGATATGTGGATTTTTCATATTTGGATTTGGATATGAAGGTTTTTCAGATCTGGATTTAGAAGACTTCTGGGACGACTTACCTCTGGACGACTTACCTGGAAGTCGTCTGGATGGAGTCTTCTCTCATGTCTCTCATTTTTATAACAGATCTGAGTATTTTGGTAAGTTTCTATGTCTGATTTTTCTTTATTTGGTCATCTCATGTTGTATAAAGTTCTTACTTTTTTCCAAATTAAAACTCTTCAAACATACTATAATTTCTTTGACTTGAAAACAACAAACTTTATATGAATTTTTTCAGTTTTATCTTATGTCTTTCTCACTAATTTATCTTTTTTGCAGATTTTTCATCACATAGTTCTCATCTTCCAATCATTTAAAGGTATATCTATTAATTTAGATATATATTTTTGTGTGTTCTATAAAGGTAAATTTATCTAATCTTCCATTTTTCTCTATTTTTAAGTCATTTGAACGTTTATGGATATGTGGGGTTTTTCAGATCTGGATTTGGATATACACGTTTTTCAGATCTGGATTTGGAAGACTTCTGGGACGACTTACGTAGAAGTCGTCTGGACGACTTACCTGGAAGTCGTCTGGACGGAGTCTTCTCTCATGTCTCTCCTTTTTATAACAGATTTGAGTATTTTGGTAAGTTTCTATGTCTGATTTTTCTTTATTATGTCATCTCATGTTGTATAAAGTTCTTATTTTTTTCCAAATTAAAACTCTTCAAACATACTCTAATCTCGTTGACTTGAAAACAACAAACTTTATATGAATTTTTCAGTTTTATCTTATGTTTTTCTCACTAATTTATCTTTTTTGCAGATTTTTCATCACATAATTCTCATCTTCCACTCATTTAAAGGTGTATCTATTAATTTAGATATATATATTTTTGTACTATAAAGGTAAATTTATCTAATCTTCCACTTAATTTCTCTATTTTTAAGTCATTTGAACGTTTATGGATATGTGGGGTTTTTCAGATCTGAATTTGGATATAAAGGTTTTTCAGATCTGGATTTGAAAGACTTCTGGGACGACTTACCTAGAAGTCGTCTGAACAACTTACCTGGAAGTCGTCTTGCGGAATCTTCTCCCATGTCTCTCATTTTTATAACATATCTGAGTGTTTTAGTAATTTTCTATGTCTGATTGTTCTTTATTTAGTCATCACATATTGTATAAAGTTCTTATTTTTTTACCAAACTAAAACTCTTCAAATCCACTCTAATCTCTTTGACTTGAAAACACCAAACTTTATATGAATTTTCAGTTTTGTCTCATGTCTTTCTCGTTAATTTATCTTTTTTTTTTGCAGATTTTTCATCATATGGTTCTTATCTTCCACTCATTTAAAGATAGATCTATTAATTTAGATATAGATTTTTATGTGTTCTATAAAGGTAGATTTGTCTAATATACCATTCATTTTCTTTATTTTTAAGTCATTTGAACGTTTTTGGATATGCAGGTTTTTCAGATCTGGATTTGGAAGGCTTTTAGGACGACTTACCTGGAAGTCGTCTGGACTTCCTTGAAGTCGTCTGGAGTTCCTGGAAGTCGTTTGATTAAGTGTTCTTCCATATCAGGTGGAGTCCATGTTTGTTTTTGTAAATGAATGATTTATAGTAGTTTTGCTTGTTTTTGTAAATGACTGATCTATAATAACGTTGAAATATCTTCTTCTCATCTTAATAAAGAATGTTGGTAGCCTTATAATTTAGATATACATTGAACATGTATGACTTTTTCCAGATGACTTCCATGGACGACTTCCATGGAAGTCGTCTGGCGTAGTTGATCTTAAAAATAATTTATAAAAAAAAATAAAAATAAAAATATTTTGACAAGTGAAAAATTAAAATCATGTAATTATAAACAGTTTTCAGTGTTAAAAATTAAAATATAATAAAATTGAATAATTTTCAACATAGATAAGTGAAAGTGGTTAATCATGATACTCGTTTGTTTTAGGTTATGACAATATATGTTGTGGTATTGTATGTATTGTTAAGGTTAGATTTTGGAAAGCTTGAATGATTTTTCGAAAAATTAATTGTTTACCTATATGTGCTTATTTCAGTGTATAGTAAACAATTTTTAAGTTCAATTTGATTTTTTGAAGTGTTTAGTTAGTTAATTTAGTTTAGGGGTTATGTTTAGGGTCTAGACGACTTAATTTTAAGTCGTCTGTTGAATTATTGAACCAAATGACTTTAGACGACTTCCCTGGAAGTCTTCTACATTAGCTAGAAACTTCAATTAACATGTATGTTGGTAACCTCATAATTATCATCAATAAAATTATAAATTTCATTCAGTAGCCCCATATAGTCTAATATACATGAATTAACAAGAAAATGTTAAAAGTCTATATAGTTTTAGAGAAAATACAAGTTTATTAACCATTCGTTCAGACGACTTCTACGGAAGTCTTTTGGACAACATCCAGAGAGGTCGCTATTTAGGTCATCTTTATTATTAAATTTTTATGAAGGACAACTTCGAAAGAAGTCGTCTGTCCAAAGAAGTCGTCCTTTGTTCAAAATAAAATTCCAGACGACTTTCGTGGAAGTCATCTGAGATAAACATGTTAGATTTGCGTTTGACCGAAATATTTTTGAAATTTGACTTTTCCCAGACGACTTCCACGAAAGTCGTCTACGAAAAAATTAAAAATCAATTATTTATTATAACGAGACGTCTCAGGTTAGTTTTGTAGTTGGAATATCAAAACAATTTTTTTTTCTGGACGACTTTCATCCAAGATTTTTTTCCGAGATTATGGTCAAACCTTGGTTATCATGGACGACATCCAAGGTAGTCGTCTAGTTATAATAAAATATTTATTTTCAAATTTTTTCGTAGACGACTTCCGTGGAAGTCGTCGGCAAAAAGTCAAATTTCGAAAATATTTTGGTCAAACTCAAAACTAACCTATTTATCTCAGACGTCGAAGGTCGTCTGGAATTTTATTTTTAACAAAGAAAGTTATACGACTTCCAGGAAAGTCGTCCAACAAAACACATTTTAAAAGTCAATTGCAAAACTAACATTTGCTTTCTAGACAAACAAATATGGGAAAAAAATTGATTTCATAGTTTCAAACAGTGAAATTACTTCCTTAGCTCCCAGAAATCTTATCCAAGCACCCAGAATTTCAAATAAAAGTTATCTACCGAGAATCGTAAGCTTCAATGGCTCAATGAACCATACAAATTTTGGAATCAAAATCTTTGGTTTTTATGGATGAATATGGAGAGAAATTTAAAGAAATGTTGTTTTTAGTTGATAAAAATGGAGAAAGAAAGTGTGATTTAACGATTTTAGAGCTTCAAGAGCTTCAAATTGATTGTTCATGGTGGTTGATGCATTGATGACAATGACAATCTTGTAAATATACGAAGATGATGAGGTTGTGAGAGTAAAAAAATGTATTTTCGGAAAGAAAAAAAATCAAGGGCATTTTTGTGAATATTGTGAACTTGTGGGGTGAATGAGTCAAAATTAATTTCCAAAAAAGGATGGGTTAGTTTTATGTTTGACTTCAAGTTTAGACCTCAATTTGCAAAAAGACCTATATATTAATTAGTTTTAGCTTTGTTTTTAAATTTAAACTAGATTTTGACCCGCCCTTAAAAATGGCGGATATATTTTTTGTTGGAAAAATTATTTTACGTAATATAAATTATGATTTTTGATAAATTATATATTTTTACTTTTTATGACTAATTTTTATTATTTTAAATATGACTAAATTTTTGAAGACTCTAGATAATTCTAATCCATAATATGATTTTATTTATTTAACCCAAAGTTAAACTTATTTTACACTGATTTTTTTTAATTAAAATAAAATATTTTATATCTTCAACACTCTCTGTATTGAAAAATTTATTTGTGCATTTCAAAATATTTTCTATAATTTTATTAAATTTAATTTATGTGATTTAGTTTTTATTTTAAATGAAACTATTTTATAAGAAGTTGAGATAATTCAGACATGTATTATGATGTTGTTGATTTAATCATTTGTTATTTCAACTTGCTTTTATTTGAGGTTTTATTTAATAAATGATTTCAATTAATTATTAACGTGAAAGATTATTTAAAAAGATACTATGTAAATATTTAAGAAACAAAATTTTTAAAAAAGATAAGAACTGAATTATTAAATATTCTTTAATGTAACTGTAAAATAATGATTTTTTATTGGTTGCAAATACTTCCGGCAAAAAAGTACAGACAATATTTGTAATTAATTAGAAAAGTCATGATCATATTCATAAGAAGTATTCTGTTTTAATAGTATAGATGTTCATGCCTAACTGATTTTATAAAGTGATAAAAAGACTGTTTGTTTAGTAAAATAATTATATTAAAAGAAAAATTAGGTGACAATAAATTTAACACTTTTTTTTAAGTTATTATTTTATTCATAAAAATATGGTTTTGAATAATGTTTTGGTTACGTTATTTTCCGCCGGTTGAAACTAAAATAATTTTTTTTAATAAATCGACTATTTAACCATATATAAAACTATTAAGCTAACTAATGTATAATTAATGATGTGTATTATCATTAAGGTAATATAATTAATAAAATTATTAAGCTAACTAAAATATAGAAATACAATTAATGTAATACTACTATTCATGTTTTCAAACAACTTTCATTTAGAATACTGTACTTGTTTCTAAAAATTTCCAAAAGTAGGTTTTCATGAAGCTTACTAATGGGACAACATTATATTTTCAACGTTTCCCAATATATAAGCCAATTCACATCTATATAGCTAACATATTTTTTTTATGACCTCACAAAATTTAACAAACAAAAAGTACCTTACAAAAAAAAAGGTATACAAGAACTTAAAAATAAATTATGTTGCAAGAAAAAAAAGAAGAGAATGTACAATAAAAATGGAAACAAACAATTAGTAAAAACTTATCTCTTGGGCTCACTCCAAGTCTTGCCTTCGAAGAATTCGTTCAGCATTCGCTCAAGATCTTCAGGAGTGAACCTTATGTACTTCTGTGGGTTCTTACCACTTTCTATCATCGGCCTAAAACACATCACAAACAAAGCAACAACACTTAATTCTTGCTGAACACGAAACCACACAACTAATCTTAACCAAATCTGTTTAAGAATTTGTACTTACCCGAAACGTTTGAGAAATGATCTGAACGCAGGCAAAAGAACTTCCGCAACAGCAAGCCTAAGAGATTCACGCAACTCGCTGTCCGGAACTGTCCATTGGCATTGTCTTTGGTGAAGTTCTTCAAACTGAGAATTGAAAGTCTTGAATCTGTCTTTCACTGATGCTCTCGATATATTTGAGTTCTCTGCCTGACCGCTCCCACTCGATTGAACCGTTAGACATTGCAAAATCTGCAAAAGAAATGGCTAATCAGAAAACACTCTTTTAAGCCATTTTGAAGCTATAAAAGCAAGCAACTAAACCTTTGCCCACGAAACTCTCTTATACTGATTTGCGTGTTGCTGCACGATTCTTCTATGTATTTGAACCCAGTCATCACCCAACAAATCCTTTGCCTCTGACCTGCGAAAATGTAAACCTACTTTATGTTTTGAGGCTTTTGGTTCTGTATAATAAATTTATTGACCAGGAGAAAGCAGAACAGAACCTCCTGACAGATCTCACTATGTAGTGAACATTGTTCATTAAGAAGAGTTGAGTTAATGCTGCATCTTTGTACTGCTTTGATTTACCATCCAAATTGTTCTGTAAAGCATGCATGATCCTTGTTGTTACAGCTCCTAGCTCAGAATCAGGATCTTTGCTGTCAAACTCTTGAAAAAGCAGCCTCAACGTCGATTGGTAACTGCTCCGAAAAAAAAGAAAACTGAGAGATCCATTTCATTGGTAATAAGTAAAAAAAGTTACGTACTCGAACAAGAACTTGACGTAGTTTATAACGTAGCTTGTAAGCGGATGCACGGTTCCATCCATAACTGCGGTTTTAGTAGCATCCTTTTCCACCGCTTCTTCGAAATCAGCAAATGTTTCTTGCGCTGTCTGAGCTAATCGTTTTGTCAGATTGAGCGCAGAGTCTTTCATCTCGGTACAAGGTTGGCTTCCAAACACCAACTCAATCTAGAAAATGATGAAAAGAGATTAGGTGCGTTGATAGTGATGGATTAAGAGAGAGAGAGAGAGTAAAACGTTACCTCGGGTTTAAGCTCTCTCATGATTTCATACATATCTAACAGAACAAACAGTTTTTCGGGTGATCTCTTGCTTTTAGCAATAGCCTCCCCGAAACTAAGCAGGATAGCTACACTATTTGCAGTAACTTCACCAAAACATTGGTCCCTCAGTGACTCAACACCGTCTAGTATTTGGTCGCAGATTTTCTTTTCCGCAGCAAATAACAGTTTCACCTGTCTCAAGTAAAGCAAATGCGTGTTAAAGAAGGAACAGTAATGGATCTACTAAAGGCATTTCTAGAAGAGATTTTTTAAATTACAGATATTCGCATGTAATGAATCCAGTTCCCAATCTTGGCCTCTAAGACCTCCCATTGCATTCTCTGAACATCATCTTTGCTTAGCCTCTCCACACCTAATTTCTTAAGGCTCTGCTCCAAAACTGCCGCACGTGTATCTCTACCATAGGTTACACAAAAGTAGTATTGAATTGGTACATAAATTATGTACAAAAAAGCATGCTAAGATCTTTACGAAGGAACTAGCCTTAAAAACACCAAATAGATTAGTTTTTGTTTTTTATAACAAATTCATCTGAATGATCTTTGTTTATAAAATTTTGATTGCTAGCCGTTGTGTTTGGAAAAAAAGAAGATAAAGTGAACCTGTAAGTTTTAAAAAGTTGTTGCTGATGACCAGCTTGAACCATTTGTTGGGCCAAATCATGAAGCAAAGGAAGAACCCTCGGGGGAATGACGGTTGGGACTGTAAAGATAGCGTTCTCTAAGCTTTTCTGATGCGGATCATGTGTCTTACCGCCACCACTTTCACCGTCTGTTGATGGTCGAAGATTGCTTGGAAGACATTCAAATAGGCGATCAGGTTCCATTGGCTTGCTAAAACATATGTCGAAAAAGTCAAAAACTGTTAGAAACAATCCTTGTTGTTTCAGTTAAGAGGCACAAAAAAATCTGTGCAAAGACGAAACCTGTAGTTTTGCAGTATCTGTCTGAACTCATCTTCTAACTTTGATAGAGCTTTAGAGAGCAAATTGTGAGCATGACCAATAACTCCAGTGGCAGTACTCTTAAACATCTTGTTGTTGCTAAAGAACTTGATAGTGCCTCTTAGTTGATCAATTGCTTCCAGATAGCTTTCAAGATCCTCGTGTGGCCCTCTCAATATTTTAGCTTCAGCCTGACAAACAAAAAAAATGATCAAAATCTTGATTCAGCTTAACCATTAATTTTGCCACTAACAAAACCATCTAAGATTTAGATGAAGACAAATACTCAGTAGTATGTCATAGTGTGACCTTCTATCCAAAGAAGAGTTACTTAAACTAACAAGCAATGCAATTTTGAAGTAAAATAAGCTAGAGGCAAACCTTAAAACAGACTACTATTTTTCTAAACTCAGTAAAAACATCCTCAAGACCTTAGGATAATAGAATGTTAATCCAGAGAAGAGCTTCAACATGAACCTCTACAATCCATGTAGACTAAAATCGAGTAAAAAATAACCATAGATGGAGGCAAAACCACAGAAGACGCCAGGATGTACAAAGTAGATTCGTTTGTAATCTATAGGGTTCACAACATGAGAAAGAATAAATATGCCACAGGGATGTGTTATCAAATAAAAGTTTCAGTGATTGACAGAGAGAAGAGAATGTTAACAACAACAAGATGAAAACGTTTTAAACATAAAAACACCTTAACCTAGCATAAAAAAAAAGAAATTGAAGAAACATCTTTTAGGGGGAAAAGAATAATTACTTGAAAGACAAGCAAGCAAACAAATGAGAAGCGTAAGAGAAAAGAGTAAACCTTTTTGCTGAGATCAAACTGATCCAATATAAGCTCAGCTTGTTTCAATGCCTTGTCTATATTCTCATGAGCTCTCCTTATAGAATGCGTTCTTATCTATACAAAATCCATATACTCAAAATGAAATTAGCCAAAATGACAAGAAGAAGGTGGAGTCATTAACCTCACCCTAATCCAAAACCTAATATCAATATCCGACAACAGATATCAGATCTCAAATCCGACAACCTAGGATAATAATGTCAAGAGACCATGTGGGAAAAAAAAGAAAGACAAAACATATGGGACGGACCTGAGTGGGACGCATGGCGGTCTCAAGAGCGGAGAGACGGTGGTCGAAAGAGCCGAGGATACCAACCATGTTGTCGGTGATGGTTTGGCTTTTCTGTAGAGACTCCTTCATCAGACCTGCTCGCTCCGTCAGGGCTTCCATCGCTTGAGCCACCCCCATTTTTTTCTCTGATTTAATTATTATTTGGATCGAAGAAGGGGATTGGAGAAAATATTAATGTGTTGCAGAAATGTTTTTGGGGAAACTGAAAATTGTTCTCTGCGATTTGGAGGCGAAGAATGAATGATATTAAAGAGGTTCATGCGATCTTTGCTTAAGCCAAGCCCCACCTAGCGACAGATTCGCGAGTTTCAGCTTTTTAGGTGATTTTGTGGGTCCCTTACTTCTTCTTCTTCCTATTCTTTTTTTTTTCAATTGTTAATTGGGCTACGGTTTGGTAACGGTGCTCTGGTTTTCCATATTCATTTGGTTTTTGTTTAAAATTCGATTTAACCGCAAAATACCAAATATTCAAAGTTTTTGGTAGGACTGGAGTTTTGGTATCCGTTTGGATTCGTATTGGGTATTTTAGGATTTCAGATATTTGGGTATAGAGATTCAGAATTCGTTCTGATATTTTATATATTGAACTAGTGATCAGTCCTGTACTACGTACGGGTAACGATTTTCATATCAAAATATGTAACTACTTATACTTAGTTAGATCGATATATTTTAAGATAATGTAGAATTCTAGATCCAGTGAGGTAACTGATGAGATCCTTCACACAATTTATGTCCTGATATATTGCTATTGTAATTCTAAATTCAGGTATTTTTGTTTTTAAGATAATCTACAAATATGATAACAAAATATGTACGTAACGATTAAAAAGTTAACAAATAACATCACCACATTTCTATAAAGTATAAGCACAAAAAATGATTACCAACCTCATCAGATTACGTCTTCATATAGATAGTAGACATGAGTGTTTCTCGTTGGACGTTGCCCTTATTACATGAGTGTTTTTAACTCCTATTTACTGCCTTCTAATTATCATCCTTTCTTTTCTTGTGGGACGTCTCATGTCTCTTAAGGGCCTTCTACGGTTGTATGTATGCTTTAACGCGAGTCTCTCTTACAGTCTCCTTCTCTTAAATATCACCATCACACAAAAAAACACATTTCAGCAAAGAAAATTTTGATTTAATCTATTTTCAAAATGCTATTGACTTATTTTCTTCACAGCTTATATTTTTCATAATGAATTATGTAGCTTTTGTCTGTATCTATAAAAGTAAGAACAAAAAATAGAAAGCTATAAACAGATTAGAAGAGAAAATTGTCTATGAATAACATCAAATGACAGAATTATAATTTGAGCAAGAACAATATAGGCTTTTAGAATTACAAACTTGGACTTTAACGCTTATTTGGCAACTTTGGCGTACGTTCCGCGTATCCGCCATCCACAATAAATGTGTTTTCCCCACGTATTTGAAAGGATTTTTTCGAAGACTATTGTTATGCAACTTTTGGTCAATAGAAGTTTTTGATCTATCTGGTTGGGATTTGAAATTTTTACCACACTTTGAAGAGAGTTAGGTGCAGAGCCCTTACAAATAATATTGGAACATTACAGTTTCCAGAATAATAAGTGAGTTAAATCTTATGTAGAATGAAAGAAAAACTGCTCCAAAAATCGTGAGGACATGGGAGTAGTGGAAAAATATCAAGGATTTTCTGTATAGGAAAAATAGAAAATAGTTAATAGAACATACACAATTGGTTTTTGATTTATCAGTATTTGCATTTTTAATTTGTGAAATAAATTCCACATGTCAGTATTTTATTGGTAAGGTGACTTGTGCTTTAGTATATAAGGGATTGGATTCAAATATTTTTAGTTCGAGATTGTTTATTTCTGATCGAGTTTGAATATTTTTTTTAAATCATATTTGTTTTCTGCTAAAGTTTACAACAATTGATTTTTAAAATTTTAATATGCTGAACGATTTATAGGTTGAAAACAAAACTATGAAAATAGAAAGACACTAATCTATCTGTTATATTAAAAATTTGGATGCAGATTTTGTTGATGCATGAATGAAACAATAAGTTTGACATCAATACTATAAAAACATAATAACAAAAGTTGTAGTTTAGATAGATTATTTAAAAAAGCTATACTAAATAAATATAATTTTGCTTAACTTATAATATTACTAATAACTACATACTCATTAAATATAATTTAATCATGGAAATACTTTAAACTAACAAATCTCCATAAACAATTCTCCCTTAAAAAAATATTTTTTTGCCGTTTTTGAAAAAGTCAATCTCTCTCTGACACAGGTCCCAATGTCAAACCCTTGGTCCAAAAACCACCGTGCTTCCGCCCTCCTCCCGCCGCTTCTCACCTCTGGTGATGACCGGAATTCCATCCCCCCTCACCCTCCTGACCCCCCCGACCTTATCCAGTACCCTCCTCTTTCCCCCCCTCTTCCCTCCCGTTCCTCCCTCTCCACCCCAACTGCCCCTGTAGCTCAGGAGCCTCCTACTGGTCCTTCAGACACTGTTATGGCCTCTGAGGATACTACAGCCATTGATAACTGCTCCCCTTCATCTGACTCTCAATCGGATAAGGTTGGCTCTAAAACTGCTACTGTACATACCGTAGAGAATCACACTATTCTCCACCCCAAACCTTCCTCTCCTCTTCAAACCAACCGTGCTGCTTCCCCTACCCTCTCTTCAGTCTCCCCCCCTCTCCTCCCCTGCATTCCAGTTTCCCAAAGCTTTGACCCAACTAATCTACCCCAACCTTCGATTCCCCCTCCTCAGGTTCCTTCAACTTCCCAACCCTCCCCAAACACTTCCTCCCCACCCCAGCCATCTCCACAACCGCCTGTTCTCCCCACTCCACACACTCACTACTCGAACCCTAATTCAAACTTCCAAGATTCCCTTCCTCCTAACCCTACTCTGGTTGAAAGGATACGCAGGGCTGAGGATAAAACTCTTCGTCGTTTAGCGCCCATTCAATTTGCTGAATCTGGACGTCCTCGTGTTCTCATCCCTGATGAGGTCTTCAAAAAAGGAGCAGACCTCCATAAAGACTTTATTGTGTGTTATTTCAAAGGCAGGCCTCCTCCCTACAGTCAAATTCAGAGTGTACTGAATCACTTATGGGGAAAAGGAAGAAGGCTTGAGATACACAACAATCCAATCTCAAGATCTGTTCTAGTAAGGATAACAAGTGACTACCTCAAGCAGAAAATCCTCGAAAAAGGAATCTGGTACGTTGGAGACTCCATGTTCCATACGGCTCAGTGGACCTCTGCGCACTCTGCTGACTCACCCTCACTTCAAAGCATTCAAATATGGGCGCATCTACATGGAGTTCCCCTGGACTTGAGGCATCAAGATGGTCTCAGTCTGGTTGCAGGTCTTGTGGGCGAGCCTAGAGAAACAGACGATTTCACAAAAAACTTAGTCAGCTTAACTCTATCTCATGTGAAAGTGGAGGTCGACCTTACTAAACAGTTGCCAGATGTGGTAGAGTTTACAAGGCAATCAGGTGAAGTTGTTGAAGTAAATGTCACTTACCCTTGGCTCCCCCCTACTTGTAGTCACTGCAAGGAGCTTGGTCACATTGCAAGGAACTGTCTTCTCCTCCCTGTCACTGCTCCTGCTGCGCCATCTAATCAAACAAAGGAGAACCTCTCCAAGAAGGATAAGGCAAAGGAACCACACCCAAGCCATTCTCAGAGTCAAACCTCTAAAGATACGACTAAGAGTGCGAGGAACTCTAGAACCCCTGTTAAACCTGCAACTTTTTACAGAGCTAAAAGAGCTTCCTCAGCTGATGGTGCTGCAAATAAACACTTGAATCCAATAGTTAGTGATCCTCAATCCTCCTCTTCCTCCTCTGTCCCCGTTATACCCTCAGCCCCAGCAGCTAACCTTCCCCCTCCCTCACCCCTCCCCTTGGTCCCTGTCTCACCTTCCATTAACCCTCTCTCCTCTTTTGAATTCACACCTGAGCCACTAAACCAGCCTATACTTAAACGTTCGCGCTCCAATCCCCTTATTAACTCACCACCCTTGATTTCCTCCTCCCCCTCTCCTTACAAAACCTCTTTTGTTCCCCCATCTCCCTTAACCCTCCAATCCATCCTTACTGCCAACCCTTTTGAATCTCTGTCCGATGATCCTGCTGTCCCCTCTGCGGGAGAGCTCCTTCCCCCCCAATGAGTGCAAAACTCTTTTTTTGGAATGTCCGTGGTCTAAATGACTCGGATAAACATGCCCCTTTTTGTCAATGGCTGGCTACTCATAAGCCTATTTTTGGAGCCCTATTAGAAACCCATATTAAAGAACAAAACTTGAACCCTATAATGTCTAAGCTCTGCCGAAACTGGAGCTATGCCTCGAACCACAACTCTGACCCTGATGGAAGAATTATTATCATCTGGAAGCATCCTGCAACTGTAACCTTGATCAGCCAAACCAGACAAACCCTCACTTGTGAAGTTAGCATCCCTGGTTGTGTCCCCTTCACTTATACATCGGTGTATGCTGCTAATACAAGATCAGAAAGATGTGATTTATGGGTCGACCTCCTAAACATTTATCAGACTTTCTCTCTGGAGCTAGTACCATGGATCATTGGAGGTGATTTTAATGAGATAACAACTCACCATGAGCACTCGCTCAGGGATGTAGATGCTGTCACCTCGCAGATGACTGAGTTCTTGGATTGTCTCCGACAGATAGGAGTCTTTGATCTTCGTTTTCAAGGCCCGCTTTATACTTGGTCCAACCACCAGCCTGAATCGCCAATAGCGAAGAAGCTAGATAGACTCTTAACCAATTCTACTTTTATCTCTGCCTTCCCCAACAGTACTACCTATTTCCTCCCCTCCCTAACCTCTGATCATACCCCTAGCCTCACAGACTTAGCCCATTCCCTCCCTGTTTATGGTACTAAACCTTTTCGATTCTTCAACTATCTTACTAGACATCCGCAATTCTACCAGTTGGTATCTGAAGCGTGGAATGAGGCCGGAAGCATGGCTATAACTTTGACAAACCTGTGTTGGAAACTAAAAGGAGTGAAAAGAGTGCTAAAAAACATAAATAAAGAGAACTACTCAAATATTCAAATGAGGGTTTGTGAGGCTAACTCGTTGTTGCAGGCTGTGCAGGTACGTGCTCTGGAAAATCCATCGGAGGAGCTGTTCCAAGAAGAAAGGGATATGCTTCATCGCTGGCAATTCCTACGGTCAATAGAGGAGAGCTACTTCAGACAAAAATCTAGAATTAACTGGCTACTGGAAGGTGATCAGAACACGACCTACTTCTTTAGAGTATTCCAAACAAGGATGAGTTTCAATTCAATCAGATCATTCCAGCTTCTCTCGGGCGAATTTGTCACGGACCCACAGGCAATGGGGATTATTGCAGTCACACACTTCAAATCGATCTTGGGACCTACCGGACTTCAGCCCCCATTGATTCATTCCCATCCGGACTGGTTCCAAGAAATGCTTGGATACAGGTGTTCTCCTACGGTTCTCCCACTCTTAGTCTCTATTCCAACAGTGGAGGAGATTACGAAGATGATGTTCCGGTTGAATCCCAACAAGGCGCCGGGCCCTGATGGACTTACTTCTGGCTTCTTCAAAGCTTCTTGGTCGTTCTTGGGACCAGAAGTAGTCCAGTCTGTCATCCACTTCTTCCACACTGGCTTCATGCCGACGGCAATGAACTCCACCATACTTGCGCTCGTACCTAAACGTCCTGGGGCTTCTACTATCTCGGAGTTCCGACCAATTGCTTGTCTAAACACGGTCTACAAACTGGTCTCGCGGCTGCTTGTAAAAAGGTTAAAGCCTCTACTGCCCTCCTTAATTGTACCTAATCAAACTGCCTTTGTGAGAGACAGGCTACTGGTGGAAAACACAGTTCTAGCGGGGGACCTGGTGAGTGGATATCATAAGAAACAGGGTCCTAAACGCATCACCATCAAAGTAGATATAGCTAAAGCTTTTGATACCTTATCATGGGAGTTTTTGTTCAATTGCTTGGAGGGTTTACGAGTACCAGATGTCCTGCTGCGAAGGTTAAGAGCATGCGTTTGTACTCCAAGTTTCATGTTAGGGTACAATGGATCGGTGCAAGGATACTTCAAGGGGAGACGTGGCCTGCGGCAAGGCGATCCCCTATCCCCTTACCTGTTTGTGATAGCTATGAATGTGTTATCAGTAATGCTCAACAAGGCGGCTGCGGAAATGAAGATAAAGTATCATGCTAAATGTGGAGTCTCAAAGCTAACTCACCTGTGCTTTGCGGATGATTTGCTGATCTTCATAGATGGCTCACTCTCCTCTGTCCAAAATGTGCTACAGGTGCTGAGGGAATTTGAACATCGCTCTGGTCTGGCAGTTAGTGTCCAGAAGTCTTCCTTTTTTGCTTCAGGCCTGTCACAACAAGAATTAGACACGATTAAAGTTTCAACGGGAATGCCACATGCTTCACTTCCAGTGAGATATCTAGGTGTTCCGCTCTCATCTAAAAAACTATCTATCCACGACTGTGAGGTGCTAATTCAACAGGTAAAAGGCAGACTGAACTCGTTCAGTGTGAGATCACTGAGTTTTGCAGGACGCCTCCTATTAATCAAGACAGTCATTGCTGGTATTAACACATTTTGGTGCTCCTCTTTCATACTTCCTAAGGCTTGCGTAAAAAGGATAAATAGTCTCTGTGGACTGTTCTTATGGAAAGGAAAAATAGAAGGGCCTCACACCGCTAGGGTAGCTTGGGAAACGGTCACAAAGCCTAAGGCTAATGGAGGTCTGGGAATTAAAGACTTGGGAACGTGGAATAAGGCTTCTGTCTTAAGAATGATATGGTTACTTTTCTTTCAAGCGGGATCAGTATGGGTAGCGTGGTTTAGAAGTGAAATTTTGGATGGGGATATCAGTAACTACTGGATTGTAAAGCCTAACCCTCGATTCTCTTGGCTAGTAAACAAACTTATCAAGATGAGAGACCTGGTGTTTACCTGGATCAGGGTGCGTGTGGAGAATGGTCGGAACTGTCGGTTCTGGACAGACAATTGGTCACCTTATGGCTCGTTGGAGCAGTACCTGAGGCAGAATTCAACTTCTAGATTTGGTATCCCTAAAACGGCAACTCTCTCGGATCTCCGTCAGAACGGCTTGTGGATTCTCCCTCCTGCTAGGTCTAATGAGTTTCTTCAAGTTCAAATTCACCTTACTACCCTGCAGATAACTGATGAGGAGGATAGGTATGAGTGGGTGATTTCGGGATCACCGACTAACAGGTTCTCCACGGGTGAGGTCTATAGGAAACTACGGCCTGAGGAACCTGAGGTGGCTTGGGCGAGTATAGTATGGATTAGTGGAGGCATCCCAAAGCACAACTTTCTAACTTGGCTGTTCATCTTGAATAGATGTCCCACCAGAGATCGACTTTTACATTGGGGGCTTCAGACGGACGCGACCTGCCTTTTATGTAACTCTGAGTCAGAATCGCGTGATCACATCTTCTTTATGTGTCCTTATGCTTGGGATGTGTGGTCAATGGCGGCAAGGAGATGTGGTTTTTCTCCTGTGAGGCAATGGAATGATTTGATTGAGCAGATGCAGAACTTAGGTGGTAATAGACTGAGGAAGCGCTTAACTTACATCGTTTGGCAAGCGACTGTTTATTGGATTTGGAATGAGAGGAACAATCGGCTGCACCGACGGGAGTTTCGCCCTCCGGATGTGTTGTTTCGACTGCTGGATAGGCAAATTAAAGACAAGATCCTGTCCTTCCGACAGCGATCACCGGCTAATTCCTCTGTCCTCATGCAAATGTGGATATGAACTCTCTCTTCTCTTCTCCTCCATCGGTCTTTCTTCTCTGTGGGCTTACTATTAGGGTCAACCTTAGTATGGGTAACTAATTGAGTTTTATGTAATGTTATGGCAAAACAAACAATTGGGGCATCGTCGGACTAGAGCCTTTTGGGCTTGTAACTCTTTTCTTTTCTTCTGCATTTTAATATTAAGAAAGCATTTAGTCAAAAAAAAAAATTCTCCCTTAAAAACATGGATCCCACAGATAAATATTTAATATTTATTTTAGATAAGAAAATCCAATTAACTGTTGTTAAAAAAAACTGTTCTTATAAATTTGAAGCCAACGTCTAATATATTAACGAGTGCAACCTATATATTTTATTACATATTGTAAGAGTTTATATGTAATTTTTCTAATTAAAACCAACTTCAATATATATAGGGTGTAAAAATATTACTAATTGAGGTAAGAATTAAAGGATTAAACTAATTTTACAACAGAACTCAATCACCGCGTATATTTAAATCAAAGGTCTCTGGTTTTTATTCATAAATGCCAGAAACGTGATTTTTTAATACAATTATTTATAATTATTCAGAAAGAAAAAATTGAACCAGAACTAAATTAGATTCTCAGTTTTACTGTGTTCATAACATTGTTATCCAGAGCCAACTGTAAAGAAAAATAATCAAACCGAAACCAAACCTTAAATTTATAAGTAATCGAACAGTTTCTATATCTTTTGAACAAAAAAAATAACAACAACTGAACTGAAATAAAAAAAAATTGAAATCAAACCAAAAACTTTACGTTCATACAAACATTTTAATGAACAAGTTCACATGTTAATAAACTTATCAACAAAAATAATATTATATTTTCAAAGCACCGATTAAAATCTAATGCATTTTAATGGAATAACAAATCAATTTATTTGCAACTTTATGTTTATTATCGGATCTCGAGTCATGAACAATGTTAATATAAGTATACTAGAAATATATGGTACATATGTTTGGTTATTTCCGGATATCTTATCAGGTTTGAAAATTACTTTTCAGATTCGGATATCCAATGTCTCTCATAACTTAATATTCATTTGAGTATTTTGCTACTCCCGTTGGATTTTGGTTTGAGTTTCTAGAGTTGAGTTTAGGCTCAGATTCGAACCTCTGGTAAAATGTCCAATACTATTTTTGGTGGGTGGTTGTTTCGAGTGTCTGAGACTTATTCCAACCATAATCCTTCAACACACAAATAAGGATTACATCACATCAAAGTACATCCAAGTGACAACACAAAGACACCAACACAATACACAAACATCATTTACTAGCAAACCCCAAATCTCAGTTCTCAAATTCTCAAAGTCCTTTCTGCACCGCCACAGCTCCGGTAGTACTGCCTGTCTCTCCCAAACCGCTTTCACCGGAATCCGAAAATCCTTTAGTCCCTACATGTGCAACAAAACATTGAGTAAACCACAAGCAGTATCAACACACCACAACCTTATTTAAAAGCATTAACAAGGATGAGTCAAAAGGACTAGTGAGCTTTACCAACGGTGGAGCTAAGTGGTTGTGATGATGTCTCTTCAACTGAACTTGGAGATTTGGGATTCACCTCCTCCGTACCACCGAGCCAATAATTGTACACCCCTTTAATCGTCCCCACTATTCCTCCTCCTTCTACTTTCCCTTCCTCTCCAACCGCCTCACCGCCTTTTATCTCCTCCGGTAACTTGTTGTCGGAAGGAATCTTCTCCACAGCAACTTCCTCCTTTACCTTTGCCTGCTTCTCTCCTCCAAGATCAAGCTTCTCCGCGACCATATCAGAAAAGGCCTTGTCTTCTTCTTCTTCAGATGTCAGCTTCTCCTCCAGATGATCTCTACTCGGCACAAATTCGTCTTCCCCTCGCTCTGTCTCATCCGCCTCACGTCCACCTCCAGAGAAAGGCAATTTCGTCGTCATTGGTTCTTTAACATTTTCGTCATCAGTAGTCAACTTATCAGCAACTGTCTCCACATCAGTGGGACTTTCGTGCTGCCCACCTGCGATGATTTCGCTGGAGTAACCTATACTTGAAGTGGAAGCAGCAATCTTCGTGGCTATAACTTTGTCGTCGGTCGCTGAACCAATCATCTCTGAGTAGGTGGTGGGTTTCACCTCCTGTGAATCGAAATCATCTCTCTCTTTCGGACCAGAAAATTCTGGTGAGAAGTGATCATCATCAGTTGTTGTTTCTGTCGGTAAGTCTCTCCCCAACCCGATCTCGACTTTCGTATCATCATCATCACTTCTTGTCGGATACTTTTCGTCCTCTCCTGGAAGTCTCGTGGGTGGGTCTTCCCCAAATGCAGATTCAATCTCCTGATCAAACTCGTAGCCCTTCCCCAAAAAATCTTCCCTCCGCTCAGTTCCTGCTTTCCCAGCTCCGTTGTCCTCGCCGATCTCAGATCCGATCGTCTGTTCGAATCCATGGCTCTTCGCCGGAAAATCTTCACTCAGCTCAGTTCCTCCCAGCTGATTCCCGGTTCTTGATTCGATCTCCTGATCGAACTCATGGCTTTTCGCTGGAAAATCATCTGGTTTCCCGCCAAAAACGGTTGGTGAAGAATCATTGCAAATTTCAGATTCGAAGCTTCTCGTCGGAAGATCTTTACCGAAGAGCTCTGTTTCTTGTCGGGAATCCTTTTTTATTCCATATTCGGACGCCAGCTCAGTTCCTAGTCCTGACTTCTTCTGATCATCCTCTTCTCCAGCTTCCTCATTCCCTAGATTAACAACCAACACATAACAAACAATAGGTTACAGATTCATTAAAACCCTCTGGACACACACACACACACACATAGATCCTCAGTTTTCTTGTTTACCTTGTTGGGTGTGATAATAAGTAGATTCACCACTCAGATCGTCCTCGAACCTTTTGGGCATATCAGTGTTGACTTCCCGTTGACCGCCGAGCAACCCATCTTCACCAGGAGTTGTCACATCATCCTCTGTTTCGGAGAGCAGAGACACGGGAGTCTTAAGCGGCACGTGATGAGTCTCTCTGCTCTCTTCCCTGTCAGGCGACACATCTGATGTTCTTATTGGATAAGACGGTGCCTCATAAGTAGCATCTCGTAATGGTTCAGGTTCGACGCGTCCGGTGTAATCAGTTGAAGACTCCTTCGTCCCTGAAGGAATAATCTCCTCCGTCTTCGTGGGAACACTGGTTTCTTTGGGACCATGAGTCAAAAACTCAGGTTGACTCGTTCTATAGCTTCTCACATCGGAAATTTCATTTACTGTGCGCACCATACATATATATAAAACCGTTAATATAACCGCTACATAATGTATTAATATCGAAGGGATGAATCACAAAGAGAGTAGTAACCTGGTGAGAGATGCTTCTCTGGCTCTGGCTCCTCATTTTCATCATCATCTTCTCCTTCGTCCTCCACCACGTCGTGATCTTCTTGCTCATCACCATGTTTAGTAAGTCTGTTCTTGAACTTTTTGGCTTTTGCCTTTACTTTCCCGAACATTTTAGATGCTCGGCTCTCGTGATGCTCTTCTTCCTCTGTATTCGAATCGCAATCAATCAGGTAAAATGAAAACCCCAAGTTTCTGAAACTAGAATCTAATGTTGTTGTATACCTGGATGGTGAATGCTGAGTGGATCCTCTGCTTGATCATGACCAGAAGAGGGACGTGTCAAATCCATTTTCCAAAGCTGTTTTTTTCCTCTCTTTTCTTAGCTAACCAATCAAAACTCTCTCTCTCTGTTTCTTTGTATTGTTTTCTGTTTCTTCTCTGAGAAAACCAGAAGAGGGTTTTATGGAGACACTAAGAGAGAAGGATCATTTATGAGTTATTGACTGAACTAACCTCTGACGCGCGATGCGTCCACTTTCGACTTGCCACGTGTCCGACTTTTGCTCTCTTAACTTAAGTGCTTGTATGTCGGTATGCTTTTCTTATTTTTTTCGATGTCGGCATGATATTTACTCGGAAAGATGGTAGACTGTCCTGTCCCCTCATTTCAAAATTGATGTATGATCTTTTATGTCGACTTGATCTTTCTATCTGACCTTAAGAGAAGTCTGTCGATGAAACTTTTGTTCAAGTACGTCGACGTATATTTGGCCCATTACGTTTTTGTTCATTTTACATAAACAAATATTAATTGGTGGCCCATTGTTCTCTTTCTCAAGGTACGTGACGCTAAAGTCAGTCCACGTTTTATGAAGTTACAAAATACTTTTTTTTTGTTCGAAAACAAAATACATATTAGATACATACTGCGTGCTGTTTTGAAATTATGTACACAACTCGATTAGACCAGAAAATTTTACATCTTTACATGACAAGCTTTTGTTTTCAATGAAACTGCAACATTTGACTGCTTACCGTATGTGTTTTCATGTCTGCTATCGTTATGTGGATTTCAATCCCTTTGTGTGTGTTTATCCTCATTTGCACAATATTAAAAAAATAATTTTATTCATCTTTGTATTGCTAAAGCTCAAATACAATTAATTCTAAAATAATGACCGCAAATAAATATATTTTGATGATATAACTAATCAAAATAATTTTTATAAGTTTCTCTAGCTACATAACATAAATTGAAATATAATTATTATAATTCACAAAATGTAATGTTTTAGTTGCACACACAATAGACCATCACCTTCTATGGAGGGCCGTGCCTACAGTACATTAAAAAAGGCATTAGCCTCAGACCCCAACTAATATAATGTTATTTAGGGCCCCAGAATCAAAAATTCTTTCTAGTCCAGTGGTTAGACATGGTTGAAAGTCAGTAAGACCCACACTACATGAGTTTGAGTGTCTCCTTTTCTCATGCGAATTCTACTTTTTATTTTAGTTTAATATAATTCTACCTCCACTTAGGTAAAGATATGTGGTTTGATCAAAAAAAAGGTAAAGATATGTGGAAGCAATATTTTTTTAAACACTTTATAAACTTTACCTATGTATTTGGCTAATATGTTTATATTTGTCGGTGTATTGTTAACATGACTGTATTTAAAAACCATTTTAACATGATTGTAAATCAATTGATTTTAAAACTTGTCTTCGGCCTCGAAAACTCTTCGACCATTTGATTCCATACTCATCTGGATTTGACTCCGATACTAAATTGTAATGGTTTGGTCGTCTACAACCAGTGAATCTCCCATGCATGTTCTCTTGTCTTGAAGTGTGGAATCATCACATAATGTTTTAGCACCAGTTTCCTGTCTTACTCGCACACAAGAAATTGGTACTAAAAAGAACAGAAGCAAAAAATATCTTTACTCCAAGAGACTGAATAGATTTCTCAAAATTAAAAATATTACTATTTTAATTTTATAATTTTATTTTATTTTTATAGGAAATGTGACTAATAGATGAACAATAGAAGTTGGCTGAATTCTCTCAAATTTATTTTATAAGAGAATCGGATAAATTCTTTGAATATCTAAAGAATAAAAATATAAGAAAAAAACAGAACAACAAGAAAGAAATTATGATAGAGTTCTCAAAAAAAGATATTTGAGAACTTTAATAGAACCTCTTTAACAAAGTGGAATTTTATATTCAAGACAATTAAAATTTAATAATTTATTTGTATTAAATTAAAATAATAATAAAAACTAGTTAAAAACAGCTAACTAGTTTTTCTAAGAGCAGCTCCATCTGTTGAGAAATTCAATTAAAAAAATTGTGATAAAATTAGTATTTTAATAATAATTTAGTTTTCAATTTAAATTTTACTTTTCTGTATTTTATTGAGGAATCAAAAATAGAAAGCTGTGAATACCATTGTTCCCACTTCCCAAGTTTCCATGCAACTCTTATACAAGAAAGTTAAATGTTTCTTTTTCATACTTTTTGATTATTTCAAGTTTTAAATAGATTACATATTCATATATAATCTTCCGTTGATGTTGTTTTAATATGCTTCCACAATTATTTACGTATATATAATATATATGTACACATATATACACATATACACATACATACACATATATGAAAGTTTATAATCCTAATAGATAGAATCTCCCAATGGAGGTACTCTAATCTTTCAAAAATCAAAATTCAGTTTTCTTTCTCTCTTATTTTTCATTTATTGTTATTCAATAGTGGTATGTTTGTTTGTTTTTATTGTTTGGATTTTGTATATAATTAACTATTGTAGATCATAAAATCCGCACTAAAAATTTGATAATGTTTATATTTTAAAATTAGGGAAAAGGATGAAGAGGCGGAAGCTGAGCTCAACATATACTATTCAAGAGGTTTGGATGAGTATGCGCTGAAAGAATGTCCATTGATGAGTTTTAACGAATATCTCACCAATTTTTAAAACAAAAATTAGAGAGAGAAGAGAATAAAAGTTCTAAAAATATGTACTCTAAAAAACGGATGAAACATAATAAAATATATGTGTCAGTTCTTTGTTACTCTAAGCATATAAAAGAAAATAAATTTAAACCAAAACACACAAATTATATTATAATACAAATATTTTTCTGAGGTGAACTTATTTTTACCATCCTACCCAATAAAGTGTTCTAACCATACTAAGAGCATATCTAAAAGCTTTTTTTATATTAAAGTTTGGCACAACCTCAAATATAGGGTTTGAAGGTGCTTCTTTCCAAAAGCAAAACTTTATATAAAACTTTTATATTTTACATAACAGTCCTTATATCTAATGAAACTTAGCTAAAGCATATCTCTTTTTTACAAAACTATAAAATTTACAATAAAAGCTTAAAATTTTAGTTTTTATTTTTTGTTTGTAGATTACGAACTAATTTTTTTTAGAAATAAACATTCTTGTTTATTGTCATTTCAACTTGTAAAAATAGTGTCTATTTTACATCTCCAATTGATGTGGGATATCAGATTCATATTCAATAATCATGTTATTCATAATAATGCATGATGTTATTATATAATGTAATAAAGCTATTTTATCTTTGTATAATATTTGTTGTATTATTAATTAAATATTCTGTATTAGAATAGACTAAATGATTAAGAAAAAAGTTATTAATATTATTTGAAAGTTGCACAAGTAAAAGAATTAGAAAAGTAAGGAATCTTAAATATAAATTTTTGTACAGTGAAACTTTATATTTGAAATTTCATTGTAAAAAGATCTTAAAATTTAAGGTTTTAAAGTTGCTTTAGGAATGTTCAAAAGCTTATAATAGGGTTTTGGGAGATGATTTTGTGTAGTATCAAACTATTATCAACTGATGTCACTGCTAGATTGGAACAACTAAATATGTGACTATTATCACTTTTTCTTTAAGTATTTATAGCTAGCATCCCAATGGCTCAATCTTCCGTAGTTTTAAAAATTTCATAATTTGATATTAACATTAATATATATATCAAAATTTTCATGTGTAGAGAGTTCTTATGCATTTGAGTTATAATACTCATGAGCCAATTGGAGATGTTATGCATTTCTGAGTTATGATACATTAGAGCCACTATCTAGTAAGGAAGAACTCCTTAACAGGAAGTAAATGTATTATTCATTTTTTTTACACAAACAAGGATTACACCAAGATACGTCATATAATGGCAAACAAAGGCATCAACCAAACCACACAAAAGCAAACCCAAAGTCTCAGTTCCCAGAATCTTGAAGTCCTCTCTGCCCGGTCAGAGCTCCACCACTGGAATCTGAAAATCCCATAGTCCCTACCATTGGAACAAAACAATAATGGTAAACACAATTAGTAGTGCATAATTATTCCAAAACCACATAATAAAGACTGACGATCAAGTTTTTACCAACGGTGGTTGCAAGCGACTGTGAAGACTCGTCAACAGAATCTGAAGACTTCGGTTTCTTCACTTCCTCCGTTGTACCACCGAGCCAAGAACTGACCGCTCCTTTAAGCTTCCCCACCACTCCTACTCCTCCTACTTTCTCGTCCTCTGCAAGAGCAGCCTCACCAACAGGAATCTTCTCCACTGTCACCTCCACTTCTTTTGTGGTTGTCATCTTCTTCTCTCCTCCTCCTCCTCCGAAATGAAGTTTCTCAGCAATCACCTCCGCTAAGGCCTTGTCCTCTTCTCCAGGACTCAGCTTCTCCGCCAAGTAGTCTCTAGTCAACACACCTTTGCCTTCCACTTGTTTCTCCCCCTCCGCTCCACTTCCACCTCCAGAGAGAGGTAACTTCGTCATCACGGTTGATCCTGTCTCTTTGACCTTTTGGTAGACCGGAGTCAACTTATCAGCAACAGTTCCCGCCACTTTCTGTCCGTATCCTGTGGCGGATCTGGGAGTTGTTTCAGCTCCGATCGAGCTCTCGTGTTGCCCGCCTTCTCCGGAGTAACCTAGCTTTGAGGCGACGATGTTCTTCGCAGCTATAGCTTTATCGGTTACAAAGGAGGCAGCTGAACCTATCTTCTCTGTGTATGTACTTGGTTTTGACTCGTGTGCCTCTTCATGAGAGAGTTCCGGTGAGAACTGGTCATGAGTTCCCGTCGGTAAATCTCTTCCCAACTCGGTCTCGACTTTCACATTATCGCTTCTCACCGGAATATCTTTCTCTGTTTCAGACTCGTTCTTCAGACCAAACTCATGGCTTCTTGTCGGAAAGTCACTTTCAAATCCTGGATTCTCATCAGATGACGCATCTGTCACTTTCATCCTACCGAGAGACTCAACAATCTCAGGTACTCCAGCTTCTCCACCTCCTACACAACAAGAGTTTACAGTTACATTACATAAACCATTCGAACACGATCCTAAGGTTCTCATTGAATGTTCTTTACCTTCATGAGTGGGATCAGTAACCTTGGACCGATAATTAGACGCACCACTAAGATAACTCGACCCTCCTCCTCCTGGACCAGCTGGATCATCCTCCAATCCTTTAGGCCTCTCGATGTTGACTTCCCCTTGACCACCACCGAGAAATTCATCGTCGTCACCAGGAGCAACTCCCGTCACATCCTCTGTCGCGGATAACAGAGACGCCACGTGCTTGTTCATTGGTGTCTGAGGAGCCTCTCTGCTCTCTTCTCTATCAGACGTGTCGAACACTCCAAAAGGATGAGACGGTGCATCTCTTCTCTCGTCCCTCATATCCACCGGATCAGAGGCTGCCTCGTGTCTATACAAGGTAGCTCTTAATGGCTCAGGTTCAACGGGTTTGGTGATATCCGAAGACACGACAGGAAAAGCTTTTGTCCCTGGTGGAACGATCTCCTCGGGTGCCGGAACATTAACTTCTCCAGGATGACGCAGTGACTCATGTTGACCCGTTACACCGCCTTGAGTATTCACTGTGCCATGTAGATATGAAATGTTACTAAAACATAAACCGTAACGTTTTTTTTTTCAGGCAAGGGAAAAACCTGGCGCGGGGGACAATTGTGGGTCTTGCTCGTCGTATTCGTCGTCTTCTATTTCGACATCATGATCGTGCTCATGACCATGACCATGTTTGGTAAGACTGTTCTTGATCTTCTTAGCCTTTTCTTTCACTTTCTTCAACACTTTGGTTGCTCCTTTCTCTTGATGCTCTTCTTCCTCTGTCCCCATAATATATCAGACAAACCCAAATATTAAGATATATGATTGTCTTGGTTTAGTAAATATTAACCTGGACGGTGAACTCTGATTGGATCCTCGGCTTGATCATGAGCATAAGGACGTGTCATCTGTGACTGCATATCCATTTTCCAACGCTGTCTTTTTCTCAAAATTAACAAAACTCTCTCTCTGTTTATGTGTATTGTTTTTCTTCTTCTTGGCATTTCGCTAAGAAGCATGAGGAGGGTTTAATAGAGAGACAAAGAGAAAGAGCGATGACATGTGGCCGAACCATCTTCTTTTTGGCTCGTAACTCTCTACTTCTGTAGGATACTGACACGTTCGATGCGTTTGTTTGGTCCTGCCACGTCTTGGAGCTTTGTTTTATACGTGGCTATGTTGCCAAATAAATTATTGTCCTAAAGAAGCCTGTCGACGTAACTTGTATTAAAGGGTAGGTCCACGTTTATCGGCCGCCCATCATGTGGTTTGTTTACATATGCACTGTGTGCTGTTTTAAAATATAATTAACGGCACATTGTTTTTGGTCGAATTTTGAAGACGGTGCGAAGAAACTAGATTCGGTCCGTGCTGTCTCGGAGATGGGAAACGACACCGTTCTTAAAGTTCTTATGCCCCACAGTAGTTTTTCTTTTGCTGTGTAGAATGGCAGAACTAGTTTAGCATGTTCTTCTCTGGTCTTTTAGCTAAACAGTTTATTGGAGTCGGATATCCTGTGAACAGAACCGGATCTGAGATTATAGAGGCCTAAAACATTTTTCAGATGATTTTTTATAAAAAGAAATTTGTCATAGTTTGGAGGTTTTTTTCATACGAAAAACGTCTAAAAATTATGGAGCCGAGACCAATGTTTTGCTGGCGTATCCCAAGATCTGGTTCTACCTATAAACATTATTTATCAAATGATATTTCAAATATCATCTTTACAAAATTATGGTAAAAATAGATAACATGGTGTTCACAAAATGTGATGTGGATTTTATTACAACATAACTTAAAACTAATTATAACAAAATATAATTGTAGAAATCAAAATATAAGGTGATATGTATATATTCATTACTATGATTATAAAAATATAAACAAAAAGTTTATATTTTATATGTGATTTATTGTAAAATTTTCACAGTGAAATACTCATTTGTTTTATTGGTATTTAATATATTTTCAAAAATTCTAATGAGAAGGCATCCAAAGATTTTGTAAAACTGTATGAATATATTTCTTTATTATATTTAAATTGTGATGCCAGATTTTCTCTTATTGAAGTGGATGAAGTAAATTTGATGGAAATATTAAGCTTAACTACGCTTGATAAAGTATTTACTCTTCTTGAAATGATTGTACTATATGAATATATGATCCTGTCTATAGAAGTGAGATTGGGTTCATACCAGTCTCTGTCTTGCGCAGTTAATGGATCTGGAAGCCAAACAAAACTGATATGAAAGTAGAGAAGCAAACACAACCGTACAAAATCTTTTATGTAGGTGTGTACTTTTATTACTTTATTGAAGATTATAATTACTGGACAATGGACTTGTGGAGTCTCTTTTTAAGGAACTATAAGCTTTAAGACATTTACGCAGGACATAGACAAAATGCATTTCAGAAAAAAAAACAGTGATTTCTTGACAGAGAAGAAAGTAATGTTTTATGAGAGAAAACGAATTCTATTAACAACACAACTTCATATAAAGTTATTCTTCGTCAATGATGATGTTACAAACAAACAAATTGTATTAGCATACAAAATAACTAAAAACTTCTTACCGTTTCTTGAGGTTTCTGACAGCCATCACAAGCTGTTGCCTCTCTCCTTCGACCTCTGCAAACCTCAAGCTTATCTCTGAATACCTCTCTTCCATCTCTTTTAACTCTCTCTCCATTGAACTGTTTTTGTTCTTACAGTAAGCCAATTCGTCTGACAGCTTCGCTAGATTCTCCTCTTTCTCCCCATTTTCCTGTGCCCTTGCTTCCATCCTGTTTAATAATTCTCAATGTTAGAATAATCTTAACAACAACAAGTCAAAATCTAAAACATGAAAATTTGCATTACCTTGCATCTAGGATCTTAGTCATCTCCTCTTCTTTCCTCCGGATATCGACTTTCAAGCTTGACACCTGTTTCCTCAGCTCCTCGTTCTCCATTTTCTCTTGAACAAAGCTGTTCTGCAATTCACTGTACTGCACGCTTAGACCTTCCACTTCGCTCTTCAGATTCCCAAGCCTAGTCTCCTTCTCATCGTTTGAAGTCTTACTAAGAATAAACTCTCTCTGCGCTGTCTTGGCTTCCTCTTTAGCCAAAGCAAACTTCCTCTCGAACTCATCTCTTTCTTTCCTCCACTCTTGCATCACCTTCTCCGTCTCACTAGCTGCTGCATTGGCTTCGTCTCTCGTCTTCGTGAGCTTCAGGACCTCGCCTTCAAGCATCTCCACTTTCATCGACAAGGCTTCGTTCTTCTCTTCCACGTTCTTATTCATCTCTCTCTCTTGTGCAATCTCCCTATGTGCTTTCTCCTGCATCTCCTCTAGGTTTTTCTTCTGCACACGGAGGTCGTTGGCCTCAGCAAGAGTCTTTGCTGTCAGATTCTCATGCTCGCTCAGCTTAGACTCCATCTCTAGAGAAAGCCTCTTGCACTTCTCCTGAAGCCGCTCTGCTGCTATAGCGTTATTCCACCTCGTTTTCCTCAGATTCTCCTCTGCTTTGATGGCTCTCTTCTCTTGCTCCGTTTTCTCCCGCGTCATTGTCTCCATATCTTCCTCGAAGGCCCGTGCTTGTTCCTCCAGCTCTCTCTTCAACTCCTTCACCTGACTCTCGAGTTCAGTAACTGTGATCAAACATTCAGAGTACTCCAGCGATTGCTGCTTCAGTTTGCCTTCCAATGTCTCTATCTTAGACTCCAGTTCTTCTATAACAACATCCTTGGAATCATCAGAGACTTCTTCTCCTGCTTTTGAGCCTCCTTGTACATGTTTTTGATTCTCCTCCTTTAAGGACTCGTACTCTCGAGTAAGATCATCCAGTAGTATCTCCTGTTCTTCGTTCTTTCTCCTGTAAGATTCCAACTCCAAATCCAAATCTTCAACTTGTTGCTTCAGTGTATCTATCTCTTCATTGTCCTTGTGTCCAGAAGCCTCTTCTAGTGACTTGCTCAGAGAAGCTATCTCATTCTTTTTCTCCTCCAACAACTCATTTAAATCTCTCACAGCAAGAATCAAATTAGAGTTCGACTCTTGCGTCCTCTGTAGCTGCAGCTTAAGGTTACTGTTCAAATCCTTCTCACAGCTCAGCTCATCTCTAATCTCCTCAATCATATTGCTGGAATCCTCACTGACGCATCTCAACCTACTCTCAGCATCCGCTTCGTCTCTGCTCTTCTCCATCCTGAGCTTCTCGCATTCTTCCACAGCTCCATCTCTTTCCTCCTTGAGAAAACTAACTTCCTTGGAGAGCTCTTGTATCCGTTTGCTCTCCTTAACCGCCTGTTTCCTTAGAGACTGCTTCTCCAGCTCTGATAACTCTGACTGCCTCCTCAGAGCTTCCAACTCCATCTTCAGCTTCTCGACAGGGTCACTTGAATCAGTGGAGAATCCTCTTTGGAAAGTGTTGTTCTCAGGACTGTGTTTGCTTGACTCGATGTAGCTTTCGTCTGATGTTGAGCTAGCTGACCAGTCTGTGTTTGACCTCCTGTGACCGTTATTGGTTGCGGGAACTGAGTTGTGACGTTGAGGCAAGCGTGCGTCCGAACCATCCATCCACCCTGATTCACCAATGGAATCAAAGGAACCTCCTCCTATACCACCAACATTCTTAGCCGTGTTTACATTCAAGCTCCTTTCCTGCCAAAAAAAAAAAATACAAAACGTTCAGTACAACTTTCTCAGAGGACTTTGAGACAGGTTTTAACTAATCTGAACCAAGAACCAAGAACCTTACATCTTCTTGGTTATAACCTTCCAAGTCATCATTGCTAGGGAGACTTCTGAAGCTATTTTCATTGGAGAGTGTTTGCAAGTCTTTATTTTCCTCAGTAAGTCTGCAAAAGGTTTGCAAGTCAACAAGAATCTCTAAACAGGCTTTACCTGATAATTGATATATACAAAAACTATATTTTAACCTTGGATCATTTGCTCCTTGGATCCTCTCAATTGTTATCTGCATTCACCAACACACAAACATCTTTTACTATAATCTTTGAAACATTATTGTTCTTTAAAATAAGAAGAGAAGAGAGATTTACATTCAGGACAGCACCAGAGTTGGCAAACTTAAGAGGTAAAGAGACAGTCAACGGCTCTGCTTCTGTAAGAAAATCTGCAAAATCAATCGAAGCTTCTCCCAAAAATCCAGATTTTGAAGAACCCTGAAAACCATTTTTGACAATAATTTTTTTAAAAAAAGCTCAAAAAGTCTTCTCTTTTACCTTTTCAACAAGAACTCTAGAAAATACATTGTTGAATTCAATCACTCACAGTTGCAACAACGAAATGGTAAATCTTCTCACGAACAATCCCAGATTTGGGTTCTCTAACCATCTTCACTGAGACATAGATTGGATTCTCCCATGAACAGATCCCTTCCTTGACCTCAGCTTTCTCCAGCTTAAAGGTTGGCTTCCCAACATCATCAGGTACCAATGAGATCATCAAAGCTGCTTTCTTCAGCTTTGGTACCTTCTCACATTAAAAGTTTACACTTTTATTATTCATATTACAAAACAACAGATCTAGTCAAACACCCCATTGTCTGATTCTTGTTGGGTTTAGAGATTTAAAATAGACAAAGACACACACCTGAGTTGCCTGAAACTGAAGCTTGAACACAGCTTTGATCTTGTTCTTGTCGTTCCTCCATGACTTAAACATTGTTTCTCTCTCTCGAGAAAAACAAAGACTTTACAAAACCAAGAAATAACAAGGAAAGATGTTTTTCTGATCTGTTATCAGTTTTGGAAGAATGTAGAGAGGAAGAAAACAAAACACAAAAACTGGTTTTACAGTCTGTGACCACTTTACTTGTAGAATATAAAGGTTGATTGCCACACTTTTCAATATAAAACTTAATGAGTGAGATATAAGTAGATTCCCATTTTTCTTTCTTACTTGTTCTTTTACTTTTATGGGTTGATTGAGTAGGAAATTAACTTTTATTAGTTTAATGTTTGAGTGAAAAGCGCCTTTCTTTTTAATGCAGTAAGGCATATGTAATGTAGGTGTTTTTCTATGGGTCCTTCAATTTTAATAGACACTCCAACCTCTCTTTAATTTCTTGTGTGACTTCAAAAATATTTTGCCGGTAATAAATCTCATTAGGTGAAGGGTTTAAATCTGAAATATCACAAGAAATATATAAGATGTTATTTGATTTCTAAAATATAAAATGTTTGATAATTTAAAAGTAGTTTTATTATTATCTGTTTGGTCAACTATTTTTCGCTATAGTTTTAGTGATTAGTTAAATTATTTTAATATATATATATATATATATTCTAATAATTTTAAAGAAAATATATTTCTTAATTTGTAGGCTTTTATGCATTTTGAAACAGAAAACAGTTTGAATAATCCATATATATTTGGAGTTTTAAGTTGTCATGTTTGTAAAACGGATACAGGCTAGGAAAAAATGTAAACCATATACAAGGGTTCGGAGTAAATATGTTTAGTGGCTGCTAAATGTGAATTACTCCTATAATTTAGTAAAACGATGTGGTCGTTTGGGCTTATTGTACATTGCGACATTATTGATACTTTAGGTGGCCACAGAAAGAAAAAAACAGCAACACCTTTTTCTGCATTCTGAATGCCACATCCTCGTCATGATCCATTACGTATTATGTTACACACATACAGCTGTCCACACTATAGAATATATGCATGCTGCGTGTATTGTAATGTATTAACTAGAGCTGGACCCGTCCGACCGGACGGGTATTTATTTTCATTTTGTATATAAATATATATTATTTAAATATTTGTCAGTTTATAGTTTTAAATATTTACATATTTCTATTTTTTATAAACACAACAGTCAAATAATTTATGTGTTGTAAAAATAGTATCTTGTGCTTGTTATTAATATTTTGAAGAAATAATATTGACCTATTGATAGTTTGAATAAGATTTCTTGTAACATGAAATTATTTGCCAAATATAAAAAAAAAATATTTTGATCAAATATGGATAATATGGTAAGATTTAGATACATTAGAAAAAATATATTTTGTTATAAACATTAAACATTGATTTACAAATGATGAAAATATATTTAAATTTCAGTATTAATTTTTTTTGTTGAAAATAATTAATAGCAACCAAAAGAGTTAAACATATACTTTAAAAATTCTTGAAAAATATATAATCTTAGGTGAGATTTAATTATATTAAAACAATATTGAGTTACAAATATTTCATCTTGTTTTATAAGTACTTTAAAATATTTAAAATCTTAGCATATATAGATTTTAATATTCAAAATAATTAATGGTAAGTTAAACATATATTTTAGAAATATTCAAAATATTGTTTAATATCGAATTTAATCTTGAATTTCGTTCAAAATGATTAATCGTAACATTATCCAATTTTAATATTATTAAAATAAATTTTAAATATAAATATTGTATTCTTAAAAATCATCTAATTTATTTTAGGAAATATATTAAATACGAAATTAAGTTAAATTGATTTAGGAAACTGTTTAATAAATAGAAAAAATAATAATTCCTTAAATATATGTTCATTTAATGGTTCATTTAATTACTTCAGTGGCATGCCATTGTAAATAACACTGAAAATTAAGGGGTAATTTATAAGTGTACTTCTATTTTAATAATAGAGATGAGTACAGATACATTTCAGAAAAAAACTATATTTTTAAATATCCGTGCATTTCCTTGCATCTTCATTATTCTTTAGTCCTTTTATTTCAATATCTACTAATTTTAATAAATATTTTAGAGATATCAGGCTTTTCTTGTTCTATAACTTTGATAAAACCATGATAAATCTGATTACCATTTGAAAGTGAATATCACTTTTACACTGATTTCTTTATAATGAAATTATTAATAACTAATTTTACAAACCGACCAATACTCCTTTGTATGAGAATTCATGTCTGATATTGTACGAAAATATTGAACGAACTTTAAATATATCTGTACCATGATAAAAAAATATAGTTTTTTCATTAATTTCAATAATTAATAACAACTCATGTTTTCGGACTCAATAATCAGTGCAATTGTCCATGTTGCCGTGGGTTAGAGCCGAAACTGTCAATAATTATAGTCCTAGTATATAATTAACTATTACCATCTACGAAATCGAAATTATTAGTTTCATTAGACAATGATTTCAAACAAGAAATTTTTTTTTGAACAACACAAGGAAACCTATTATTCTTGAAATCGAACCAACACAACACATGAAAATTAGTGATTTTGATTTCTGCAGTTAAAAATGATTTAGAGGCTGGATTAGACGGATATAAAATGGCGAAAGTATTGGAAGCACATGAAGACATGTGAGCAAACACACTGTCCCTCTCTTGAATGCACTCATTTACTTTGTCTCCTATTTTTTTTTTTTAATTTCTCCCATTTCTTAACATTCGGTGATAGTCAACAGAATCTTAATTTATCGAAACCCGGTCCTTAATTTCTTCGATTAGGTCCAGAACATATTTCCATTAGTACCATTGCCCCCTTGCCCATTGGTAATGAATAATAATAAGAGAAATTAACATTCTGAGTCACTTTTAAACTTTTAATATCACAATAGATCACTACTCACTACTAAGACACTTTTTCTCTACTCATTCATTTCTTTTCTAACTATCCCGTAACCAAATATAATTAATAGGATCCACCATCTTTTTATTTAACTAAATTGACTTTAACTTATTTTTTGCAGCCGATCTTGTTTCTCTCTCTTCTCCTTTCATCTTTTTTTTCAAGAGAATAATAAAGCATTCTGAAAAGATATGGTTATGTGGACAGAAGAGAAACGTTTTTCCGATGGATGAGCTTCAGATTTCTCCAAAATCTTTATGAAATCACTATTAACCAAATCCTCCATTTTCTCTCTTCTCCACCCGTTTTCACTGTCAGCGTTCGTCATCATCATCATCAAACCACCACCTTGACCCGTAGATCCGCTGACACTGAACTCTCCTCGACAATCAGACGAGCCTCCGCCCTGATAGCTAACTAGCCACCACTCAAACTGGAAGAATACCGCCCTGATAGCTAATCATGGCAGCTGATTTCACCAATTTCGTTTTGAATCCGTTTTTTACTGAGAATGAAAAGAAAAACCATATATGGCAAGAGACTCTCCTCTTCCTTTTGCGCATCACGGCCACTTTGCACTTTTATGAACATAGATTCTTGTTTTTGTGAAGGAACACATTTTAATTTTCTAAAACTGTTTCTGGGTTTTGAACAAGAAAAGAGAAGACACACTGTGTTCTTCCATTTAATCTCAGAAAAACTTAAACATATACACTATAAATGATTATCCACATGTACACTTCTTTTTTCGGTCGAAAGGACTATCCACATGTACACTATAAAAGACCATCCACATGTACACTATAAATGATTATCCACATGTAGCTCGTTTAAACACATAATCATCAACATTGCCTTTCTTCAATCCCCATACATCTTCTCTAACTCATCCCTTGACACTCAAGGGTTAACTTCTTCTAGTGACTTCTCCATTGACACTTTTTTATTCATAAAAGAATTGCAGTTTTGTCTTTCTCAGAAGAAGTACAGAACTGATTCTCATCATGACCTGAGACAAATTTTGATTAAACATCCACATCTTATTAAACAAAATCAAGACTTTGCATAGTAAGCCCACGTCTCATTGTACATGTGTCCAATATGTATGGTGGTGTAAAATAAAAAAATAGTGTATTTGTGTACAACATTCTAAAAATAGTCCAGAGCTAACATGAAAACACACACTAATAATTTTTGTTGCATATGACACAGGTTAAAAGTGTGCATTTTGGAAGTTTGGAATCAATTAAAAAAATTATGTATTCAGTAGTTTGGGGTCACATTAAAACATAGGTAAACATGAAACATATAGTGTGAATAAAAGAAATTTGATTTGGTAGAGATCAATTATAAGCATCTTCTTCTTTCTTCTACCTAGCCGCCAACGTAATTCACCACAAAACAAGTCGCTCTCGTGCCACATCCACCAGAAGCTTCACCATGGCAGCTATGGAGCATCACCACCGGATTCATCAATCTAACATGAGGTAGATTGAGTCGGATATCCTTAGGCGCCAGAGCCATCGTGAAAACTGATAAAAATAATTAAAGATAATTTTTCTGAAACTATTTGAAGAATCAAACAAAAAAACTAGAAAAGTTTGGAGAAGAAAGATAATGATAAAGTATATAACTAAGGAAATTATAGATAATCTTAAAATCACAAAATTTTGTGTTTGAAGATAATGAACGCCAATGGTGAAACGAGGTGAGAGAAGAATGAGAAAGGTGAAAAATGTTGCTGGTGAGTATTGAAGCAAGTGAGTTGTCTTGCCCAAATCTGTATGATCGAATCTGAGCCGCCAGTGATTTTAAGAGATCAATGACTGATAATAAAGTCCGCTCAATTATTAGTCTAATTAGAAAGATTTATGGTGAGAGTCAAGTGGACGTGCTTCTTTCCTTTTCTTTCTAAGAGCCTTTTAAAAAAAGTGCTCTTGTATAAGAAAGTGATCTTCTGTGATATGTAAGTTGTATAAAGTGACCTATTATGTAATTCTTTCTAATAATAATACGAAAAGGGAGTTAAAGCTTGTAACTGTATACTAGATTTCGACCCGCACAACCGTGCGGGTGGTTATTTTTATTTTTTTACATGTAACTATTTGCTTTTCATTATTAGTGATATGTAACAATTTTTTTATTAAATTAATTTTAAAAATATTGTTTTAATTTAAAAAATATTTTGTTTTACATGTTGCATTTAAAAAAAGTTATAATTTATAGCCTATCATTTTCTCATTTGGAATATTATAATTATGTGTTTAAAATATTTATTTTAAAATTGTATATTTAGTCAAGAGATTTAGAAAATTACATAACTATTTTGAGCTTGGAAGATTATATGACTTTTGAATTTTTTTTTACTAAATTGATGAATTATTTTATAAAAACAATATTTAAAATTTTGGTATTTTTTCATATTTTTCAAACAATATTTTTTTATAATAGTAAATAAAACATAATTTTAAAAATTGAGTTGTTATTGATATTTTTAATGAATATTAAAATTTCAAAGTTTATTTATTTATTAGATATTTATTTATTTATTATTTATGTTAAAGAAACTTTGAAAAAGAAATTAGGTTGCTTTACTAATATATATATATATATATATATATAATTTGTTATATTTGTTTTATATAGCATATCTAATTTAATAAACTATAAACTATAATAGGTTTTATAAAATATGGCATACAATTTTATTTTAATTAACATTAATTTTTAATAATATAAAATTGCTAATCACGAAATTAGTTAATGTATTATTTTATCAAAAAAATATTTAAACTTTTTGGTAAGATCTTGTTAGATTTTCTCAACAGATTTTCTATGAATTTATGAAATTTTATAGTAAATCAATAATGATAAGATTAGAAAATAAATGTAACATGACTTTTTAGTAATAGGTCAAACTTAAAAAATCACGCATAAATCAAGTTGTGACTTCTATTTTAATATATAACATATGGAGAAAATACAGTATCTTCATCGGGCCCTTTGGTTGTTAAGCTTTTGTGACAAAATGTCAAATAATCCATTTAATATATGTGAAATTGCATTTACATACACGAAACTTTTCCATAATTAGCTCAATGAGGATCACACATTCGTAGATGAAAGAACTTCATCGGATAGAAATTATGTTTTATCCAAAATAATAATAATAGTAAATTTGGGTAAGATAATTAGACAGTTAAAAAAAGGGAATTCGTCCAAAAAAATACTGAACATGGCAAAAATGGCCAAAATAAACACGAACATATTGGCTGGCCAAAAAATCACTGAACTATATTTGACTTTAAACTTTAATCAATAAGTTATCGCTGACTTGCCAAATTACGCACACCGTTACAGAATGAGTAAACGGCGTTTGATAAAGTCGTTAAGTAAAACGACGTCGTTTTGAGATGAAATGAAACGACGTCGTTTTACCTATTGTTATTATCAAAAATATGTTCATCCCCCGGGTTGAACCTGTGACCTTACGGTCAAATAACGAGGATTCTCGCCACTAGACTACTGGCACTTTTAAGAATATCTCAACATATTTTCTATTATTGAGTATCAAACAAATCTCTAAAAATCTAAATTCTTTTTAAAAAATTCCAAAAAATCTTAAAAATTCAAGAAAATTTTGAAAAAGTAAAACTAAAATTGAAATTATAAATATATAAAATTATAAATTATAAATTTCTTGAAATAAATATTTATAATATTTAATTTCTTATAAAATAAATATTTATAATATTTAATTTCTTATAAAATTATTATTTATAATAATTTAAATTTATAAAAAATTATTAATTTTTTTTTTAAAAAAAATATTTATAATTTCAATTTTAGATTTTACTTTTTCACAATTGTTTTTGATTTTTTTTGAATTTTTAATGTTTTAAAACTAATATTAATTTTATAAAGTAAATTTTAATGTTTTGATTTTTTTAAAAAGAAATATTTATAATTTCAATTTTAGTTTTACTTTTTCAAAATTTTCTTGAATTTTTAATATTTTTGGAATTTTTTAAAAAGAATTTAGATTTTTAAAGATTTGTTGATACTCAATAAAAGAAAATATGTTGAGATATTCTTAAAAGTGCCAGTAGTCTAATTGCAAGAAACCTCGTTAATTGACCGTGAGATCACAGGTTCGACCTGCGGAATGAACATATTTTTGATAATAAAAATAGGTAAAATGACGTCGTTTCATTCCATCTCAAAACGACGTCGTTTTAATAAACAGCAGAATTTAACGGTGAATTAACACTGTCATAACTGTCAGTTAACCGTGTTTCTTTTGGCCATTTTTGTCATGTTCAGTATTTTGTTGGACGAATTCCCCTTAAAAAATGCCACTTCTGAATCTATTAAATTGCCCAGGCCCAAAACCCAACTAGGTTAAAACTGGAATCAGAACAGTTCGTTTGTCTGTTTATCGACGGCTAGAACCTAGCACAAAGGTCGAATAAACCCACCTCATCTTCTTCCGATCTAACCCTCTTTCTCGGCTAAGAAGCGAAATGGGATTACATTGTCGTAAAGTGCCTTCTTTGTTATCTGAGCATTTCTGATTTTATCTTTTCATAATGGTTCCAGAGTGAAAATCGAGCATTTCTAGGGTTTATTTTTGCGCAGTTCCAGCTTTCAACATTCCAGGTGGGGATTTGTCTGTATGGCTGTTTTTTTTCACTTGATATTACCTGTCTATTGGTTGTTTCAGACATGTGTCTTTCTTGTTTTTCCAGGATCGAAAGAAGAGCTCCGAGTGTCTTGTTTCAGACAATATCCAAATCTGTCATCTGGCTACAGTATAAGGTATGGACATAATCAGTGGACTCTCTGATGACTTGCTGGTCAAGATACTATCCTTCGTTCCGACAAAAGTTGCTGTATCCACCAGCACTCTGTCTAAACGATGGAAGTATCTCTGGCAATGGGTGCCTACCCTCGAATACGACGATTTTCAAGACATCACCGACATCTATTTCTCAACTCCTTCGTTCCCGAGGTATCGAGTCACCGTCCACAAGAACCTCCTCTCGCACAGATCTCCCACCATCGAAGCCCTGCGCCTCAAGTTCTGTCTCGGATCGCTTCACCCCGAGGACATCAAACAGTGGGTTACCATCGCACTCTCTCGCTCCGTGCGAGTGCTAAGCATCACCACCTGTTTCTCCGACTACGAGCCTTATAGCGCGTTGTTGCCGAGTAGCTTGTACACCTGCGAAACCCTCGTGTCTCTGAAACTCGAAGGCGACAAGATTCTCGTCGAGGCTGCTTCTTGTCGTCTCCCTAGTTTGAAAACGTTGCAGCTCTTATACGTGACTTACTCCAGCGAAGATTCTCTCCGGTTGCTTCTGTCCTCTTGCCCTGTTCTCGAAAACCTGGTCATCAAACGAGATACTACGGAAGATAACGTGAAAGTGTTGGCTGTTGATGTTGTCCCGTCCTTGCAGAGGCTGTCCTTGCGGATAGGCTTTGAGTGTTCTTCTGATGGATGTGTGATAGATACCCCTTCTTTGAAGTATCTCAGAGTTGAGGACTACAGAGAGAGTCCCTCGTATTTGATTAAGCATGTGCCAAGACTTGAAGAGGCAGATATCATTGTTAAGAAAGATCTCGGCGAGTTTCTCGAGTCAGTCACGTCTGTGAAACGTCTTTCATTACTAGTGTTGTTATTCAACAATGAAGAAGAGGTAAAAATCTCTAAATTCTTCTTTGAGAATTGAGTTCTTTGTTATTTATTATTAACTTTATTATTTATGTGTGTGCAGTCTGAGTACGGTGCTGGTATTATCTTCCATCAACTTGAACATCTGAAGCTAAGTATATGCAGCAACTATTTGTCCAAGTTGCTTTTCCGGTTGCTCAAAGATTCTCCTAGTCTGCGAGTCCTCAATCTCAAAGTTGCTCCTGTAAGTTTTAATTTCCTTTGGCACTCTCTTTAGGTCTAAAGTTTTACTGTATGGTCGGTGTAATCTTAACTCTCTCACTCTTTTTTTTTTCCTCAGTATCCACCTTTGGGGGAATACAAAGAGATTAACTGGGAGGATGAATGGAGTGTGATTCCAAACTGTTTGTTGAAGACTCTTGAAACTTTCGAGTTTGCAGGGTGCAAGGGAAGAAGACCACAAGAGAGAGATTTCTTGAGTTTTTTCTTTAAAAATGCTCGTTGCCTCAAATCTAAATCATCAGTCTTGCGTGAATCATGTGGGTGATGATGTTCCGCAACAATAGAAACTTGCAAATGATCAAACTAGTTAGTCGTTTTGGAGTATGGATCTTTGATATGTTTTGCTTGTCAAGGAATTGGGTTCTTTTTACTGTGGATGCTTGATTAGAGTGGATGTTAGGTTTGTTTGGTTGTCCAGGAATTATTTAGTAAATGTGTAGTGTGACTTGTGACTCAAGCCTTATATTAATGAAGATATCCAACTCAAGTTGTTTAAATGCAATTAGAGCTTGACCCCGCACGAACGTGCGGGTCAAATTTTCACTATATATATATATATATATATATATATATATATATATATATATTTAACTGTTTACCATATTTAAAATATTTATAAACAAAAAAAAAGCTAATTGTTTACATTTTGTAAAAAAAATATTATCCCGTATGCCACAAATATTGAGAGCTTAAACTTTTTTACATATTGTAAAAAATATTAACACATACACGACATTAAAATTTCGACAAATATTGACTAATCTATGGTCAAATAATAGTTTCTTTAACGCGAAATCAATTTCCAAATGTAAAAACATTTTAGATATTTTAATAAGATAAAGCCTATAGGTCATATGCTAGTATATATAATTTTTATTGTTGAAAAAAATTAATAGTAACCGAAATGGTTAAACATATATTTTAACTATATATATATTTTAGGCGAGATTTAGATATTTAAAAAAAAATATATATTTTGCTATAAACGTCTAAAATCATTATAAAATATTTAAATCTCAGCATAAAGAGATTTTATTGTTGAAAATAATTAATGATAGCTGTAACGGTTAAACATATATTTTTAAAATATTAGAAATACATATATTTTAATTTTAGGCAGTAAAAACTAAGTTTGTGGGATTATATGATATTTTAAAATTATTACATAATATTTTTAAAGTTCATTTTTAAAGTTTAATATTCCTAAAGTTTTGCTAAATTAATATATTGAACAGAAAAATTTAGTTAAACTTACTTTATTAAATGATATAATTAAGTTAACAAAAATGATATAGTGAAAATAGAAAACGACATTTATAACTTAAATCTAGGGTTATTTAATGCTTCAAGCATTAATATAGGTAGATTAATGACAATATTTAGCTCAATTAATATTTGGAAAATACATTAAATAAACTAAAAAAGATAAGTATAAATATAGAAAGATTAATTAAATTCTCAGTGGCATACCATCCCCCTATACATTAAAAGAGAAGTCACTTTAGTGATTTCTGCTTACGTGTCACTCATACAAACCACTCTCGGATTAATTCTTATAATCTTATTGGTCGTTTTTTTTTAATTTCTTTTTTAATTTTTTTTTCCATCGGCCAAACCTTACCAAAACACATACCATGTAATTAATACGGTCTTAATTAATCGATATATTATATAGGTACAATTATGGTAACTTAATAATGACATATTTAAGTAAGAAGACAATCATATTAGAGTATTGACAATATAAAAAAAGGTCTCAGAAACTATAATTTCTATGTCAATCACGAAATCATAATTATTAAAGCAAAAAAAAATTGGCATTAAAATCATAATGAAATCATAATATGTGTAAAAAATGAAACCATAATAATTATTATAATTCCTTGATGTAAATCATTGTAAGTCATAATGAAATGAAATCATGTTAAAAAATGAAATCATGTTAATTATTAATATTTGAATAGTAAAAAAATGGCATTAAAATCATAATGAAATCATAATATGTGTAAGAAATGAAACCATAATAATTATTATAATTCCTTGATGTAAATCATTGTAAGTCATAATGAAATAAAATCATGTTCAAAAATGAAATCATGTTGATCCCTCTATATATTAAAAGAGAAGTGCATTTGACACGTGGCACAGAAGTGCATTTGACACGTGGCACTCACACAGCTCTTCTCAGAAGAAAACTAGCGATTCTATTGGTTGATTTTTTTAGAAATTCATTTTTAATTTATTTTTTTCACGAGCATATTTATTAGGAAATGAACATTAATTACATATCTTTTGTGTTTTCTCGATTGAAATGTAAATGTATTTTAATCATCGACAATATTAAAATGGAAAGTAACACTTAATACAAACTAAAAAGGAAATCAATACTCTTAATTGATTGGTCGATCACTAATTATTTACTAATTTTTTACTAATTATTCATAATTTTCCTTATTAGAAATTACTTGCGCAAGAATGTTAATTATTACATGTATTAATAATTTACCTTATTACAAATACGGAAAACAATTCACTTTTGATATCATATTTATTACATTGCTTGGTGTGATTTATCGAATAAGATCTAATTAGGTAATTTGTTATTATTAACTTACCTTACTAATATTAACTTACCTTGCTAATATTGATTTATTGAGAATTTATAAGAGAATATTATACTTCTTAGCTTATCATGCAAGCTAAATCATTGACAAATGTCTACCAATTTACTATAAATAAGAAGTCGCAGTAGAAGAAACGAAATCATTGAACTTTGTATTCTGAATTTTTTATGTTAATAATGTTTTGAATTTTTTTCTTCTTATTATTTTAGAACATTAAGCTTTTATATTTCATGAGAGCTGATTTTTCTTTTGGTTTATATGCATATACTCTATTATGACGATTTTCCACTGAAGCTATATATGATTTGATTGTACACTTCTTTGATATAACCGTTAATCAAAACTTCTTTGATTCTGATACGATTGACATTGATGCGTATATCATTTCGATAACATCTTTGTTCTTCAATCTGTTTTTTACCGAGATAAGTTATTATGTCATGCTTTATTTTTTGATACATCGAGTATTGTTTCGTCACTGATCTACCTTTTAAGAAAGCATGTTTGATCTACTTATACTACTCTTGGCAAATTTTATTTTATCGATATGATTTATTATTTTGGAATTTGTCTCTATTCTAGAAATATGGCACATCTCTATTGATACTAGAAATATGCACATCTCTATTGAGTTAAATCGACATTGTCTCTATTCTTCGACATCATCTCCGTAGAGGTTAGTAATATTCACAAGAACTCATACTTGGAGATAACTTTTCTAATCATTGCAATTAAGCAAATTAGTTATTGTGAAATAAATGTATACTCATAATATTAGTTCAAAGAAAGCAAAATACTCATAATACGGTTTGAACTTCAGTTTTGAGTAACTTAATATATGGTTTAATTATTTTTCACTAAAATTAGATTGTGAATATGAATATTGTGTGATGTCTATTCTCTTCCAAAGAGAGCAGTGTAGATACATGTAGTCCATACGGTTTGAGAAAATGTACGGTTATATGGGAACACATATTTGCACATTTTTGATAGAACATACATCGATTATTAATTCTTTTCTTGCACAATTAATATGATCTCTTATGAATCTACTATAAATGTAAGTTACCTTATTTAATTGAAATAATTCTTGCGAAAGTTTTGATCACATTTATTCAGAATCTGCTATTCTTGCACAATAGAGTATCACATTAATTCGACTTTTAATTCTTCTTTATTTTCAAATAATATAATGTTCTTTATTTTCAAATAATATAATCTTCTTTATTACACAATAGGGTATCACATTAATTCGACTTTTAAATGTTCTTTATTTCCTAATTAGTTAATTCGTTTATTAGCAACTTACCTTATTTTGCTATCAATTACTTGTACAAATTTATATGATAATGGTGATTTGATTTAGAAAAGCCTAAAACTATTATCTATTTAGAAAACCACAGATATAATGGTGATTTTAGATTTAGAAAAACCCAAAACTATTATCTTTATTATATATATATATATATATATATATCAATTTTTAATAAACGAGACATTTTGAATTGAAACGAAGCCATTGATTTTGTTAATGCTGTAAAATATTTGTTGCATATTTCAACATAATCAATTTGATAAAAGGGAATAGTTGACTGAAGAACCCAAACTATTTGGTCTTTCTTTTGTATTATATTTCAACATTTTTTTTATTTATAGTTTTTTTAAAACTGATAATTCTTTTTTACAATATATCAAAATCAAAACTAATTATTATTCTTTAATTTTATATTCGTATTATGGTATTAGGAAAGATATACCTTATTGGTAAAAGCTTTTAATTAGTTAATTTATTTATTAATAATTTGCCTTATTTTGTTATCAATTACTTGCACAAGTTGATATGATGATTACCTTATTTTGGGTTCAATTATTTGTCTTAAATAATATGTTAATTATTACAAATTTATAATAGTCAATTTTTAATATATTTCTTTAAATTGTTTCATGGCTTATTAAAAGGAAACAAATATTACAAGAACCATACGACTTTATATATCTCAAAAATGTCTTTACAAAAATTTTTATAACAAATATTTCAGGAACCATAAGACTTAATGGTAAAATATCTTTATAAAATATGATTATTAATTCCTAATTATTCTTTAAATTTGAAATATTCTAAATATTTTTACTATATATATATTCTAAATTTTTATAAAAATATTTTCAGAAAAAATAAGAATTAATGATAAAATGTCTTTATAAAATATGATTATTAATTAATAATTATTATTTAATGTTTTAGTTTATTAGTAACCTACCTTATTTTGAACACAGATTACTTGTGCAAGTAATCATATTTATTACATTGTTTTAATGCAATTTACCTTAGTGTTTCTAATTTATTAATTTGTTTTTAAAAACTTACCTTATTTTGAATATGATTTAATTGCAGAAGTTTATATCATATTTATTGTAAATCATTTAATACAATATAAATTTAATATCTTTCTTTGAACTGTTTCATTATTTTATATTTCTAAACATCATTTATTATGAAAATATCCACCTAATAAGACAAGAAAAAAAAAGGTACAGTCAATACTAACTTATTAGTCTATTTTTATTCGATAAAAAAATTTAAATTTATAAATTCTTATATTTTTTTTTGTTTTTTCTATCAACTGATAAATAACACAGACGAAAGACCGATTGTAGTTGACTACAAACCATTTTAAGTCTGTTTCAATAGCGATATGCAAATTTAATAGTAAGATAAGTCTCAATAAAATTTAGAAATCTACTAAATTTTTTTATATTATACAATTGCTAACAAAATTTGACAATTTTTTGCAGGTTTTTATGGGATTTTCTTAATTCATAATTGTTCTACTTGTTTTATATTACTTATGGATTATATTTAAATTTTTTATCACATTTTCTTTGCAGGTTTTTATGGAATTTTGATACCTATGAGATTTTTATCACATTTTCTTTTAATATGTCATTTTCTCCTGTATATTTTCTTACATTTGTTTTTTAAATAGTTAACTTTTATGAAAAACATACTAATGATGTTCATTTTTTTTTACTTTAGTTAGCTTTCATTTGTTTTATTCTTATATACTTTTGTGATTTTTTTAGTTTTTGTTTCACTTTTATATTGAATTTAGTTCACATAGTTTATTTGTACATAATTTATGTATTGAAAACATAATTTTTCTTTTAAAAAATTAAGGGACAAAGAGCCCAATTAAACCGATCCAAAAGTAAATCGAACCGAATATAAACTGAACTGGACATATGGTTTACTTTAGTTGAAAAAATATATTAAAAATCGAAATAAACAAACCAACCAAACCGAAAAAGTAACGAATTCCACCCCTACTGCATCCTGGAGATTTGCGCAAATCATGTCTCAGCATTAGAACTCTCACTTGTTCTAATTTCTCCCACATTTGAACTCAATCGATATTATACTATATTTTAATACCCGCACATGATGCGGGTCGGCCACCTAGTTGTAAATAACACTAAAAATTAATGAGTATTTTTAAAGAGTACTTCTATTTTAATAATAGAGATGGTTTAAATCTGACCCAAATACCGAACCGGTTGACCCTCTGCATCACTCTGCAGTCATTCACTCGGTTGGTTATTGGATCGACCACAGCTCAACTACAAATAAATAAATTATTTAATATTATTCTATATATAATATGTTAGCTACGAAAAACTAAATAGAAACAAAATTAAATTATTTTAAAATGTCTGATAAAAGATAAAATAATAGTTTGGATATTATTTGGAAAATATGTAGCTTTTATTTTATCTTGACCCACCGGATTTACGGTTTAACTACGGATCATGTCAGATTTCAAAACACTAATTAAATGAATTTATTTCCTTTGTTTCTACTTTTGTTATATGCTTATACACTAGGTGTTTGCCCCACACATGCATGCATAAACTTCTTATGAATACTTATTAGTTTATGTTTTATTAATCTAAAACCAGCATAATAAGTTATTATTTATTGTTTTAAATATTTAAACCAAACATCAGAGTAATTATATATGTCAATTATTTTCTTACCAAAATATATATTTACTATTATGTTATTTTTTTAAAAACACTCATAGCTTAGAAATAGTTTAGAAAATATATTTATAAAGTTTGTTTTTGCTCGATAATATAATTATAATTAATCTTATTTTTAATTTTTATAATAAAAATATTGTTTTCAGATAGCAACAAAAAAAAAATATATATAATCATTATCTTATTTTATATATTTTTTATAATTCAATTATATTATTTTATAATCAATTATAAATATAACATATAAAATTTATACTGTTAAAATAAATTTCGTTTTTAATTATATATAAATTCAGTAAGGATATTTTTAAATTAATAAATTAGTGAACCAATTAATTAGAAACTAATAATAATTCAATAACCTATCTAAAGTCTAAAACCTAATAAAACTATGAAAAAATTAACTAAATTTTAAAATAGCGCAAAAATTTAATATTAATTTTTTTAATTATACACAAGATTCATTAAAAATATTTTTAAATTAATATATCAATGAGTCAGCTAAAAAAAATAATAAATCAATAATTTAGCTAAAATCTAATAAAAATATGACAAATATGCAAATTATCTAAAATCGTGGAAAACATGAAAAAATTAGCAAAATCACTTCATAAATAATAGTATAGAAGTATTTTAAAATTAATATATTAATAACTCAGCTAAAAGCAAATAATAAATCAATAATTTAACTAAAATCTAATAAAAATAAGACAAATAAACAAATTATTTAAAATCATGGAAAACATAACAAATCAGCAAAATAACAGCATAGATAAGACGATTTATGATATGCAAAAAAGTTTTGAAATTTATAAGTTAAAATGTTACTTCTAATGGTGCAGGCCGAAGTCCAAGCCCAAGCCCACTGGGAATCCGATAGATCAGATCAGCTAGAAGAGGTGAGTGGTGGTGAGTCTGGTGACTGTTGTCTCGAGTCTCGACGGCGAGAACAAGCTCCTCGAATTGGAGAAAACATATTTTTTTTCTTATTCTAACTCTGTCTCGGTTCGGAAGCGAAACTGATACACATTGTCGCAAAGTGATTTCTTTGTTCTCTGAGCATTTCTGATTTTATCTTTTAATAACGGTTCCAGAGTAAAAATCGAGCCTTTCTAGGGTTTTTTGCGCAGTTCCAGCTTTCAGGTAGAGATTTGTCTGTGCTGCCGTGTTTTTTACTCGATATTGCTTCTAGTTTGGTTGTTTCAGACATATGTTTTCTTGTTTGGATCGAAAGCAGTGTCTTTTTTTTCCAGACAATATCCAAATTTGTTAACTGGCAATAGTATCTTTTACTGTTTGTATAGGTATGGACAGAATCAGTGGACTCTCTGATGACTTGCTGGTCAAGATACTATCCTTTGTTCCCACAAAAGCTGCTGTATCCACCAGCATTCTCTCTAAGCGATGGAAGTATCTTTCGATGTGGGTGCCTACGCTCGAATACGATGATATGAAAGACATCACTGAAGACTATCTCTCAACGCCTTCTTTCCCGAGATACCGAGTTTCCGTCCTCAACAACCTCCTCTCACACAGAGCTCCCACCATCGAAACCCTGCGCCTCAAGTTCTGTCTCGGATCCCTCCAACCCGAGGATATCAAACAATGGGTCACCATCGCAGTCTCTCGCTCCGTGCGAGCGCTGAGCATCACCTGTCGTTCCGACGACGTGCCTCTCAGCGCGTTGCCTAGCAGCTTGTACACCTGCAAAACCCTCGTGACTTTGAAACTCGACGGTGACAGGATTCTTGTAGATGTTGCTTCTTGTCTCCTCCCTTCCTTGACAACCTTGGAACTCCTATGTGTGACATACTCCAACGAAGACACTCTCCGGCTGTTTCTATCTCACTGCCCTGTTCTGGAAGATCTTGTTATCGAACGAGATAGCACGGAAGACAACCTGAAAGAGTTGGTTGTTGTTGTCCCGTCCATGCAGAGGCTGTCCTTGCAGGTAGACCGTGGATGTTCTTATGATGGGTATGTGATAGATACCCCTTCTTTGTTGTATTTCAAAGTTGAGGATTACGGAGACGGTCTCTCCTATTCGATTAAGGATATGCCGAAACTGGAAGAGGCGGATATCGCTGTTAAGTATGATCTCCACCAGTTTCTCGAACCAGTCACGTCTGTTAAAAGTCTTTCGATAAAAGTATTGTTCAATAATGAAGAAGAGGTAATGATAATCTGTTTCAATCTATTAGCATTTTCTTGAGAATAAAGTTATTAACTTTTTTTTTGTCATTGTTGTGTGCAGTCTATGTACTGTTCTTGTATTGTCTTCAATCAGCTCCAACGACTGAAGCTAAGTATATACAGTGGCGATTGGTCCGGGTTGCTTTTCCGGTTGCTCAGTGATTCTCCTAAACTGCGAGTCCTCAATCTCGACTGTGTAAGCTTTATTTCCCTTGGCTCTTATAAAGCGTTGTGTGTCTGTAATCTTTAACTCTCTTTATCTCTTTTTTTTTTCTAGTCTCAGTATGACGAGTACGAGTACTACGGACGGATTAGCAGGGAGGATGAGGGGAGCGTGGTTCCAAACTGTTTGTTGGAGACTCTTGAAACTTTCGAGTTTACAGGGTGCAAGGGAAGACCACAAGAGAGAAAGTTCTTGAGTTTTTTCTTTAAAAGTGCGCGTTGCCTGAAATCTACATCGATCTTGCGCTAATCATGTGGGTGATGATAATGTTCCACAAGAACAGAAGCTTGCAAAATAATCAAAATACTCAGTCGTTTTTGGAGTAACTATGGATCTTAGACCTGTTTTGTTGTCCAGGAATTTGGTTCTTTTAGCTATGGATGTCAGGTTTGTATTGGAATATGGATGTTAGGTTCGTTTTGTTGTCCAGGAATTAGTAAACGTGTAGTGTGACTTGCCACTCAAGCCTTGTATTAAAGAAGATACCCAGCTCAAGTTGGGGATCTCTCTGTTAAATGAATTTGTTTCTAATTTTTGTTGTATTCTTCTGTACTCATCATCTCTTAAATGGTCATATCTTCGTTGGGCCACTATTTTTGGTTAGGCTTCATTGGCAACATTGTAAAAGTTTCTCATTCAAACGCTTCCCACTGTAACTTCATAAAAAAAATCTTAGAGTCTATTACACAAGAAAGCTACATTCATTGGCACAGTACTGCGCAAAAATCTCGTAGATTGCAAACACCTTTACGCCCAAAATGATTTAGACCGTTCAATACAGTGGATATAGAGCTTACGGCTGTTGGGGGGAATAAACTTGATGTCTTGATGACTTAAGAGAAACTTGCTGCACATCAATCCCAACAGCATTGCGTTCCAAAAGTTAATTACTCTTTGATTCTAGGCCTAAGGTCTTTCTTTTCAATAGCTGGGCTGGGCTCGAATAGGTTCAATTTGAGCCTGTAAAGTGTAAACAGAATGTCAGTATCAATGGCATGTTTCATAAATTCTTCAACCGTTGACTGGTTTGCACAACAAACAACGTGCGGGGGTTAGTAAATAAGAGATCCAACGGTCACGAAAATCTACATATTATTCATCCAACGGTCACAAATAACACATACAGTTGAATAGAAAAATAAGTTAATTAACGGCAATTAGCATGTGCGTGTTACTGTTAGCCCAAGTCCAATAGAAGAAAGTGGATAAAAACCAAAAAAAGTCTTCGTAGACTGTCAAGAAGATTCAGGTTCTTTTCTATCATTTCGCGGATATCAAAGAAGATTATAAACAGACCAGACATGTCTGTCGCAATAAACGCCAGGATGGTGGCGTTTGCGGTTCACGCGCTCGCCGTCGTCGCCTCGGTGATGGTGTTTGTTTGGTCAATATGTTACAGAGGTGGATTTGCGTGGGAATCTACCAACAAGACCCTTATCTTCAATGTAATTAAGCTCTCCTCTATCCCCTTCTCTCGTTGACTAATTTCTCAAAGTTCCTCTCGTCTAACGCAAAATGACATTTGTATTTTTAGTTTTCATGCCCAATATTACTTCATTTTCATTTATTAATAATTTTTGTTTTTAATGATCTTTATCTAGCTTCATCCTGTTTTGACGCTCATCAGCTTAGTAATACTGGGAGGCGAAGGTAAAAAAAAAAACAATTTGAGGTTTATAAGGAACACAAATAAACAAAATAATTTCTTACTTTATGTAGTCTGAAATTGCGTTTTGTTTTTGTCTAAAAATATCAGCAATTATAAGTTACAAATCGCTTCCATTTGAGAAACGAGCGAACAAATTGATCCACCTTGTTCTCCACGCAATCGCCATTGTTCTCGGAAGCTTGGGAATCTATGCTGCTTTCAAGCACCATAATGAGAAACACATCCCAAATCTCTATACTATCCATTCTTGGGTTGGTATTGGTGTCATTGTCCTTTACTCTCTCCAGGTAAAATTAAATAAACAATCTTAAAAAACAAGAACAATTAATCTAAAAAAAAAAACTTTTAAATCCAGAAATGAAGTTTTTTTTTTTTGAAACTTTGCAGTGGCTGTATAGCTTTATTGTCTACTTCTTCCCAGGAGGACCATCAACTCTCAGAAGGGACTTTCTTCCGTGGCATATTTTTCTCGGCGTCTTTGTCTATGTTCTTGCAGTTGGAAACTCGGTTTTAGGGTTTCTTGAAAAGCTTACTTTCTTGGAAAAGTCAGGGCTTGACAAGTTTGGATCAGAAGCATTCCTTGTCAACTTCATGGCTATTACCACTATTCTTTTTGGTACTTTTGTGCTACTCATTGTTTTCTCCAAGGCTCCCCCTTCGGTTGAAGAAGATGACTATAGCTACTCAGCAATATGACCTCTTCGATCTTACTTACCTTTCAAGTTTGTTTGTGTTAAACCTAATAACGCCACTTTCTTCTGTCAGAAATTTCTGTAATAAATAATAGAAATTATCTGAAAATGGTTAAAATGACAAAAAAAAACTGATATGAATTTCCTTTTTTACTAAAACTAAAGATATTGTTGATTATAATGTAAATCTTGATTGAAATTAAACTTTACAAACAATTTCATACTGAATTATATTAAATTTTAGTTTCTATTATACTAAACAAAAAAAAATCATATCAAATTTGGATTTGAACACTTCCATTTTGAAAAGAACAAACACAAAGGGAAAAAGTCCCAAATGGATTCTTCATCTTCTATCCTTCTCCGTCTCTCTCACTCTCCTTGTTTATATGTGCAAATTACTATATGTTGGTCTATTTTTCTTAATAATTCAAGACACAATAATGGTGAAACTTATAACCATATTTGGAAGGTTTGAAGACGGATTTCCTCTTGCTCAAGATCAACCTACCAAAACGAACAAGACAAGGGCTAGGTTCTTGTTCTACAAGCAACGGCCGAATTCATACTCAAGCAAATCTCCACAGACCCATTTGTCCAAAGATGACCATCATTATTCTTTCCAGTACCATTTTATATTAATCAATAATTTTGCACATTTTTTTCTACAGTTTTAATTTTCTTTCTCTGCTGCTCCTTAACTGCAATGTGAAGAGTAGGACCCCCCCCCCCTCCCCAATCTCCACAGACCCATTTGTCCAAAGATGACCATCATTATTCTTTCCAGTACCATTTTATATTAATCAATAATTTTGCACATTTTTTTCTACAGTTTTAATTTTCTTTCTCTGCTGCTCCTTAACTGCAATGTGAAGAGTAGGACACCCCCCCCCCAACCCTTCCTTACCGCTTCGTGGTTAAGTTATAAGACCATCTACCCATCTAAATTTGTATCTCTATATTTTCTTCTAAGATAGATAATCTCTATTATATGAATGAATTTATTTCAGTGTATATCTATATAATAAAGTTCTTCTATTTATAAAAAAAATATAGAAAAATGCTATCACTACAAGAAAACAGCGGTATTCTGAGAGACATTCCGAGAAAAAATGAAATTTTCAGAATTTTCTGATCAAAAACCGAGAAAATTTTGAAGAGACCAAGTGTTGAGTTTCCTCAGAATTTCCTCGGAAAATTCAGAGGAAATTCCGAAGAAAACACAATTCGTCGGAACAAACCGAGGAAATTCCGAGGAAACCACGTTCCTCGGAAAATACCGACGAGCATCCGAGGAAATATTATAGCTGTTAGAGAGCCGTTGGGGGATTTTAAAAATTCTGAGGAAAATCCGAGGAAGTAGCCGTTAGAGTCGGAATTTCCTCGGAATTTCCTCGGTCTCTCGGCAGGATTTCATTTATAAATACAGCCACTCCTCTTCCTCTTCATTCACTCCATTTCTTCATCCTCCCTCCTACTATCTTTACACACGAATTTGATTGAAAAAAACATGTCTTCTTCAAATTATTTTTGTTCTTGGATCAATCGACCTCATTTGGATCCGAACATAAGACTGCTTACGAAAGAATACCAACGAGGTATAACCGAATTCATGGGGTTAGTTCGCCGACAACCCGAAGCAGAAACATGTATGTTAAGATGTCCTTACTCTAATTGTAAAAATAGAAAGGTTATTACAGAGTTGGATGTTTGGACTCATCTATATTTGAGTGGGTTTACACGAAGTTACAAAATTTGGTATCATCATGGGAAAACTGAATATGAATACGGTAGTACTAGCGAACCTCAGCCGGCGGTTAGATTAGAAGAACCAATTAGAACGGATGTAGATTATGGTGTATGTACTGAGTAGATGGTAAATGATCATTTTAGAGGGGATGATTTACCCAATGCAGAAGCTAGGAGATTTTATGATATGTTGGATGCTGGAAAGCAACCATTGTACGAAGGTTGCAGAGTTGGTCATTCAGATTTATCATCTGCTACAAGACTGATGGACATTAAAACAGATTATAACTTGGCTCAAGACTGTGTGGATGTGATTGCTGATTTTGTAAAATGTATTTTTACCTGAGGATATGTAGCTCCAGGTTCATACTACGAGGTTCAGAAACTCGTAGCTGGTGTTGGTTTATCTTATCAGGTAATAGATGTATGCAGCGATAACTGCATGATTTATTGGAGGGCGGATGACCAGCGGGTTACATGCAAATTTTGTGGGAAGCCTCGTTATAAAGATACAAGTGGAAGAGTTCTGGTGCCATATAAAAAGATGTGGTATTTGCCTTTGACGGAAAGTTTGCAGAGGTTGTATCTTTCTGAACGCCCAGCGCAACAGATGAGATTGCATGCAGAGCACTCAACAGATGGTGGAATAGACATCCTTCAGATGCAAAAGCGTGAAAGCATTTCAAATCAAAGTATCCCGACTTTGCGTATGAGATAAAAAATGTCTACCTTGGATTATGTACTGATGGTTTCAGCCCGTATGACAAGAGTGGAAGACAATATTCTCTATGGCCAGTCATTGTTACACCATACAACTTACCCCCAAACTTGTGCTTGCGACGAGAGTTTTTGTTTCTCTCCATTCTCGTTCACGGACCAGAGCATCCTAAGATATCACTTGATGTGTTTCTTCAACCACTAATATATGGGTAGCAACAACTATGGGCTGAAGGTGCTGAAACATATGATATTTCGTGTAAAGAAAACTTTCAAATGCGGGCAGTAATAATGTGGACAATAAATGATTTTCCAGCATATGGTAACTTATCTGGATGGACAACGCATGGAAGACTATCATGTCCATATTGTCAAGATAACATTGATGCTTTCCAACTAATACACGAAAGGAAAACATGTTGGTTTGACTGTCACAGGAGATTCCTACCACTTGATCATCCATATCATAGGAGTAGGAATTTGTTTACAAAAAACAAGAGGGTGTTTGACAGTCCGCCTCCGGAAATTTGTGAAGAAGGTTTGAAGACACAACTAAGAGATTTTGGTGCAGAAAGGTTGCCAAACGTCGGTGGACATGAGCGTTTTCCGGCAGATGCTGTTGGAGACCTACATAACTGGCACAAAAAAAATATTATCTAGGATCTGCCATACTGGTAGGATCATTTGCTAAGGCATAATTTAGATGTCATGCATATTGAGAAGAACTTTTTTTGCAGTCTCATGAACATGATCCTTAACGTTCAAGGTAAAACATAGGATAACTTGAAGTCAAGACTGGATTAAGTCGATATATGTGTTCGTTCAGAACTTCATGTTGATGAGTATGGTATGGCTCTTTTTCCCATATACCGACTTGATGCAGAGGGAAAAGATGCGTTCTTTGATTGGGTTTCAAACGATGTAGAATTTCCAGACGATTACGCATCTAATTTGCATAACTGTATCGACATAAAGGAATGAAAGTTTAGTGTCTTGAAAAGTCACGATTGCCATGTGTTGATGCAGTGCCTCCTTCTGTTTGCCTTCAAAGAACTATTACCACGAAATGTTCATGAAGCAATTGCAGGGATATGTGCTTTCTTCCGCGATTTATGCACGAGATCAGTGACTCTTGAAGGTATCGAAAATTTGAAGACTAACATAGCCGTGATTAAGTGCAACCTTGAGAAGATATTTTCTCCCTCATTTTTTATGTTATGGTGTATTTTGTTATTCACCTGGCAAGAAAATTGGAACTTGGTGGTCCAGTGCAGTATAGATGAATGTATATGTATGAGCGGTATATGTTCCATTTGAAGAAGATGGTGAAAAATTTAAGTAGGGTTGAAGGTTCAATAGTCGCACAGATGATCAACGATGAAATTTTAAACTTTGCCGAGTACTACTTTCCAGCAGAAGTTCAGGCGAAAAACATAAGACCTGCTCAGCATGATGATAGAGGCGAACGGGCAACATATCATGTTACGGTTCCAGACATTTTCACAGATGTTGAACGACTTAGCAGAAAACCAAAGGACCGTCACTGAGCAGGAGCGCAGTCATTTGCAAACATATTTACTCACCAACTGCGAAGATGTTCTTAAATCTTAATTAATTACATTATTGTCATAATTACATTATTGTCATCATATGTACAGGATTTTCATGGCAGAAAAGCAGTTCGAATATAGATACGCCACAGTGGAGAACTAGAAGAAATGAAGCAGAGAGAATTTGCTGGATGGATGCTTACTTATGTGAGTGCCTTGAACAAATTAAAATATCATTTATCACATATTTATATTAATTCACATTTATTGATATAACTTATATATGTGCTATTAATAGGTGTCTGCTGGTTTGGCCAGAGGTGAAACATTGGACGATTGGATACGCGATATGGTGGTTGGACCAAACTATGTTATGAAGTCATATCCGAGATTTTGTACTCGAGGATATGCATTCACAACTCAAAAGAGGAGACGTTTGAGAACGACCTATGATGCTGGTGTTTGTTCTGCATCAGAAGATGATGTATACTACGGAAACATACATTAGATTATGGAAATCCAGTATTTGAGCATGGTTGGATTGAGGTGTATTGTTTTCTATTGTGATTGGCACGACAACACTCCATATCGAGGTGTGAGAACAGATGCATTTGGTGTTACATCAGTTAATTCGAGGCGAAAGCTGCAATATTATTATTCTTTCATTCTTGCTTCTCAGGCCGATCAGGTAATGATTCAGAATGATTCATCATCATATGTATTAATTTACAATTTTACTAATATTTTTTTAAATGTTACAGGTTTGTTATATCAAGTACCCCGGGTAGGAACATAGATGATCCATGGGTAACTGTTACAAGACTCAACCCGAGAGGCCGAGTGCAGGGAAGTTCTGAGCTGGAAGACCCACTACAACCAAGCACAGCCAGCAACTTAAGTGCAACCGAAAATTTAGTTGGAGTAGGCCTTGTAGTTGATTTAACCGACTTCGGAGAGGAAGCCGTCGTTCATGTAGAGAATGAACCAGAGATTGAAGAGTTTCACCAAGATCCAGATTCAGATTCATCTGGTGATGATAACTCGGAAACAAAATAGCATAGATTTTTTTTTTAATTGGATACCGAGGAAATTCCGAGGGAATATAGGTTTTCCTCGGAATTTCCTCGGAATAGACCTTATAGATTTAGGGATTTGATTTTAGAGTATTGTTAAGAAATTCCGAGGAAAACAGGGGTTTGCTCGGAAATTCTCGTTTTTCCTCGGAATTCTATCGGAATATTCCGAGGAAATTCCGAAGAACTAGGGGTTTTTAACCGAAAACAACGTTTTGCGGATTGAAAAACACGTATATAACTTTCATTAAGTGTCTTAAGCAGATTATGAAGTAAAAAATTGGTGTTTTACCCGATACAAACACTTTTACGATTGCATGAACGAAAATCACACAACATAAGATAAACACTTATACACTTGAATAAACGGCTAAGGGAATACTTACAATTATTTTTGAAATTTTGTTATTTCATGGGTTATGATCATCTATACAAAGAATCCTCAATTGTATGCATTACATTTGTATAAGTAATGATATAGCGCAAAAAAATTGATGTTTTCAAACCCCAAACCTTGTTTCCTCGGAATTTCCTCGGAAATTCCGAGAAAAAATTCCGAGGAAACCTGGTTCCTCTGAATATTTTCATTTACCTGGGCAACCCTAGCCGCCAAATATTTCACGAAAATTAAACTGAGGAAATTCCAAGGAACTTGTTAAAAAATTTCGAGGAAATTCCGACGGAAAATGTCTGTCGGACCCCTCATTATATTAGGTCTTCCCCAATTGTTCTTCCCCATTTATCTCTTCCTCTCCGCCGCAAACACACCTCCTCCATCGATTTTCGGCGAATCCAGCCGTTTGATTCCTCAATTTCATTTCCAAATCATGTAAGCACCCTATCCCTCTCTCTTTTCTTCAAATATCTAGTTTGATTATGGTGTGTTATGTTTTTAGAGATTTTTCTTAGGGTGAATGGTAGAGTAGTGTATTGAGAGTTTGATTATGGTTTTAGGGTTTAGGATTGTGATTATTTGTTGTATTCAATTGATTTGGAATTTGTTTTAAGTTTTTATTAATTTTGTGGTTATAAAAATCGAATTAATAATTATGTATATATAATATGAAAACGTTTTTTGTATATAAAATATATTTTTTGTGATTAAAACTATTATTTGTAATTATTAAACAATTTTTATTGATTAAAAATATTATTTGTAATTATTAAACAATTATTTATTTATTAAAACTATTATTTGTAATTATTAAACAATTTTTTTATTTATTAAAACTATTATTTGTAATTATTCAACAATTTTTTATTGATTAAAACTATTTTTAGTAATTACTAAACTATTTTTTATTTATTAAAACTATTATTTGTAATTATTAAACTATTTTTTATTGATTAAAATTATTTTTTGTAATTATTAAACTATTTTTTATTTATTAAAATATTTTTGTAATTATTAAATGATTAAAACTATTTTTTGTGATTATTAAACTATTTGTTTATTTATTTAAACTATTTTTTGTAATTATTATACTATTTTTTATTTATTAAAATTATTATTTGTAATTATAAAAATTATTTACAGGTCTTATGATGATCAGCCCCTGCCTCGACCTCGAGCTCGTCGTTTCTCATCACGAGGTCGTGGTGGTTTGAGGAGCCACTCTTGGGATTCGTCCAGCCACCTTCGGGAATCTGCATTGCCCCACAGGTCCTACCATACATCTCCCTCTCCATTTTCCGCTCCCGTAGCTGCACCCCCTCCTGCTCTTCCAGTCGTTCCGGGAGTGATGACTATTAAGGAGGTTGTTCGACAGCCCGGTCGTGACCATCTTCCCAATCTCACTCAGTATCCACATGGTCGGGGTCAAACATGGTAATTAATCGTCTTTTTTTCATTAAAATTTGATTCAGTATTAATAATTTATTCCTTACATTAGGTTCTATCGATCCTCTAACGGGATCACCGCATGGATCAACCATATGATGTACTCAGTCCTCGATAAGAGACATCCAACTTTCACAGACTTCCCTTACGATAAGCATCAGATGTGGTTTCGTCAGTTTGCGGTAAATATTCTAATTTTTCTTATATTTTTAATCATTAATAATTTTTAATTATTAATATAAAAATTTCTACTAATTTTGTTTTTTTTCAGCAATAATTCAACTGGAATTCCGATGATACGCTGTTTATCTATAAACACTTCGTCCATAAAGTTATGGACAACTACGGGAAGCAGATTCACGAGTGGAAGAAGAAGTGGGAAGTGAACAAGGTAAAATTTAATTCATTAAATAATTTTTTAATTTATTTAACTATTTTTTAATTTATATAACTATTATATATTTTTTATTTATTAAAAGGTTCTGAAATCGATGAACCCCACAGTCTGTGAGGAGTTATGTGTGCATTGGGATAAGGAAGAGACGAAACAAACTTTCTCCACCAACTCCACCAACTCCACCAACCGCAAAAGCGATCGTAAAGGGAAAGACGTCTTCAAACACAATTTGGGTGCCCAATCTATTGCTATTCTGGCAGATCGCATGGTAAGTTCAGTCTTTTTTTCTTCAATTATTTAAGTTTTGAAATTTTATTTTTTGACTTCTTCTAATTACTAATGTTTTTTTTTATTTTTGTTTTTTTCAAGGCGGATGAAAATGAAGGCGAGTCGGTTGATGATCTCGCCTTAAAGAAGAGGGTGTTTACCAACAAGAAGACCGGCCAGATTGATGAGGGTGTTGTGAGGGAAGTGGTCAGCCTCGTCAAAACTCATATAGAAGACAAAGTGTCTCAGCTTCAAACCGACGAAGACGATTTGACGGCTTCGACCAACTTGTTCCGGATTCGAATCAACGGAATCGTTGAATCAATAAGTTCTTAATTTAAAGTTCAATTCATTTATTTTTTTATTTTATTTTTATCATCTTTTCTATTATTTTAATTTGATTATTTTCTATTTCAGTCGGTTCCAAAGAAGAAGGGATGTTTGGTTGGTTTGGGTCGTCGCTCCCGGTCGGTTCCTCCTGCTACACAACAGCCCTTTGTTGATCCATGAGTACTTCTGGATCAAATGAAGGACAAGAATGATCGCATATCTGCGTTGGAGGCCCAGATAGCGACTCAAAAAACGGGCTTCGAAGCACAGAGGAGGCAGAACGAGCAGCTGATGTAGATTATGAAGAGGATGTACCTGAACGAGATGTTCCCGAACGTGCAAGACCCGTAATTCTTTTTTTTCAAAAACTCGAATTGTTTTATTTTCATTTGTACAACTTTGAATATTATCTAATATGTTGTCAATATTAATTTTAATTTTATGTTTTCGAATTTAAATTAAAAAAAAAATATTATTTTTTTAAAAAAATCATTTTTTTGGAAATTCCGAGGAACGTGTCCCTCGAAAATTTCCAAGGAAAAATTTCGAGGAATCATTCGTTGGAAACTTCTGAGGATCGAGCCATCGGAAACTCCATCGGAATATACCGAGGAAGTGTTCCCTCGGTAAATTCCGAGGAATCTACCGACGATAAAGTGATCCTCGGAATTTCTTAGGAAATTCACTTCCTCGGTATTTCGTCGGAATTTTCACTGTACATGTAATATCAGTGAAATTAATGAAGCTTACATGCTGTAGTTCAATTTTGAGCAGGGACACATGAAGCAAATTCTTACGGCGTGCTACTTACCTCTTTAATTGATATAATCCATACCATTACTCACCAAAAATAAGTCCCATTAAAAGCTTTCGGGATTCATGACATGTTTAACTGAGTTTTGAAAAAAGAACAATAAAATTTTCAGTTGTATATATTTCCTTATAATAACAAACGAAAATGCAACCGAATCAGGTGGAAATTGATGAAGCTTTGGCAGCGTCTCTGCTGTATGATGATCCTGAATCGACAATTTGTGATACAGTTACATTAAGGCCGATTCAACAGCAACAAGGTAAATCATTCATAATATTTGTTGTAATGACTGTTTGATGTATTGCTTTTGATATATTCCCGAATTGGTTTAAATAACATAAATAAAACTATGAAAAACTTAAATAATTGTTATATAAAAATAAGAGGTATAAAAGTAAATACAATAAACTGTTAAAATTTATATATTAAGATCTTTGTGTGCTATTGTAAACAGATATTAGGTAAATATGTAAGATCTGTTTTGTTAGATGTCGGATCTTTTTACAGGTACACTTGTGTGTATATATAATAATAGATATACCAATCTTCACTCATCAGCTAATGTGAGTTCTTGACGTTGGTTGAAATTTCACTTTAAACTCTGAGTTTTTGGTAATTTGTAATATCATTAATTAATTCGTGTATTTTTATTTTTTTTAATTTATTTTTCTTCCTTTCTTCTAAACATATTTCAGATTTCCTTCATTTCAATTTAATTGGAAATTTAGGTTTATATACAAAAACTAAAAACATTTAATTTTACATATTTTTTAAAATAAAAATATCTTTACCTATACATCTAAACATATTTAAACCAATAAAAAAGTAATTTAGAAAATATTGTAAATAAGTTGATCAAAAAACAGAAAATATTGTAAATAAATTTTGCACTGAAATTCTAAAATGATAATTATTTTGAAACAAAAAATTTACTATAACGACAATTAAACTGAAACGGAGAGGGTATTTGATAAATTGAAATAATGTTGTATCACTTAATATTCTTTTCAAACATATTTACATCTTATAGTGATGATTCCTCCGCTTATGGTTTGTCCTCCTGCGTGTCCTCAGCGATTTGTCTGCCCGTACTGTCCTGTTCCGTATCCTCACGGCCATGAAACTCTGCCATTTGTTTGCCAGTACTGTCCCGTTCCATATTTTCACGTCCATGATTGCCTTCCGGTAGCAATATAATGACTATATCGTAAATGTTTGTTTGTTTTTAAGCTCTACGAAGAAACACATTATTTACAGCACAAACTTTCCTTTCTTATAATATGTTAGAGTAGAGAAGCATTTACTGGCCATAGCTATGGTAATAGCTCCACGGACATGTATAGACGTAGTTTCTCGGATTTAGCGTCAAGGAGTGAGCAGGTGGTGAATGAGTTGATGGGAGACGTCAATAGAGGATTACCTCAATCAATAGTCTCCCAATTACCAACTCATAAGTACGGAGAAACACCCAAATGCAGGTGGTGGTGGGAAAAGAAAAAGAAGTTTGTCGCAGATGATTCGCAGTACGTTCATATCACTATATATTCTTCAACTAGTACATATAATTTTACCACAACGTCTTGTTGGTCCTCATTTCTATTTTTAATTTTGTGTGTATTGATTTACTATGCCATTCTTAATCCATATAAAAAACTGATAGTTTTGGTTTAAATATATTACATATACAAGATTTGGTTTAGACAATATGCTTTTAGTTTTAGTTTGATATAGTTTTAGAGTGACGTTATATATAGGTGTTCGATATGCCTAATCGACTATGAGAAGGGAGATAGAATAACCACTTTGCCCCCTTGTAATCATATCTACCATACAGATTGCATTTCAGAATGGTTGAAAAAAAGCACGGTATGAACATGCATTCAGTTTAGATTTTCATTGCAGTGTTTTTTTGAAGCTACTTTGGCAGAACTGAAATTTCCTTTATATATTTTTGAACAAAATTGAAAGTTACATATCTATAAACTAATGCAATTTTTTATTGTTTATGCAGCTATGCTGTGTGTGTAAATGCAGGGTCTATTGTTAAGACGTTAAATAGTAACTTATCACCAAATTAAATCATGAAGCTCGAAGAATTGTCATCCATGGTGGAAAATCCTTCTTGTTTTTCTTTTATATTTATCTTATTTTAATGTTTAAATGTGTTCACTAAGAGCATCATTATCCTAGAGACTCATTAGGTGTCTCTTATTTATTTTTTAATAGTATTTTAGGTGTAAAGTTGAATTAGAGACTTAGTTAAAAACTTTGAGATTTTCGCTCTTACATTGCAAGTTTCTTCTTTAAGGTTTCTTAAACATAATTTTTTTTGAAGATATTGATCAAATGTATCATCAGTTGATCTCTCTATATTGTTTTGAGAAGAAGAAGCCATTATAGAAATTGTGATGAAACGCTTGGACCGCTTGGTTTGGTATGGTGAAAAGGATAGAACCTGTTTTGATATAAATAAATGTTTTGCCTGTTTATAACGAGAAGGCAACAGCAACTGTCTGTCACTCGTGAACGCTCCACTCTACTACCTGTGAATGCTCCACTCCACTTCACCACCTGAAACAACAAGAATGAGAAACAGTGAAACAACAAGATGCTTGAAACTACAAGGACACTAAAGGTTGGTTTTCAATGGCTTCTTCAGCCCTTTGCCTATCAAAATCAATGGCACATCAGTTTACAACAAATCCATCTTCAACATTAAAAATAAGCACTTACAGGATTGTTCATCCACCTAAAACTACAAACTATATTCCAAGTAAGTTCGAACACAGTTCAGTTCATGTGATTTTTTGAGGCAGTTGAACCTAATCCAAACTAGTCGCTGGTAAGCAGTTGAATCTTTGATGAACAAACCAAACAAAAGGAATACACACGAAGCTAAAGACAAACTTAAGTTCAGAAGAACACGAAACACAGGCTGATACATTATGAAGTTAAGAACAGAAAACAGAGGAACAAAAACAAGAATCAAACGCAAAACAGAGGAACAACAACAAGAACTTCAACTAAAACTTGAACTCATACTTAAACTTAAACTAGTTACACAACAACTCATTTATGAGTTTTTTTCTTAACACACAAACACACAAGCACAAATGTAACTTCATATCAAGATTACAGTAATCCAAGGCGCAAAGTGAAGTTACCAGTTTAGGAACTAGTGGATAGACATTGCAGAATGATTTCATCTCTTCTCTAGATACAAGAGAATCAATGGAAACCACATTCTCTACGCGCATCACTGCTTCCTCTCTAGAAACCACTCCTCTCTCGCCACTACAAGAAACCACCGCACTTCTCATGAGTCTTGCCTCTCTTCTTCTTCTTCTTCACCATAATCACTGTTAGCCACTCCTCTGATCTTCTCCTCCTCCGCCATGCGCTCGCCGCATGACTTCCGCAACGGTGAATCTCTGACTTGCAGAGACCGTACTCACTTCCACTCCACCGTCGTGGCTCGGAAGCTCCGTCGATTCAATTCCCTGGTCCTCCTCCTCCGCTTAGCCTCTCTCTCCTTCTCCCTCGCCTCCGCCGTCTTCATGCGCACCAATTCCCGCGGCTCCGGTTCGCCTCACTGATACGACTTCGACGCTTTCAGGAACGAGATCGAACCCTAAGACCGGAATTGAAGAATTGAAGAATTCAGAATTAAGACTCGGAATTGAAGGATTCAAACACAAAAACAAAACAACAAAGATTTACCTTTCAAGTTTCGATCAAGACTCGCATGCAATCTTCGTGTAGAGAAACGAAAGAGAAGAGGGCGAGAGAGCGAAAAGAAATTTTTACGAGAAAGAAAATGAACAGAACCGGATCAAACCCACTCGTCTTCTCTCTCTTCTCACTTTGCCCACACGTGGCACCAATATACGTCTCTCCTCATGCCTCAAATTAGAAACGTCTCTCCTATTTATTTGTCTTTTTGATTTTCTTTTTAAACTTAATTACGGGAAGAAACTCACTAAATACCTGCGATAAGAATGGCCTAAGTAACTATATAAAGAATTGTTGTGCATATGATGTGAACATGTTAGAAATATAGCAAAACGTGTCAAATCAGACAAGTCAAAACTTTGAAAAATAAAATGAAAAAATGCAAGAAAAATATAAAGTAATATAATTTACAGCATAGATAGTTAAACGAGTTTTATTTTTTTGTTTTTGTTTTTGTTATATTAGAAAATTAAACGAATTGAAGCATTGGTTCAACACACTAATCATATCTACTACATTTTCTCTGAGGGACCAAAATTCTTAGTTTTGAGGCTGATCCAGATCGCACCATATATTTACTAGAACCTAATTTGTAATATAATTAATTAGAGTGCATTAACAATCAAATTCAATATATCTCATACATTCCTGTAACATTAATTTTCTTTTAGAATGCACATGGAATAAGCTCACAGAAGCGAACATGTTCTTGTATCGCTCTTTGTAGAAAGCTCGACCATTGAGAAAAATTGTATACACAAATACATAAAATACTGTTCTTTTCTATTAATTTAACATTTCTATTCTTTCGCATTAGTTAGTAATAACAGTGAACCCTTTTTCCTCAGTCCACAGTGAAAAATGTAGGACTAGTGCCAACATTTTATCGCAAAATAAATGAGATTTAGCAAAAAGAAGATTATACAATAGCAATAAGGAGGTCAACTTGTTCCAATATGTAATATAAATTCTTTCAATTCAATGTAGTAGGACTTTCATGTTGATCCGAATAAAACATCTTTTTAGCGGATACAAATTAAGCTTACTACAATTTCTTAAAATGCTTTTGTTTTTTTTTTTGAAAAAGAAAAGCTTTTGTTTCAAACACTTTTTGCACTAGAAAAAACATATATATTGAAAGGTTAATCCTTCCAAGCTTTCTCTCGAGTTCTTTGGGATGAGTTTCCTGGATGTCGTAATTTGATGGTGAAGCATGTTTAGGATTTCTTCTCACTTGTTACTTTACGGTTGGATCTTCATCGAGGGTCCTGTGAAGTGATGTGTTTTTGTTGTGGATTTTGCTGGCCTCCCTAGTGGTTGTGTTCAATAGTGGAGAAGCGTAGTAAGCTTCCTCTTCCCACTGAAAGATCGATGGAGGATCAATCCATGCTTCTCTCCTGTGTTTCAGGTACTAAGCTAGGGTTGATTGTATTACGAGTTAGTCTCCTAACCAGACCTATTTGGGATTCCAATTCAAGATTTGTTTTTTCATTTCAATTTATTATTATGAAAATCTTTGATCATGTGTTACAAAAAAAAAAAATCTTTGATCATAAATACTTAAATCGATAAATATTTCATACTTGATGACCTAAGACCAGGTCGATCTTGAAAATGTCAAAACCCAGCATAAGAATCAGAATCACTTTAACTTTATAAAACAATAATCAATTTTAAAATAAACAAAATTAGATCTTGGGCTCATATTTAAACTGAATTTGACGTTATAAGAATTTAAAACCCATAACATCAGTGGAAATTTATGAACATTACATTTAGTCTAAATAATTAATGAACCTTACATGCTCATAATGCTCATTTAGTCACGAGAACATGACACAAATTCTTACAGCGTGTTAATTACCTCTTTAATATCATTAATCACCAAAAATAACTCTCACTAAAGAAATTCCAGGGTTCCATAAAATGGTCAAGTGATGGCGGGAATGATTGTGGCCTACTTCCTTTTGAGTTTTTGACGATCTTTCAGTTTGTATATTTTTCCTTTATAAAACATACGAGAATGCAGCCAATCAACCAGTTGGAAATTGATGAAGCTTTGGCAGCGTCTCTTCTGTATGATGATCCTGAATCGACAATTTCCGATGAAGTTACTGCAAGGCAGATTCAACAACGCGAAGAAGGTAAACCGTTTTTTGTTATAATAAACACACATACATATGGTGCTTTTTGTTTTCAGCTAACCTTGATTTAGTACAATCTTATATTATGTAGTACCAAATTATGTAGAGTTGTATGATTTCTTTAATCGTCAAATTGCTGGACGATTAGTTATGACCATCTATTTTTGTTGTTTCTAAATTATGTAGAAGCCTCTCTAATTTCTGATGAAAAGCTGGCAAAAGAATGGCAAGATATGGAAGGTAATTTTGTTATGCTAAATTAAAATTACAGTTTGCAAGTTAATGTCTCAATTTTCTGGTGTTATTAAAAGAAGATCAAACCATCCTTTTCTTTATTTAATCTTACCCAAAATGCTATAAGACTGAATATTAATTCCAGTTTGAAAGTACAATAACTGAAAATTAATGTTGCTAAAAAAATTATTTGAGATCTGTCTATGCCATGATAGTTTTGATTTTTGTATCTCTATTTAATTATTTGATTCCTTACAAAATTTGGCTAAATGTAGGCTATCCTCAAATCTCTCTAAGTGATGACGAAAAATATGCTAAATTGTTGCAAGAAGAAGAATGTATGTTTTTCCTACCGCTCTTTTAGATTATATTATTTGTCGAATACAAGTTTTAAAGTCTAGGTTGGAGGTGTTGTACAATTTTTTTTTTTGCTGCTGTTTTTTTCTTACTTACTTTTTGCGGTTGTTGATGTATGTCTATTATGATATGTATTATCCCAAGATATGGAAAATCATGTTTCTCCAACGGACGACGTAAATCAAATTATCAATCAGTTCCAAGACATGGAAGGTATCAAACGAATTTCAACATCATGTATATAAGTTGTGAAGTAATGTTGAAATATAGCAAAAATATGCATTTTGTTTTTAATTTTTAGTGAATCGTTCGCTCTCCCTTCACCGTGGAAGTTCATCACATCAACAAAGTCATGTTGGGGGTTCCATAGATACTTCATCTCACAGTTTTCAGTCTCCTCCTAGTGGTGATATTGATCCTGACAATATGACTTATGAGGTATTCAAATAATGACAATGTTAGTAGAAGTCTTTAATAGTACATGAGTAACTGAATGATGTAGGAGATCTCATACTTCTGGTTAGGAACTGAATGAATTAGGAGAATCAATTGGAGCGATCACAAAAGGATTGGCCAAGAGTAGAATCGATCAAATACCAACTCATAAGTTTGGCGCGACTTCATGGTTAAGAACGAAAGTTTCTTCTAGCTCCGGAGAAACTGATGAGTAAGAACATTTTTTTTTTGTTTTATTGTTTCGTATACTAGGAATACTTTATCTATATATATATATATTATCTGTCAGTCTTTAATAGTATAGATTACAGAACAAATATTCTTCTTTTCAGTATATTTTTATTTTTACAAAGAAACAAATATATCATTAATTTAAACTATATTTTAAAGCCTCTGATAATTAATTTTAATTCAGATGATATATTTCATACAAATAAAACTGAGAACTCAAAAAAATTAAAACCCATTTGAAATAGATATTTTTTTTTTGCATTATTGGTTGTTTTTTTTCAATGGTAAATATGTAAGTTTGGGTTGGGATTCTTATTGGTTTGTATTGGTTTTGAGGAATATTGAAGGTGTTCGATATGTCTTGTTGAATTCGAGAAAGGAGATACGATATCGACTTTGCCATGTGCTCATATCTATCATAAGGAATGCATTTCACATTGGTTGGAGGAAAACAAGGTACGAACATAATTAATTTTGACTATTTTGTCTAGATAAATCTATTTGCTTTATATTGAGTACTGGAAGATGCTTTTAAAATAACAAAATTACATTCTAAATGCTATTTTTTTGTATATGCAGTTTTGCTGCGTTTGCAAAGCTGAAGTTGGACCATAATGCTAAGACCAGTTGGACCGTTATGATTTAGAATTGATTGGGTAAATGAAAACAAATAAGAAGTATTAAAGTTAATAAAAATCGCTAGATTTGTTATTAGAAAAAATAAAGATTATAAATCAAACATATGGTTGATAATATATAAAGATATTTAATGAAATTTCAATACTGATTTTTTTTTGTATTTTTGCATGTCGCTGAAGATATTTAATATGTGATAATTGTACTCAACCTTCAAAGTAATAAATCCTATGCTAATATGATGAGAATATAAGATGAAGCAGGAGGTGTTTGCATATAAAAATAGCATGATGCACTATAAAATCATCAATTTTCAGCATTTAAAACAGATAAGTAAAGCGTACAAATTACTAGATAAACCTATTACACATTACTACAAGATGGAAATAAGAGGGTTCGAAAAGGAAAAATTGTTATCGTCGTTTTTCTTCCAAAAATTGTTTCTCTCTGAGCAGTAATAAAGGCGATAACACCATCCCATTTAGCATCATCAGCGGTTCTGCCGCCGTTTCTTCATTTTTTCCCATTCTGTTTCCATAATATATAATGAACTGGAGTCTACTATATGAAAAAATATATATATAATGAACTGTATGAGATTAGAAAAAACACTATATGTACCGGAGTCACAAAATTGGAGTCTACTTTGATACAAAGAACATGGATACGGACTAATTGGTACCATGTTGACGTTACAAAGCATCTCATGGATACAAAGGGTTTTTATTGTACGATGCCAAAATGCCATATCTATGGTGTCAGAGTGAGACGAACTTTGGAAACAGAAAATAAAAAATCACATGTTCTTTCAGCGTGTTTACTGTAAAAGAAAGAAACATTATTCTTCATTTCTACAAAATAATATGTCTTCAGCATATGTAGTATATTTATGCTTATGTAATTAATTGTATGTAGTTGCTTTGTATACGATTCTATACTTCGATTTGTACATTGGTATATCAATTAGACGTTTGAAAAAAAAAAGGGATCGAAAAAACTTGGATATAAACCGGTTTTTGTTGTTTCAAAATAAAGGTCATTTTAGATGGTTTAATATATAGTAAGGAGAAAAAGGCCCATAAATTAAGTTAATAGGATTAAATCCTATCAGTATCAGTGTGTTTCTTGCCACGTCAAGAAAAAACAGGAGAAAGCGGAAGAGATATATTTGTTCTGAGAGTCAGTTTGACAGTTTCAATTCTTTTTATGGGAAAAAAAGTGAAAGAGAGAAAAATAGAAAGCTTAAGCCAATATTAGAAATCAACCTGGAAAAAAAATGCATCTATCGGGTGGGATCATGACGAGTGTAAGTAGGTTATCCGTAATGGGATGGGTGATGGTATGGTGGTGGTGGGGTTCGTGCATGGGGAGGTTCGTGGTCGAGAAGAACAGCCTTCGAGTGACATCTCCCGAGTCCATCAGAGGAGTCTACGAGTGCGCCCTCGGCAACTTTGGTGTTCCTCAGTACGGCGGTAGCATGTCCGGCTCCGTCGTTTACCCTAAAGCTAACCAGAAGGCTTGCAAGAACTTCGACGATTTCGACGTCTCGTTCAGATCTAGAGTCGCTGGATTGCCCACCTTCGTTCTCGTCGATCGAGGAGGTCTCTCTTTCTTTGATTTACATGAAAATAACGATGACTTGTCACGCAAGCTAACTCTGTTATTTATTGTGACTTGTGCCGCAAGCTAACTCTGTTATTTTGTTGTGATTTTGCCTCCCACCAGATTGTTACTTCACCTTGAAGGCATGGAACGCGCAACGAGCCGGTGCCGCCACAATCTTGGTGGCAGACAACCGGCCGGAGCCACTCATCACAATGGACGCCCCAGAGGACGAGACAGCAGATGCGGATTACCTCCAGAACATCACGATCCCTTCAGCTTTGTTGAGCAGATCTCTAGGGAGCGCCATCAAAACCGCCATAGAACAAGGGGAGCCCGTTCGTATAAGCCTTGACTGGCGGGAGGCTCTCCCGCACCCGAACGACCGAGTCGCCTACGAGCTGTGGACCAACAGCAACGACGAGTGCGGGCCCAAATGCGATGCGCAGATCCGGTTCCTGAAGAGGTTCAAAGGAGCTGCTCAGATCCTCGAGAAAGGAGGATACACCCGCTTCACTCCCCACTACATCACCTGGTACTGTCCCGAAGCGTTTCTCGCGAGCAGGCAGTGCAAGTCGCAGTGCATCAACGGAGGGAGGTACTGTGCTCCTGACCCTGAGCAGGATTTCTCGAGAGGGTACAATGGGAAAGACGTGATCGTTCAGAATCTGCGGCAGGCTTGCTTCTTTAGAGTGATGAATGAGAGTGGTAAGCCTTGGCTTTGGTGGGATTATGTCACCGACTTCGCCATCCGTTGTCCCATGAAACAGGAGAAGTACAACAAACTATGTGCCGATCAAGTTATTCGCTCTCTTGGTAAACCAACAACATTTCTTCTTATTATATATCTCTTGACAATATCTTATTCTATCTATATATATATATGTCTTTCGAGTAGGGGTTGATGTAAGTAAAATAGACAAATGCATTGGGGACATCGAAGCAAATACTGAGAATCCAGTTCTCAGAGCGGAACAAGAAGCACAAGTGAGCTCTCTCTCTTTTGCCCCTCTTTTTTCCAAAAAATGTAAGCCTTCTTATAACTATTGATTGCTAATTTTGTTGAAGGTTGGGAAAGGCTCGCGAGGAGATGTGACAATACTACCAACTATTGTGATAAACAACAGACAATACAGAGGTGTGAGAAGCAAGGACTTCAGTGTAGAAATTATTAAATTGATTAGGTTTATTATTATTTAATAATCTCATTATCACAGGGAAGTTGGAGAGATCAGCGGTGCTTAAGGCCCTTTGCTCAGGGTTCCGCGAGACGACTGAGCCACCAATATGCTTAACCGAAGGTCCTCTTTACTTCCCTATACGTATCTCTATTTGATATACACTACTTTTAACGTATGGTTCTGGATTCTCTGATTGCGCAGATATAGAAACCAACGAGTGTTTACAAAACAATGGAGGGTGTTGGGAGGATAAGACTACCAACATTACAGCTTGCAGGGTGTGTAAGATCTTAAAAGAATTTTTCTTTTATTTTTGTTCTTATTATGCTACATTTATATCTACGTATATGTTTCTAGTAAAAGGAGTATCGTTGTTGCAGGACACTTTCAGAGGAAGAGTATGTCAATGTCCCATTGTTCAAGGTGTCAAGTTTCTGGGTGACGGTTACACACACTGTGAAGGTAAAAAAAAAGCTCAAATGTATATTATGATTACCTTAATGATATTATTTCACATGTTTAAATTTGGATATTGCAGCTTCAGGGGCATTGCGCTGTGGGATAAACAATGGAGGATGCTGGAAACAAACTCAAATGGGAAGAACATATTCGGCTTGCCGTGTAATATGGCATATCTCAAAACTAACTAACTTCCCATCCTCTGTTTAAACATTCCCTCTCTTTCTAAATGTCTGACTTACAATGCTTGATTTACATTATTTTTTGTGTTGGTGTTGATGCTGCTGTTCAGGATGATCATTCGAAAGGCTGCAAATGTCCACCTGGATTCAAGGGAGATGGGCTCAAAAACTGCGAAGGTATTCTTTGAATACAGACTATATATATGAAATATGAGAGCTTGAACTAAAAACTAAAAAATCCCACATGTTGTTAATGTGTTACAAATACAGATGTGAATGAGTGCGAAGAGAAAACAGTGTGCCAGTGTCGCGGCTGCAAATGCAAGAACACATGGGGAAGCTATGAATGTAGCTGCAGCGGAAGCCTGCTTTACATCAGAGAGCACGACATTTGCATAAGTATATTTTACACACCATTCATCGAATAATTATTGGAAACAATAGTCGATCCATCAAAGATAAAAAGCTTTGAACTGCATTGTAACTGACGACACAGGTAAGGATGCAAGAGGAGATGTAAGTTGGGGAGTGATATGGATAATAATAATGGGAATGGGAGCAGCTGCTTTGGGAGCTTACACGGTTTACAAATACAGAATCCGGGTATCCCCTTATTAAAACATACTAGTTCAGACTTGGATATAAACATAATAAACTAATTTTGACTGTGGAGGGTTTTTATTAATTGATTATCTGCTGCAGACATACATGGACTCAGAGATAAGAGCGATAATGGCCCAATATATGCCTCTCGATAATAATCCAAACACTCAACCTTCTTCTCAGCTTGAGTTGTAAGAACAGAGGCTTCAGTCATTGCACCTTCAAACTTCAAGCCTTAATTTGATCATATTACTTTATTTATAGAGTTCTACACTTAATTTAGCCATTGTGGGAAGTCCTTTTAATGCTGCTTACTGTTTTTTTTATATCATAGATGCTATAAAACTATACTGACCAGGTCCATCTGATAGTTGGGCCATCCTTTTGGTGTCAGTTACTCGTTTATTAGTACACCACAACATTTTTCTTAATAAAAGTACATCTAACTTTGTAATAAAGCTGAAGATTGTTATTTCATCCTTTAATGTGTTTTTTTTTGCTAAAACAAAATCGAAAAAAAAATTCTTTGGTAAACAAGTGAAACAAAAGTTTGAGCCAATAAAAGTGCATAATATTTGTTTAGTAGAAGTATGGAATGAATGTAAGAAATGTTAACATAATAAATGTGAATGTTGCTTCGGAATGAAACAAAGGTAGAGAAGTCATGAGATCGTTTGGTAGGCATGTCTTTTATCCTATCATATAACTCATTATCCCTGTTTTTTTTTATCTTTCTTTCTCTAACTTTTTGTTTTTGTTTATTTCCCCCCATTCAGTAATAACAAAGGAGTTATTTTCCGAAACCATTGAACCAGTGTGATCCACACTGAAAAAAAAAACAATTAAATCTAACTTTTGTTTTAGATAAAAAAAAAGCTAGGGCGAGAGAAAGTCAACGAGAAGATACTCTCATCAGTTGTAGTAAGCACCGTTTACGGCACTGTGTGCATTGAAGTGGTTTTTAATTAAATGACAGGTAATCAATTTTGATAAGAAACACATGCAAGTAAGTAGTGCTTGAGGTGTGGTGGAAGCAGCTATACGCCATCTTCAAAAATCATTTCTTGAGCTGTAATAATACAAGTATTTATATAAGAAATAGAGAAATGATGGCGTAGCATTGCATGCTCTGGGACAAGAAAGAAAGAATCCCTTCTCTTCTACTCCATCCGCTTTGCTCCTTCCATATAGTATTATTATTTGATTCAAAATCCATGATCATACGCGTGACCGGAGGTTTTCGATTATTTATTTTCGAAAAGATAAAGAAAAAAAAAGTAGACAAAAGTGTTAAAGGCGAGGAGAAGATTGTCCCCCAGGACTTGAGAAGTCATAAAGCCTCCTCTCCGGAGCTTACGCCGTTTACAGCACATTCTCTTTTCTCTCTCTCTACTTCTGCCTTTTTTCCAAATTCTCTCATCTCTGAGCTTCTTCAAATTTTTTAATAACAAAAAAAAAACACTTTGGATTCGGCCATTACCTTCCTTTTTACTCCACCTTCTTTTGTTTTTTTTCCTATCTCCCTCCTTGGTTCAAACTCTGCCTCCTCCTCAGGGACTATTATCATCACTTCCCTGAAACTTAAAGCACTTAAATCTCCGGTAAAGAGAATCCTTTTGTTTGGTTTCCTTCTCCAGCATCCATGGCGGACTAGCCTCGACTTACCTCTCTCTCTCTCCTTTGTTATTAAAAAATTAATAAAAAAATAATTCCTTTTATTTGGCCTGAAGTGAAGACAATGTTGTTGCACGAAGCCCTTGTTTCACTTAGCTACTTCCTCTTCTTCCTCGCCGTTTCAGTTACTAGTGCGGACCCCACCTTTAACGACGACGTTTTGGGCCTCATCGTATTCAAATCCGGCCTCGACGACCCATTCTCCAAACTCTCCTCCTGGAACTCCGAAGACTACGACCCCTGCAGCTGGGCCGGATGCGTCTGCGACCCCGCCACCAACCAAGTCACCGAGCTCCGCCTCGACGGCTTCTCTCTCTCAGGCCACATCGGCCGCGGTCTCCTCCGCCTCCGGTCCCTCCGCACCTTAGTCCTCTCCAACAACAACCTCACCGGAGCCTTAAACTCGGAGCTCACTCACCTCGGGACACTCCAGCTCCTCGACTTCAGCGGGAACAACCTCACGGGTCGGATCCCGGACGGGTTCTTCGAGCAATGCGGGTCGTTGACGTCCGTCTCATTGGCTAGGAACAGGCTCACGGGTCCTCTCCCTGGTTCCCTCAGCTACTGCTCTACTCTCACTCATCTTAACCTCTCCAGCAATCAGCTCTCCGGGAGGTTACCAAGAGAGCTGTGGCTCCTTAAGAGCTTGAACTCTCTTGATTTGTCTGATAATTTCCTCCAGGGAGAGATCCCCCACGGGATCGGGGAGCTCTACGACCTCCACCGGATAAACTTGTCGAAAAACTGGTTTTCCGGTGAGCTTCCTTCTGATATCGGAGCGTGTTCTTCCTTGAGATGGGTTGATTTAAGTGAGAATTACTTCTCCGGGAGCCTTCCGGTTTCAATGAAAACCCTCAGCTCGTGCAGGTTTCTCCGACTCCGAGGGAACTCTCTCGTCGGAGCAATCCCTGAGTGGATCGGTGAGATCGCTGGTCTGGAGACTCTGGATCTCTCGGCTAACAACTTCTCCGGGAATGCGCCTTCGTCTCTCGGGAACCTCGTGTCTCTCAAGGAACTGAACCTTTCAACAAACTTTCTCACTGGGGAGATTCCGCAGAGTATCTCTAACTGCTCCAGCTTAGTCTCCATTGACGTCAGCAAGAATTCATTCACCGGGGATGTTCTCAAGTGGATGTTGTTCTCTCAGAGTTCCCTCCACAAAAGATCAGGGAATGATACCTCTTTTCTATCTAATGTAGGCTTTCTTCAAAGTCTTCGCCTTCTTGATCTTTCCTCAAACCGGTTTTCCGGTGAGATTCCGTCTAATATTGGGATCCTTACGAGTTTGGTGCACTTCAATATCTCTGCGAACTCTCTCTTCGGTTCCATACCCAGCGGCATTGGAGGATTGAAAATCGTTGAGATTCTTGATCTGAGTAGTAACCTTCTCAACGGTACGCTTCCTTCTGAGATCGGAGGCGCCGTCTCCCTGAAACAACTTAACTTCCATAGAAACCAACTAACCGGCCAGATCCCAGCGACGGTCTCAAACTGTTCGGCTTTGGACACAATGTAAGTACATACATAACAGTTGGTTTTTTTTTTTGATCAAACATAACAGTTAGTTATTTGTCACTTTTGTGTGTGTGTTTGTGTTTTTCATAACATCTCAGTACTAATAATGTAAGTACATAGCATCATGTGGTTCTCGATTGCAGTTAAGTTATGTGTCTATTTTCTCAAGCAATTTTATGTGTGTTTATTTGTGCAGAGATCTGTCGGAGAATAAGCTATCCGGTGAGATTCCAGGGAGCATTGGCAGTCTGAGCAACCTACAGTACATAGACTTGTCAAGGAACAATCTCTCAGGAAGTTTACCCAAACAAGTAGAGAAACTCACCCACCTGGTGACCTTCAACATCTCTCACAACAACATCACTGGGGAGCTGCCGGCTGGAGGTTTCTTCAACACTATCCCTCTCTCCGCCGTTGCCGGAAACCCATCCCTATGCGGCTCCGTCGTGAGCCGCTCGTGTCTCTCTGTTCACCCTAAACCGATCGTCCTCAATCCCAACTCCTCCAATCCTGCCACTGGTCCGCCTCTCGGCGGTCAGATCAGGAAGAGCGTTCTGAGCATATCCGCGCTCATCGCCATCGGTGCAGCTGCCTTCATCGCCATTGGAGTGGTGGCCGTCACACTGCTCAACGTGCACGCCAAGTCTAGCGTTTCCCGCCACGATGCAGCTGCTACTGCTGCTGCTCTGGCTATGTCTGTTGGGGAAACGTTCAGCTGCTCGCCGAGTAAAGATCAAGAGTTTGGGAAGCTGGTCATGTTCTCCGGCGAAGCGGATGTGTTCGACACGACAGGGGCCAATGCATTGCTCAACAAGGACTGCGAGCTGGGCCGCGGTGGGTTCGGAGTGGTCTACAAGACGAGTCTCCAGGATGGGCGTCCTGTGGCGGTCAAGAAACTGACTGTCTCGGGTCTGATAAAGTCGCAGGAGGAGTTCGAGAGAGAGATGCGAAAACTCGGGAAGCTGAGGCACAGGAACGTGGTTGAGATCAAAGGGTACTACTGGACGCAGTCGCTGCAGCTCCTGATCCATGAGTTTGTCTCCGGGGGAAGCTTATACAGACATCTCCACGGGGACGAGGGCGTCTGCCTGACTTGGCGTGAACGCTTCAGCATCATTCTTGGGATAGCGAGAGGTCTGGCTTATCTGCACGGGAGTAACATCACTCACTACAATCTAAAAGCAACGAACGTGCTCATAGACGCGGACACAGGGGAGGCTAAAGTCTCTGACTTCGGGCTGGCCAGGCTACTGGCATCAGCGCTGGACAGGTGTGTCTTGAGCGGGAAGGTACAGAGCGCGTTGGGGTACACAGCTCCGGAGTTTGCGTGCCGGACGGTCAAGATAACAGAGAAGTGTGATGTGTACGGGTTTGGGATCTTGGTGCTGGAGGTGGTGACGGGGAAGAGGCCGGTGGAGTATGCGGAGGACGACGTGATGGTGCTGTGTGAGACGGTGAGAGAGGGGTTAGAGGAAGGGAGAGTGGAGGAATGCGTTGACGGTAGGCTGAGAGGGAACTTTCCTGCGGAGGAGGCAATACCAGTGATCAAACTAGGGTTGGTATGTGGGTCACAAGTGCCCTCGAATAGGCCTGAGATGGATGAAGTGGTGAAGATATTAGAGCTCATACAGTGTCCCTCTCAAGAGTTTGAGTGACGACGTACAAGATGGAACAATATTTCTTTATTCCTTCTTCAGTTTTCATTATATATAAAAGATCTATCTTCGTCTAAAGAAAGGTTTTGTTTTCTTATGAGTTTATCACGCTAGCTGAGCTCAGTTGGAGGAATCTTTCACACTTGGGGGGTTTCATTGTATAATCAAAATGCTGAAGGTTGTTTTTGTTTCATAAAGTAGATCAAAGATTCAAAATGTTTGAGGTTCCTCTGTTTGTTGTGCCCCCTATCTATCATGCCCACATTTTATTTGAATGAACATACATTAACATACATATTCAGAAGATGTGGACAACAAGCGTAATGAAAAATATATAATACATTTGAAAATCTTGATTGTGAAGAGACGTAAAGTCAGTCAGCGAAACGATAAAGCAAAAATAAAAGGCAAAGAGAGAAGTCCACCACCACCACCCTTGTGAAGTGAGAGTCCCAAGGGTCCAAACATTAGCTTTTTTCTGTAATGCTTTCATTATTGTAGAGTTAATGAGTTCTGGAGGTGCCCCCACACACTTACTCATTTCTCTTCGCTATTATTTACTCCCAGTAAGCTTTACATTCAAAATGTATACTTTTGTCAGCTAATTTACAGACACTCATAATTACTATTATTACTCAGTGCTCACATGTTGGTCCAGAGAACGTATGTATCTCTAACTGATACAGCATTATTAAAATGTAGGCGTAGGCGATTTGGATTTGAGACACAAGCACCGTCTTAACATTTCTCACTTTTGTGTGCAAATTTTATGTCTTCGCTTTTTCTCGTGTCATGTTCATCTTTATTCTTCACGTTAGACACTAAAAAGTTAATTACTAGAATATAGTTTATATATCTTGCCCTACTTTTTTTGTAATTTACATTACAACTTTTATAGTTCCACTTCCACTTCTTTTGCTTCCACTCTCAAAAGCGGGAAGCATGTTCGTCTTCGGTTTTGTACTACTTTTGATATTTTTTTACAAGTAATATAAAATCGATGTTACTGGACTAATGGACCAAGTTTTGGGTTGTGTTAGGCCTATACCTCTCAGAGATGCAAATAATAATGTTTTACAATTGCAAGTAATTTGGTTAAGCATTGCCCACAGGCAAAACAAAATGAGGAATCTCATACTACCGCCCCCTCCCACCCGTCTCCAGGTAATAATAGCATTATTATAGAACAGCAAGCCCAAACGGCTGTAATCATATATCCCATTCCATTACAATTCTGTGATCACTCAACTAAGCACACGCTAACGGTCTAACCAAGACTGCTCTCGTGCATCACATTCCTTAGTCCTAACCCTAGGAGATGATGTGTCACATCTGGCTCATGTACGTGTACGTTTCTCGTGTCCACCATTATGTAATGATCATCTACAGTTACTGATCGTCCCATGTTGGTTCTCTTGACCTTGACCCCTACTCTATGCGATATGGAAACTGACAATGTAAGCATTATGTTCATGTGCTCCGGTTTCACTTGCACTAAAACCATTACTTACAGATAATTCATATGTTTTTTTAACTACTCAAACATTTTTGAAATTTTCTTTGGACAATTGACCTAAATATATATTACTTTGTAATATATCTATATAAGTACAATACTCACGCATATTGTACTACTACGCCATTTATAGAAGGGGACAAAACTGGCACATAATTCTCTAAAACACTAACTATATTGATGAAAAAAACAACGGCTGTGAGTCATGAGTTATCACACGCTATCACACTCAAACAAAAACAAATTCTTATAAAAAAAGGTCATAGTTTTTTTTTTTTTTTGACAACGAACGGCTGATCTATTACTCAAGCTTGAGGTGCTAAAAGATCATAGCTTAAAATGAGCCATATCCCCTTATAATTTTAGAACCACTTTTAAAAATAAACCTCATTCTTATGTATGATTAACAATTTTGTCATTTCTTAAGTGTCAACACTACAATGCATTTCACATCCTTTATTGAATAATCTTCTTTTCCATACGCTAATTATATGTCATGTCATTACCAAATAAACCTACAAAGTCACTATACTACATTTTATATGCATGGCAACAATGTTGCGGGGATTTAATTAGCCTTTTTTACTTAATTTCATTCATTTTATCACAACATTATTGATATTGTGAGAAGAACTATAGTTGTATTTCACGAGTTTGTAGTAAGACAACCTAATTTGGAAGAAGTATAACTTATTATTTCATTAAGTGTACCAAGACAACTATGATTATGATTTCTTTTTGGTTTCTAATATTTTATTAAGTGTGCATACAGTATAATCTCTTTAATTTTTTTTGCAACAATCTCTTTAAATTAATACTCTATAAATTAATATATGCTAAAAACCTCTATAAAATAATATAAAATTATAGTCCCAAATTGAGTTTTTAGTTTTCTTAGTATATCGATAAATTAATAACTCTATAAATTAAGAAAAATTATAATTTTGGTGTAGTCCCAACATTATTAATTTATAGAGGTTTCACTATAACTTTAAACAAAAAAGCAAAAAGATATTTAGTACAACTCCATGACATCAAATAATATTTTGGTGTAATATTATATTTCTCATCTCCAACTATAATCCTAAATTCATATAGCAATATTATATAGTTTTTAATTGTAAGTTTTGTTTTTACATTTATTTTTATTATTACATTTGATTTTTATATTGTTTGTTAGATTCGTGAAATTTTATTCTTTACAAAAGTCATTAGTTACAATTTTTTAATGTTGAAAATGTGTATATCAATCTATAATCTATATGGATCATAGAAAGTTAAAGACCTGATCCCTCTGTTCCTAATTAGATGGTGTTTTAAGAAGTTGATTTTGTTTCAAATTAGATGAAGTTTTGAAACTTTTAAGGTAAAAATTAATTAAAAATATTATTTTTCTCCTAATCAAATTATATTCAGCTAATTCACTCATGTTTCAAATTACTTATTCTCTCATGAAGTGTTTTAAATATAAATAATAATTTTCTTAATTTATGTGTGTTTATACTAAAACATCATCTAATTAAGAACATAGGGAGTATATAACACATGTTCTACATGTTTTTAATCTCTTTCTGAATAAATTGGATATGCAATTCAATAAGTTTGACTGAAATAAAGACTGTTATTGTTTATTATAATACATTATAAATCATAATAATGTCATCATGATAATGCCCATCATCGCTATAAGTCATAATCATGTCATTAATTGCACGATATTATTCCAAACGGTGATATTACGAAATATATAAATACAAATTAATTGATATTGCACTTATAAGTCATAATTTCTGATATTAATCCAACCATGACATCAAATAAATTTTTGGTGTAATATTGTATTTTCCATCTTCAACTATAATTCTAAACTAGATCTAGACCTGCGCAACTGCGCGAGTTTTGTTTTCATTTATTTTAATATAAACATTTGTTTTCAATTCTAAACTGATATAGATTATAATCTATATATATATATATATATATATGAAGTGTGTCTATCAATTTTTAAACATAACAAATTTTACAGTATATTTTTTTTTCATTGAATAGATTATTTCAAATTTTCACATGTACTTGTGTCTTCTTCATATATATATACATATGTATTCGATTATTATTTCATAACTGAAATCGTAACTATATACAAAGATATATAAATTTTTGTTTTATTATCATCTTCAAAGATATTGTAACATGAGATAAATTTAGAAAATTATTAAAAAATTAAACTTTTAGCTTCACATTTTTATATTATCGATTAAATAATTAAAAAAAAATTAAAAATAAAATATGTAGTTTTAAACTTTTTATTATTGGTTTAAGGTAGTATAGATTAATCATTGTTAAATAATGATGATTTTTATTTTAAAAAAAAATCTTTACAATTTTAAAAGTTAACATCAGTTGTTATAGTTACCTATATTTTAGATGTTGAAATATTCATTGTAAATTTGTTATCAAATATATTAAATAAATCATTCACATGTATGCTGTTATGAAAACTAATAGTATTTAAAATGATTTTGTTTTGAAAAAATGTAGAAAACCATTTGAGAAGATCACGGCAACAATAAATATGCGAGTTTGATCTCCAAGTTTTAAAATAAATGCTTAGAATATCCTATATTTTATTACACTCATGAAAATTATCTATTTTAAACCCATTTATTTATTTATTTATTTTCATCAGAATAAAATTTTTGAAATGTATTTACAAATATGCTTAAAATTTATTTAGTTATACAATAAAATAGATATTTGTTTAGAATAGATAACACCCTTAAAAATATATAATTTTAATTTCTGCAGTTTGCATTTTTAAACCAATTTATTTATTATTTTTCATCAGAATAAACTTTTTAAAATATATTTAAAAATATGTTTAAAAATTATTTAGTCATACAACAATATAGATATTTGTTTGGGATCATTTATATTTCCTTGTTGTGTTTATAAAATATAAGTTAGCATCTATAACTTTAATATATAGGAAGATTTTACAAATTAAATATACTGTTACATTCAAATAATTTAGGCTAATGTTTACTATAATTATAAAGTTTATGAAAATAACATAAAATTTTTAGTTTATTTTGTTATAATAAAATTTCAATTTACATTGATTTGAATGAACTTATAGTACTAATTACGAAATTAATAAATGTATTGCTATATAAAATATTTAAATGTTTTGCAATATTTTGTTAAATTTTTTTCCAACAGAATTTTTATAGTTAAAATAAAATAAAATTAGATATTTGTTTTATTAGTTATAACCGTATAGCATTTTATCTTTATTTAATTTGAATTTTAATAGAATATGTAATGTGACCAACTCTAGTAGATAGTTCATTTTATAAAAATCACACATGAATGAGAAGTCATGACTTCTCTTTTAATATAATATATTCATACAACAATATTATATAGTATTTGATTGTAAGTTTTTACGTTTAGTTGTAATATTATATAGTATATATTAAACAGAGATTTGGTTTTATATTGTTTGTAAAATTTGTAAAATTTTATTCTTTACAAAATTCATTAGTTACAATTCAAATTTTAGTACTAAAAATGTGTATATTAATCTATATGCTATATTAAAAAAGTTAAAATTGTATCTCCTTCTGACTAAATTTTATATGCAATTCAATATGTTTGACCAAAATAAAAACGATTATTATTTCCTATGACACATTACAAATCATAATTAAGTCATTATGATAATAGTTATCGTCGCTATAAATTTAACTGATTCATTTTGCTAATTCACATTTGATCAGAATTTATGCAATAGCGAAAAATAGAAAAATGAAATATGCAATCATCATAAAGCATTTTGGTTTTGGTTAATATATGAAAGTTACTATAAATGTATTTAAATTCTCATGAGTAATTAAAAATCATACTCAAAATTTTTGGGATTTACACACTATTAAACAAGTTTGAAAAAAAAAATGGGTTGTCTGCCTATTCCCCCCTTCAGACACACTTACCCTACTTATTCCCACCCAAACTATCAAGCTCTTCATAAACCCACCCGAACATAGACTTTTTCTTCAAATCTCCCCCTAAACTTTTTAAACCCACCCTCGTCTAGTCAATTTCGAAATCGAAATTAAAAAAAAATAAAAACGCGGCTTAAATTAAAATATAAAAAAATTGGAGATCTAATTGAAATCAGAATCAAATTGGGGCTCAGGATTTTTTCTGTTTTTTCTTTTCTCGACACAGAACAACGACTGCAGGGGGAGAGAGGGAGAAAGAGAAGAGAAACGAATTGGGGATACTGAAATTAGGGTTTATCCCAATGCTCACAAACGAAGAATATGACAGAGAAAGAGATAGAAACGAGATAAGAGCACACAATTACATAAGCAAGCAAATAAAATATTTGCTGTCTTCCAGACCAAACTTACGAACACCTTTCAACTACGTACCTTGAACAAGCATTCAAACCAAAAGAAAATAAAAAGCGTTGATTGAGATGTGAAAAAACGCTTCTCTGTTCTTCATTCAAACTTGGATTTCTTCTCATGTTAGTTTCTTTTAGTTACAGAAGCGATTGGATCCTCTGAACTAAAAGAGATTTTACTCTGTGTACTCTTTTCCTTTTTGTGCAGCTGCTTCAGGATCTCTGAAGTTCAGAGATTTAACTTCTTCACCTATACAAAGAAAAAACATTTAACACCATATATATGAGTAACTCAACCTTTCAAAAACACTGAAGGATATAATTATTTACCTTCTTTAGCAATAAGTTACTTGTTGGACTTTTTAGTCTCTTCTTGAACTTTCTTAGTCCTTGGCTTAGTGGTATTTTCAGGTTTTTTCTGAAACTTAATGTCCTTGATGAACACCTTCTCTGGAACATCAGTTTTGTTCACATTGATTACATCTAATGACCTCCAAGTTCGTTGTTGTGGGATGCTTTCTAAGACCTCTTCCGCCTTGGCTTCTTCTGTGACAGCTGAATCTTTCGAAACATCCTCTTTCATGATCTCTGATACGATTTTCTAATCTACATGAGTGGAGAGTGAACTCTGGACATCATTGTCGTTGTCTCTCTTTGTTCCTCGTCATCTCTCTACATGTTCCTTGTCGTCATCGTCTCTCTCTCTCTCTATTCTTCGTCGTCTCTTTCTCTCTCGTCATCTCTTTCTCTGTGTTACTCTTTGTCTCTCTCTTTGTGTTCTTCGTCATCTGTTTTTCGTCGTCCTCTGCTCTCCAATTTGATTTTTTGTAAGTTAACTCGGATCGGGCTTTGTTTTAAACTGGGCAATCACTGTTTTCTGAACGCCTTTTTGTTTACTTTTAATTGCGTTTCCAAATTAATAAGGGAGGGGGATTATAAAAGTTTAGGGGGATATTTAAAGAGAAAGTCTATCATTGGGTGGATTTATAAAGAACTTGATAGTTTGGGGGAAATAAGTAGGGTATATGAGTTTACAGGGGGTTTTAGTCAGCCAACCCAAAAAAAAATCTAACCAATTACACAAGTTGTAAATTATTCTTATAGATTTACTTTCTTAAAATTTACTTCAATTACACCTAAAAAATCACACAAATCTTTTTGAAAATCGAAGCTTGCCTTCTATAAACATGCACAATGTCCTTCAATCTTTCATTATATAACATATAATATTTGTGACTATAACTTTTATTTTTCTAATATTTATAGATTAACAATTCTAATTGCTATTTAATCAGTTCAGTCCGTGCAGGACGCATATACCACCTAGTATACTGGTATTGCATAAAAATCTCATTTCTCATATGCACATTTTAACCCACCTAATGTTTTCCAAAATCTAAATATTATTTTTTGTAAGATATATTAGTTTAATAAAAGAAACTTTTAATACAAAAAAAAAGTTAAAGTAAATAAAAATTCATAACACAAAAAATATGATAATACATTTAAGATTTAAAATTCTTTTCAAGTATTATCAAACAAAAGCTGAAAGAGTGGATCTTTTTTAAATCATTTTTAAAATCATCAAGCTCAAAAAATGATGGACATCCACAGCAAAAAAAAAACAAAAGAGTTTTTTTTTAAAATAAATTTTAGTACAGAGAACAAGAAAATAAACAAGTATGACAAAGAAACAAGATATGAAGCCCACACACTCCTCAAATATGGGTTGTTCACAATTCATTCAAATAATCCTAGAGTTTTTCCACCAGTTTTTTTTTTTAAAAATAAAATAGTATTATGCCCAAACCAAATAATTCCCTCTCATACTTTCTTTGGGGCTTTTTGCATTAAAAGAAAAAAGAAATCACTCACATAAACCATGATTATGCAAACACTCATTGCTTACTAAAATAAAGTCTACAACTGTAAAAGACTATTACAACTGCTAAAGCTACCCCGAGCCCATAATCTAACAAATAATTAACTTAGGACTAATCACCATGATCAGCTGCTTGCTAAATAGTTTAGGTTGATCCTGCCACGTGTAACTCGATGAGCGAGTGCCGACAATTGGGACAGGAAGAGTGAGAGACAAGCCACGTGTCGATACATGACATGTGGAAGCTGTGATTACACGGCGGAAGAACTCTGACCTTCTCACCGTCCGCGAACTCCCCCAGACAGATGGCGCACTCCGTCGTTGCTATCTCCACCCCGCTCGAACCGTACGCCGCCACGGGAAACCTCTTCAGTTCTCGCTTCTTCAGACCGGGCCTGTCCGCCGCCGCCACCGTCGATGCTGCAGCTGAGGATAGCCCGAAGCCGCATCGCATCGCACACCGGAGGATCGAGTTGAGCCCGAGCGCAAGTATCAAAGCGCAGAGCAGAGCAGAGAGTATGATCACCATGTTTGCGTCGAAGTTCATGTCCCTCATGTACCCACCTCCTCCTCCGCCGCCAACGTTGGATTCAAGTAGCAGCCGGTGCATTCTTGTGTGTACGATCGACTAGGAGGAGGCTCCCTCTCAGCTTCGTTAGGTTTTGTGTGTAGAGAGACGTGTTGATGAGTCAAGTCTAACTGCTTAGTCTCTCTCTCTCGGTTTGTGGTTATCTGTTTAGACAGTGGGGACCTTTTTACCCTTTTTTCTTTCAGATTTTGGGTTATGTGGTTGAACAATTTATAGGGCAGTAATTACTAGAAAGGAGATAATATAGATAAAGACTCTCTATTCGTGGCACGTTGCCGGATATTTTGTCTCTAATAAGAAAACCGATATAATGAACATAATCATGTACATATATTATACATGTGAAAATGCAAATATAACTCTGTTGGGTCCCTCGAATCAGGATTGTACATGTGATTATATAACAAAACATACTGAGAATAGTGAGTAATGAAGAGTTAAGGAAAGGAGGTGGTGAGTAATACATGCACAAAGCACTGAGAAGCAATAAACAGTCTTTATGGTTGAAATCATCAGAAATGGCTACAAACTATTTGGTGATTCATAACTACGCCCACTAAACACGTCATTTCAGTAATCAACTTTGACTGATTTTTATTTTTTAGTTTTAATGAATCTATATGTTTAAGTGAGCTAGGATTTGTAGCTCCCTCGCTTTCTTGCTACTCTTTGAAAAGTTGAGAGTTTGGTGTCTTGGTGAGATACTATTGCTTATAATTATATAGTATACTTCTAAGTGTGATAATAATTCATTTAGTGAAAGATAACATCATCATTTGCCATTATCTTTTCGGGTCTTAAAATCAACTTTTAAATGGGAAAGTATGACCTTTAAGCAAAATCTGAGAAATGACATAACTAGAACGATCTTAGAGTAACCTGAATCGTTTTTTTGTTTACTCCCTTTTCTCGTTTTAATGTTAAATAATATTATTTCGGAGTCCATAGATTTGTTATGGCATTGCGTTGGTTTTAGTTATTAGAAGTCTACCCATCAAGTCTCATCAAGCGATCTTATTTCAGGATGAAGTCTCTGTTTCAACTCAACCACACATACCCATCAAATATCATCAAGCTCTTATCTCAGGTTGCCAAGGTCAAGAGTAATCGTCCATCATTTCCGGTTTCAACACATTCTTGTGTCTTGTCTAACCGTCACTAGCTAATCTGGCCAACAACCAACATACCATACATCACTCCCATTGATTCATTAGCTAGTTTACACTCTAATGTTTTTTTTTCCAAATCAAGACAACTTAGGCTATCTGGCTACGTGCCTTGAGTCAAGACACAACTTGTTACAAGTTCATAAACTAATAATAACACAAGATTTAAATATATTTTTGGAAAGTCTTACTTGAATAACAAAAAAAAACAGTCATTAAAACCATAAACTTTCAAATTAAAATCAAACAAAATCTCCAACTTATGTTTGAACTAAAAAAATATTAAACTTTCAAATATTGATCATTTTAACTATCATAATATTTTGTTGACTCCTCTATTAGAAAACATGGATAGTCAACTGTTAAATCCTAATTATAAAAATAGATGTCGTCAATTCCCTAAACAATGCCGTTTCAAAACATTAGTCAAACAACATTGTTTTGCTTGTTTAAATACTTAAAAGTATATTTTTCGTGAAACTAAAGCCACATATCGATCTCATCTTCCTCATTGTGAGGAACATAAAGTCGATTCACGGTTCTGGTTTCGCAAAAAAATGTTTTGAGTGTTTACAAAAATAAAACTATGTTGTTTGATTAATGTTAAATCAATTTAAAAAATATATATTTAAGAAGTTAACAAACATCTATTTTTTCGATCAAGTTTAACAGTTGATTATTCAGGTTTTTTAAATGGTCGAGTCAAAAAAATATGATATTAAATGATCAATATTTAAAAGTTGAAGTTTTTTTAACTCAAATATAAATTGGAGTTTCTTTGGCTTTAATTTGAAAATTCATGGTTTTAATGGTTGTTTCCTCATTAAATAATACTAGAATCATTGTAAATTTTAAATCTTCGTAACTCTTTATAAATACATAATCCAATAGTTTGTAAGCTCTGCATATTAACTACAACACTGAGTATGGTCTTTGAGAGGTAGAGTAACATTTAATGAGCTTTTAGTTGTAGCTTTTGAAAAAACGTCGGTTTTTTCTGCATATTTCCTAATATAAGTGATATTAACTGTACAACATCAAATATTTAAAGGAGTGGATTGCTCTCCCATATATTCTAGTCTTTAGTTATCATTAACTACTCAAATATACACACAAAAATAAAACGTTTGTTAAATTTCGAAATTTAGAAGTTAACTAAAAAGAAACACTTTTCTGAATCGGTTAATAGAAGATTAGCGAGATTAAAGTTTGTATATATAAAAAATAACCTTTAACATTACGAGTAAAAACACAAGATGAAAGGATGCAGAATTAAGAAACGAGCTAAAGTTTAACCAAGAATAAAAATAAAAGCAAGCTACAGCTTAAGAGACAAGTCAATCTCAGTATCCTTGCAAGTACCACTGTCCGACTGATCTTCTTTGTCACCTTGGTCTTCCTTATTCATATGAATGCGGCCTTCTAAGTTCGAAATCAAATTTTTGGAAACATCGTCTGTCTTTGGGCACGAGAGTTGAGATAGGAGAGGGATATGGGGATTAATGTTAAGCCCTCTGTACCCTAATCGACATCTGAACATGTTTAAGGGATACGCCTTATATTTACCAATGTTGTGACTGGAACGAACCCCGAGGTCATACTGTGAGCTGTTGCTGTTGGAAACACCACTTGGTGGGTACTGGCTGTAGAAGGAGAGCCCAGGATAGTTGATTTCGATCTCCTTACGCCTTTTCGCCAATGATCGCTCTTGCTTGTGAGCGTTCTGATGTCCTCCCAATGCTTGAGAAGTAGAGAACTCTTTCTTGCAGAAGGTGCAAGCAAACACCCTCGCTTTTGCCTCGTTCTTCGTCCCTTTTGCCTCATCTAAAACTCCAAAGCCAGAGTTTCTTATGTTGTCGTTGTTGAACAAAAAGCTAAACTCTAGCCTCGGAGTCTCAGTCGCTGTCCCATCCGCAGTCTTCTCTTTCGTTTTCCCTTTGGTATCGGTTAAAAAACCCATTTCATGCGAAGATGACGAGATACTGCTGGAGGAACATGATGTGGGCGTAGTGAGGTTGAGCTCCATGGTCAAAGGAACAAAACGTAATGTGTTTAGGGTCTGTATTTGTGTGTGAACAATGAGATCAGAGAGGAACACGAGCTGCTTCTATTTATTGATCATTGGGGCTTTAATCATTAATGTCTAAAAATCTTCATATTTATGGTAGAGAATCCCAAGTTTAGCAAGTACTAACATTCAAGTAAACGGCTTAGTTAGACTAGTTTTTATTTTTCCTTATGCATTTGATTCTTTAAATATATTTACTCAAAAATTAGGCCTAATCAACCTTTCTTCTTTCCCAATTTTCATCCCCTACGACCCTCTGTTTCCGTTTCTCTGTACTTTCAAATTATCAATTAATATCTTTATTTGGTAATATTTTCTTAACTTTTGTCCGTTTCAGTTTACACTTTCTTTAATAAAATATATCAGAATGATGTACATGTAAACCAAGATTAAGCAAGTTGCATTTAGTGATCTTTTTGTTTTCAATTTTAAAACAGAAACTCCAGTTTTGTTTTTGTATATAAGGATCCGTTACATTTATTTTTCTCCAGCTATCTAAGTTGAATTTTTATTGAAATTGAAAAATTTATATCTCTTTCCAAAACACAATCAAATCATTCAAACCCATTTATTATAATTAGCCTATTTTTCGTTTAAAATTTTAACTTTTTCAATATATGTGTGTGTGTGTGTGTGTGTTTATGAGTGTGTGTACATATAACTATGTTAAATATTTTAAAAGTAAACTAAAAAGTATTCTTTATGTCCCCAAAAATAAAATTTTCTGGAGTTTTCACATTTATTAAGAATATAACAAATATTTACTGTTTAATTTACTATTTATTTTTTCTATATAATTTTCAATAATTATCTACCAATAAAATTTAATCAATTCAAATATTTACAATTAATGTTTCTCAAAAGCATACAAAAGTATTTTTTTTAAAAAAAATAGAAAATTCATCTTTGTGGAAAAAGAATAAAATCCAAAAAAAACGTATTTTCAGAAATGGAGAGAGTAGCAAACATAATATTTCTTCCGTTTCCAATTGTAAGTAGTTTGCTTAAAAGCACAAATAATTAGAAGTTATTATTTTTAATTAAAATTCATTCAGTTAATCAATTCAACCAATTATTAAAAAAACGAACATTATTTCATTGGTCACACAATATCCAATAAATAAAAAAATATGCATTGAACTATGTAAACTTCTTTTATATTGAAAAACTATATTTTTTGCTAAAACAATGTATAATTGGAAATAGAGAGAGTATAATATTACAATAGTAAGAACTAAAGTAAAGAATACAGTAGAACCTCTATAAATTAATATTCGATAAATTAATATACACTAAATTTTTTTATAATTTCATAATCTTAAATTAAATTTTTGGTTCCGATAAATTAATATTTCTATAATTTAATAAAAAATTATAGTTTTTGTGTAATCTCAACATTATTAATTTATAGAGATTTCATCGTATATGCTTATATACTTGTAGCGTTCAACTTACTAATAGCTACGAGGGAACAAGTTACCAATAACTTGCGGGGAAGAAAACACTTTAACGTTAATTCATGCATTATACAATGCATTACAGAGTTTGTAAGTATAGGTATTCAAACTGTTTATCAAGTTTAACTATATTGTGCAAATGTTATTAAAATATCAAGTAATAGTCTTATTTAATCAATTTGGGATATTAAAGGACCAACACCCTTGTCTATGATTTTGAGCAAGATGTATCAAAATTAGAGATGTGGGGAAATAAGTAAATTGTGCAAACGGTATCTCTAAACTTTTAGAAAATTTAAAAGTATATATTGCATATTATACATATCACTTTTTTGTTTTTAGTATTAGAAAGATAAACAAAGCAATCTGAAGATGTAAGTCCAATTAATTAGTTTGGCATGTGAGGCTATTTAATAACTTGGCAAAGAAGAAGGACAAGAAAGATAGGGTTAAGTGAGGAGAAATGGCTAACTTACTCTAAGTCTAACGTCCTACTTATCTGCTGCTAATGTTTTATTATTCATCCCCAAAGCAGTGGCAGTGGCAGTGTCAGACTCCTTCCTACCATCATCTTTCTTCTTCTTATTCTAAGAATCTTTGCTCCTCTTAGCAGCAAAAAGCTGGCGAATGAATGCAAACTTCCCTTTTGCGCGGCTGGAGAACTCAGTGATAGCTCTGATTCCGTTGGCCTCTCCCTCAGGCAGAGGCTGAGGCCGAGGAGGCGGAGGGGGAGGAGAGAGGGTAAGGATGAACTCGTTGAGCAATCGGATAATCTGGCTGAAGCTGGGCCTCATGTTTGGGTCCTCCACCCAACAAGATTGCACTATGAAGGCGAGACTCGGAGATATTCCCTCTGGCATTCCGGGCCTCTCCTGCTGCAATGTTTCAAAACAACAACAAAACAGAGGTTGGCATTTTTGAAAGAAAATATCAGTTACTATTATAGTATTATTATACACAAGATCGAGAAGAAGGAAGAAGGACCTTGAAAGCTGCAGCATAGGCGGCTTGGAGGTTGGACATGCCCTCGAATGGCATCCGATTAGTAAGAAGCTCCCATAGGACGATTCCAAAGCTGTAGACATCTACCTTGTTGTTGTAATGCTTCTTCTCTCCTTGACGCAGAGTCACTGTACTGTAGAGCTATACGAATAAACATAATTAAGGTTTTGTTTTCTTAAGATAATAATATAACTAGAAAAATGTAAGAAAAAGAATGTGACAAAAACCTCAGGAGCCATCCAACGGTAAGTGCCAGTCTCAGCCGTCATCATCTCAGTAACAGTTTCTTCCCGAGCAAGTCCAAAATCAGCAAGCTTGAGAGATTTGCGATCCTCCGTGAGCAGTAAGTTGTCTGTTACATTAGAGGAGTGGAAACAAACCAAATTAGTAAGAATGAAATGGTAAAAAAGTAAGTCATGATGATTAACTATTACCAGGTTTGAGGTCACGGTGAATGATTCCATTGGCGTGTAAGCAGTCCAAGGCGCGGGCAATGTCAAGGGCAAAGGACAGAGCGACAGGGAGATCAAGGAGGTGAGGGCGGATGCTGGTGAGATATTTACGGAGAGACATCCCCGGGAGCAGCTCTGTTACAATCACCATCAAAGGATCTTTGCAGGCTCCGATGAACTTAACGAGATTCTGGTGTTTGACTCGGGACATCATGTTGACTTCGCGGATGAAACGGCTGTGGAGGGATGACTTGTCGTCAGGATTGCTCCCACGGTTGAGAACTTTGATGGCAACAATCAAAGAACCGTACCTTCCTTGATAGACTTTGCCGTGAGCGCCTTCGCCAATCTTGGAGCCGATGAACAGCAGCTTTGGATCCACTAGCAAACTCTCCTCTATCCTCAATCCCTTCTCCCCTTCGCTACTACTCATTTTCTCTTTAACTCTTAAGCATTAACCCTAATTCCATGTACGGACTCCCCTTCTGCTCAGCCTAATCTTTTCCGACGACGGCGACGAATGTTCTTTCATCTATCTATCTTTGTCTTTAGACAAAAGTAAAGGAAGACGCTGATATATTATTTTTTAATCAAAAAGACAAGAAAATAAAAGAAAATGGTGGGAGTTTAATTGGTTTTCCGGTTAACGAATGAAATAGTGCCGTGTGGCCAGCACCCGACTTGGACATTCTCTCCTATCTCCGACTGGTGTGTTACCGTACTCATTGTTCTATAGCTCGGCTCGGCTCGGTTCGGCTTGGCTTCAATCAGTAATCAACCTAAACTACGGCCTCTGCCCTCTGGTGGCTTATCATTAGTCGTGCTTGCCTCCTTTGTTGTGTTCTCTTTTTTATTGGAACCGTTATTTTCATTAGCAATTTATTATGTGGTTTCATATTACTCAAAAACACACATTTGATTTTTCTAGTTTATTTTATATGAACAATTAAAATATTATTTATTAGAAAATGACTTTGTTTGTTATTACATTATTTGCAAAGTGATTTTGCCACATGTCGTCATTACAATTATTCCCGTTAAAAAAATAATGACATGCTACTAAAAAAAGATGATATGTCTTCCGAAAAATATGACATGGACATTTTCATTTAATGTTAATTTATTTTTTTGGTAAACTTTTAAAATATGGCAATAATTCATATATTACATTTAGTGTTGATTTATATTTTTGGACATTTTTTCAGAATATAGTAATAACTCATACGTCATCTATAAAATAAAAAATTCATATATAACATTTTAAATTTCGAAATATTTTTTTATTTCATTTTTTTTTATAATTATACAATTTGTATTACTGAATCTTTCAAAAATTGTTACAATTTTTTAAAAAAATTAAATTTCTAATCGTAAGATCATTAGTTTCTTATATATATAAATTTTTCTAAGTATTGTTTAGTTTAAATTTTTGATAATTATACAATTTTATATCATTTTTATTAGTTTTATAAAAATTGATTGAATATATTTAAACAAGAAAAATAATTGAAAAATCTATCTAAGATTATAATTTAAATATATACATATATATTTTTAAATAAAAAAATATTTTATCTTAGTTTAGTATTTAACTAAATCATATCTATATTAAATATTTGTAAAAATAATAAAATGTATAATATTTAATAAAAATATTTTTAAATATAAGTTAAGGAGGGTGTATTGAATCATGGATTTTAAAAGTTTGAGTGGATTTGAAAAAATATTGAAGTTTTAAGAGATTTGGACTAAATCTCATTTATATGGGTAAGATTTAGAAAGAGTAAACAAGATTTTCCTGGGATTTTCTCTTAAAATTTCAGAGTACTTTTAACCCAAGAAAATAAAACTTCAGTACTCTAGATCATTTGATATTATTATGTTGTTCCATTTTGAACAAAGGATGCATCGTACACGAATTGGCTCCGTGTCCTAACTCTCGCAAAAAGAAACGAGCAAGAGTACGTTGTTCATCATATTATTGATAAGGGAAATAGCTGGATTTGCTCCTTACGAGAAGAGAAGAGCTTCTCAAAGTTGGTAAAGACAAGAGGGCTCTTAATGTTGCTAAGAGGAAGTTGGGTACCCACAAAAGAGCCAAGAGGAAGAGGGAGGAGAAGTCTAGTGTTCTCTGCAAAATGAGGTCTGGTGGAGGTGCTACTACTGAGAAGAAGATATAACAGATCAAAAATGTTTATCAAAATATCATCATAAACGACAACATGAACTGTAATTTTAAAAACGTAATGGAAAAGAGAACTTCTTGTTGCATCGAGATCCCATCTGTATAGCATCTGTCCACATGGTTGCTGTTATAATTCCTCTCCAATTAATAGCATTCACCCTTTGTTGTTCTTGAGTACCATTATGACATCATCATCCATGTTCTCATCTTCACCTATTTCTTGAATATCACTTTCATTACCATTAGACAACAATTTCTTGATCGTCAAGGTAGGATGAGACCAAGTTTACAGGTAATTAATAGGATTTTCTGTTTGTTTTTAATCTCTTTAAAGAAATCATATGTAAATATATGTCTCTTATATAATTTTAAAAATAGAACACAACATCAGCAGAAGGTAATATCAGGCACTTGGTGTATCTTCTTGAAAACGCAATCTTTAATCTTCCCAAAGGATAAGAACAAATGTCTTGGCTCATAGATTTTACTGGTTGGTCCATGGCCAATAATGCTCCCATGAAAACAATAGGAGACATTATCTACATTCTACAAAACCACTACCCTGAGAGACTCGGCATGTCCTTTCTCTACAATCCTCCAAGGCTCTTCCAAGCAGGCTACAAGGTACGAAAGAGTCAGCATTGCACAATGATATTGTTTTGTTCTTTATTTTTGAAGTTTCAAAAAGCTATTTAAAGAGTCATTCATTTACCTACACCTTTGAATGTAGGCCGTCAAGTACTTCTTGGACCCAAGAACAGCTCAAAAGGTGAACTTCGTGTACCCAAAAGACAAAGCAAGTGATGAACTGATGAGATCACACTTTGATATGGAGAATCTCCCCAAGGAGTTTAGAGGAGAAGCAACACTAGAGTATGGCAATGAGGAATTCTCAAGACAAATGTTTGAAGACGATCTCAAAATCGCAAAGTTCTGGGGATTAGAAGAGAAACAGTATCCATAAACAAACGGTTTTCTCCAGCTGATGTTGTTCCTGAGCCAACCACATCTCTTGCATCAGTAGCTGGCTGAGAATTGAATCTACGTATAAACACATAAACAGAGAAGACTAATAAAAGATTTTGTTCTCATTGATGAATATAACCAATAATAATAAAACGTGCCAATGAAAATTAGTGAGCCAAAGACTTTTTCAAAGTTCTAGCTAGCTGACACGTTCCTTGTTATTCAAGTTAATGTAAGTGTGAGAATGTTGTTACCAGTCTAATAACTGTTTTGTGTTTCATATATTCAAGATATGATCCTTTTGGTTCTAATTTTTCTTTTAGAGACATGAAAAGAGTGACCTTACTCTCTTGTATATTAACAAGATCAGAATCACTGTATCTTCTCATAATACAATGAGTGATAGCCCGTATATATGGCACAATAACAAAGCTGCTTCGTAAAATAACTCGAACTATGTGTATTCATATTGAGAAGCATAGAATCTTACAAAGCTCCATTGCAGACAGGATTAGGTAGCACGAGACGACGTCACCTTGAAGAACACCCAAATCACGATGCATCCTGGCCACCATTGATTTTGGACAGACGGTGGGAGTAACAGGTACAGAGGTGTGAGTTTCTTCGTCACCGTTGAGGGCATGGATATGGATCGTCTTTTCCTTCGGCCAATTTTTAATATTGAATTTGGTATTTCCAAATAACAGGTACAGAGGTGGGATTTGAGTTACGATAGTTTTGACTGAAAATAATAAAAAGTTTGCTTCAAATCCTTTTCAAAGATTTTTCTTTTCAAAATTGTTTATCTTTGAATAACAGTGGATTTGATTTTCTTTTTATAAATTGTTAATTGAATAACAGTGGATTATAGGTGATTTCTAGTGAGTTTAGATAAATGTCATATTCAATAACACATGATTTGGAAATACAAATAAAAATCATTAATTGAATAACAGAGGATTTTAAAACAAAACCAAAACACCTCAAAATCCAAGATTCAATACATCCCCCTAAATTTAAAAAATATAAGTGTTTGGTAGGAAACGCCTAGTTTTATTGTATATGAAGAAAAAATATTTTTAAAAAAAGTGTTTGGTAGGAGGTCGAACTATTGTTCAATACCGACAAACTTGTACCAAAACAAAGACGTTATAGACATGTTTTGTTAAATCACTAATTTTTTACGTGATATAATATGGACCCAGTAGCAGATGTAGGATTACATGACATAAACAACTTTATTATGGCCATTTTCTTATAAAAATTAAATAACTGTACAAAATCAATTGTAGAGTTAATTAAGGCAAACACCGTTTATACTGAACAATTTTTACGCAAAGGAAACATTTTCAGAGTTGAATGTCTTTTGTAACTTTGTCTTTTGGTCGATCCAATTATGTAGGTTTGATTGACTAGCATGCAATCAGGTTTATATTTAAGACATTCGGTGGTTACATTCTTTTCTCGGTTGAAATAGTATCTATGTACAATAATATTTTATAAGTTAATACTATAAAACTTATCAGTTTCTTAGATGTCGCGATTACGTTATCTTTTAAGGTGGTTGATTACGATAATATACTTAATGAACTAGAAATATTATTACTAATTATCATTAATAAAAATTTATGTTTTTTTAAAATAAAATTATGATTATGTGATTTCTAATGTACATTAATGCAATTTTCCTTATTTACTAAAGCACATAAATAATAAAAGAAAAATTCTAAAAATATAAATCTAGATTACTATATAAAAAGGAATTTATTTTTATTATTCTTCATTTTTCATACAACCAAAAATATCTATAATAATAATTTTATTATATTTTTTGTGAAAAGATAATAATATAATACTATAAATATCTTTTGATCTAATAATTGATGAGAAAATAATTTTAAACAACATAAATGATTATTTAATATTTTAATTCAAAAATGATTATATCTTACGATTATTTTAAAGGCAAATAAATATTTAAAATTTTGAGTCTGCAAAAAAACAAAATAATATTTCTTATGTATCAATATATTTTTGATTGAATAATTAAAATTTGTGTAACAAAATTTATTAACACTTCATTTTATTGAAAACAACATATATCAAATTATACTTACTATTACAAATTATATTTTTCATCCTAATATATTTTCATCTTAGAACATAACTTAACACGATGTTCGTATTTTAGTCTAACTGTAACCCAAGATTATGATAACAATTGATACAATCCAGTATACTAAAAATATGAATAACGAATCATTCTAAATATGAAAAATAAAATAAAACGAGTATTATGATTTAGTGTACAGTAGTGTTCAAAAAATGTGTGTATGAATTTTCAAATAGTACAAGTAATTTTGGAATGCAATTCAGATTTAATATTTATATTCCCTGCTTTTTTCTAAAAAAAATACTATACCCATTTATACAGAAAATTTTGAAATAAATTTAGAAATATAAGAGGATGAACTGAACTACATGAAACTAGGAAAACAATACTTCAATTTTAACTTATAAATAAAATAAAATCAAATAACTGTAATTTAAAATAAGAAAGGTGATTTAATATATCAAAAATAAAAATATGAAAAAAATAAAAAATACTATGTCAAATCACATATCCAATTAAGATAGGAACATAATAATACATGATATATTTTTGATATGCATATAAATTTGCAAAATAACTTAAAATTATAAAAAAAATTTTTTTATCAATTATGTTAATTCTATTATTACGTAAATATTTGTATTTGTGCATGAGGATGGGATAATCACCTAGTATGTTATTAATTTTGAGCAACATTATCCCAACAAGTTAATCTAATCCCACCACTGTCTCTTTAATTCAAAAAGGTGTTGTTAAGAGAAAAAATAGGTTTATAGCAAAACTGAAAACAAAAACTAAAAACTAAAGTAGTATCTTTCAGAAGAACTGCTAAATTTTATACAACAAAACACTTGATGGTATAGCAGGCTCGATATCAGTTACACATATCAGGCCTATTTAATTTGGGTTTCACTATTAATTTCAAATCATGGGCCGTCATCGTAAGTTTGTAACTCATATGTTGTTAGGTCTGGGTACGGATCAGATATCCGGGTTTTTAAAGGTATTTGTGATTTACTTCAGTTGTTACGGATATCTAATTTTTGTATTTGCTTTGCTTCGGAGAAATACGGATATTCGGAAAAACGGATATCCGGAAAATAATTAGATATTTGCGGATATTTGCAAATACTTACGGATATCTCATATATTTTGATTAATACAAATAATCTTAAAATTTCGATGCAAATATGTTTTGTATGATGTATTTTTTACGTGATATATAAGATAAAAATTTAAAGAATTAGTAAATCTACATATTTTATAAAAATTTTAAACTTAGCTAGCAATTATAATAACATAAAACTTAAGAAAAACATTATAATTATCATATAAAATTTTTTTTTCCTTTTTATGTAGTACTTTTATATAAGTAATATTGTAAATAAAAATTTTCACATCATATATCAGAATAATAATTATATAATTTTATACATATAAAACTTTAAATACAATAAATATATACATGTACTTATATATTGCCGGATCGGATCGGATGCCCGAACCCCAAAATTTTAATATTTGTGATTTGCTTCGGTTTTGACGGATATTGAATTTTAGTATTTGCTTCGATTTGTAGAGTTACGGATATCCGGATTTTTCGGATCGAATCGAAGCGAATAACGAATCGAATCAAAATTTACGGATATTTTGCCCACCCTTATATGTTGTCATGTTAACATTATTCCCAAGAACAATAAACATGATCATGCAGAAAATCTAAAAAAGTTCACAAATTTGTTACTGTCACTATATACTCTCTTTTTTTCAGTTCAATTGTTGTTGTAGGAAAAAAAAATCATTTTCAAATAAATGTCTTTTTAGAATTTTAACACAAAATTTAATATTAAGTTTATCGAATTTATTTTCTATTGGTTAAATATGGTTTGATGTATAGGTAGTTGTGTTTTTATTTTGGAAATATATAAAATCACATTATTTTCTTAATCTATGAACTTAAATTAGAACGGAAATTAAAATGAAACGAAAGAATCATATACTGGTTTGGTTACGAAGCTTGTAGCACTGAAGAGGGAAGAAGAACAAATAGTTTAATGCAGACGGTGAAGTTAATGTTGGTATAAATTCAGTGCACTAAAAGTCTAAAACATCTCTTGTCCTCTATCAAACTTATTTTATTATGAAAGTCAAAGTCTGTTATATTAACTAATTTTTTATTAATGTTTTTACGCATACAAAGTATGGGTTTCAAGTCACAAAAAGAGAATTATACAGATTAGTGAAAACGTGTTTCACTTTTTTCAACATTGTCTAGTGTCGTCAGAGGTAGATCTAATTAGATCTAATAAAAAGATTCAAACTGGTATAATGACCATATATTATAGGGCGCCTCTAACTGCTATAATAAAACGTGAATTTTCGTTTAAGAAAACCATCGCCTATAAAACCATGTATATAAAATTCTCTATAATTTATAATAATATAATTAATTTATAACTCTTTTAAATTTATAGCATTTATGAATAATTTTTGTTGCATACAAGTCCTTATCATTCCTCTAAATTATTTTAAAATTATAGAATAAAACAGGTTCTTATCAAAGTTGGAAAGGAACAATAGTATTAATAATTATATTTTCTTATTATTATTTTGTTCTCAGCTATTCTTTTTCACTTCATTCATATTGTTATTTTGATAATCACTAGTTACAGCCTATGTGTTATTTTAGTCAAAATATAAATATTTTAATCTAACTAATACATTTGGTTTTTGGTGAAAAAAAAATATTTCCTTACTTAACACTATAGTAAATGATTTTCTTAGTAGCATTTTAAAATATATTATTCTATAACGAAACAGATGGGTATTATAAAAATAGGTGACAGTAAAATTAATTTTCTCATAATATACACAAACTACAAAACAAAGAAAACATTTACCTTTTAAAAATTATGTTCGTAAACCCGTAGTCCTTGTTATTATGAACAAGATGTATAGGATTTCGTAAATGACATTATAAAATAATTTTATTGTAAAATGAATAATTGTAACTTTTGAATTTTCTACAATTAATTGAAAGAAATATATACAAATTTGTAGATATTTGTGTTGTGTTTTTTTAAAACAAATAGATATGCGTGTTGTGTGTATCTCATTTTTACACGTTAAGGACCTTGCTGTAACAAGTGATTTGACATTATTTAATTATATTTCATAAATATATTTGATCTGACTCGAATTCACAATCTTTATGAAAAGAGTGATTTGATGTGTCTTTGTTTTCATAAATGATTGGTCGAGGGAAAATATGAGCATGTTGCGGTTAAAACAAAGATGTATCACCGACTTGGTTTCCATGCCATATGTGTTTTTAAAGATGTTTAAAATTATATAATCAAAGTAGATGAAAGAATCAAGATGGTTTTACTAACCCCATAAAATCTACTAGACTAAAAAAGCTAAGACTTCAGAGTTTTGACAAAGCAAACGAAAATCGAAAACTGTAAGCACATCTGCATATGAAAAACAACTCTTCAGATAAGTGTTTATAATATGTATTAATAAAAAGGAAAATGGGAGAAAATTTGAGATATAAATTCTGAAAGCTTTATATAATGTAGACACTTTTCTAGTCGTAGTTAAGAAAATTCTCATATTTAGTTTTGACGACTCATAGATGTAATATTAAAATTACAACAATTTATAGTATAGACACTTATAATTTAATTTCAACCATTCTGTACACATTTCTAGAGAAAACAATACCATATCTCTAAAACTCAGCTATTTTCTTCTAATTTGGTTAAAGTTGGCCATCGCTTCCTTTCTTTTGTGTGGTTTCTTAGTGATCAGTATTACAAGTGTTTTTGTTGTTTGGGTTTATTTATATCTTTGTGGACTTGGTTTTCAGAGATTATAAAATGTTTTTGCGAGTTTTAAAATTTCATTCGTGTGTATTCACCAATTTCATCAATCAAAATTTTGAGAAAAAGTATTATTAATATTTTTGACAAAAAATATTAATTTATTAATAGCAAAAGAGATTCATTCATTTGATAAAATCAAATCATTGTTGGAAATATATAGAAAGCGGATTTAGCTAAAGCATCCGCGATAGAGTTTTGGCTTCTTTAACAAAACAAAAAAAGATAAAGAGTTTTGGCTTCTAAGAATCAACGAGAATGATGGGAATGCTTTGGTTAACCTGCAACAACGGTTAGTTTACAGAAAGAAAAAAAACACCTGCAACAACGGTGAAAGGTTTTTCAAAAAAAAAAAAACAACGGTGAAAGGTACAGCCAGACGAAAACGTTATATTTATATGGAATATTGTGTAATCGTCTTAGTAAATACGAAATATGTTAACTTCACACGAGAATCAAATCCCAAAAAGATTTGACAAGTGACACAGCGATGATTGGGTAATAACATATAATAAACCAATAGTACAAAATGGCCCATTTCTTCGTTTTATTCCTGCCTACATTTATTTTATTCAGATTTTACATACCCAGCACGCATTTTTATTTAATAGGATGTCATAAACTTATTATAAGATTGCGTTAATACATATATATGAAGAACAAAAGACAGTAAAATGAAGTATATTACACAAGTCAGAGTATTGGTGACCTAGTAATAATTTAAGAGCAAGACTTAGATTCACTTGCTAGTGTGAGCCTTTAAATTCACATCACTCTGTATAACTAATCAAAGTGTCATGTAGATAATTGACTAAAAAATATTAAATTAATTAAAAAAAAGAATAACATCAATTTTAACAACGCAGACGCCGCTATCTAAACCGTAAATTTTAAAACTTAAATTTTAAATTTAAACTCTATATTCCAAACTCAAATTCTAGACCCTAAACCCAAACCGTATACCCTAAACCCAAAATGTATATTCTAAACCCAAATTCTAGACCCTAAACCCCAACCGTAAACTTTTAATCCAAACCCTACACCGTAAATCTAAACCCTAAACCCAAGCCGTGTATTCTAAACCTAAATTTTATACCCTAAACCCAAATCATAAACTTTAAACCCAAACTTTAAACTTAGAAATTGTAGGGTTTGGATTTCAGATTTATGATTTAGGTTTAGAGTCTCGGATTTGAGTTTAGGGTATACAGTTTGGTTTTATGATTTATGATTTGGGTTTAGTGTATATGATTTGAATTTAAGGTTTACAGTTTGAGTTTAGGGTTTAGCATTTAGGTTTAGGGTATCAAATTTGGATTTAGAGTTTGAGTTTAAAATTTAAATTTTAGGGTTTAGAATTCGAAATTAAGATTTTAGAGTTTAGTTGGCGGCGTTAGCGTCGTTAAAATTGGCTTTTTATTATTTTTAATTATTTTTAAATGATTTTAATATATTTTTATTTAAATATCTATGTTGCAGTTTAATTGGTTATAAAAGGTGTGGTGAATTTAAAAGTTCACCCTAAGTTTTGTTAATAATTTAACGGGGTTGGTTTATTTGTGGCATAAGTATATACCTTTTTAAATATGAAAAGTTATTTTTAAAAATTGTAATCCTTAAAAGGTAACTTCAAATTTATAAGATCGTATGATCGTAAGATTAAAAACTTCCATAATAAGAAAAGATTATATCACGAATGTAATTAACTCAATATTGTTTTTTAGCTTTCTGTCGACAAATACTGTTAAGCCCTTTCTCAAAAGAAAATTTTGTTTTAGCTGTAAATTAACTGAATATTGTTTTAGATTTTTGGTCAAACGATATTTGTTTTAGCTGTATCGTTTAATTGATAGTATAATTGCACAATAATTACGATCTGAAAAGACACTTTAAATGTTTGTTAGGTTAGGTACGACTTATAGATTAAACGTATCTTAATTTATATTATTAAAGTTGAAGTACATTTTAAAGAAAATGTTAGGAAATAAATATAATAGAATATATGAAATATGTTTGGAAACATGAATAGTAGAGATGTGGACTTTCTTTTATTTACACATCTAACCACTGTAGCTTCGATAAATTAAGAATAAATCAGAATTGTTTAGAAACATGAATAAAATATTTAATATTTTTTTATTTACACATTTAGCTATTAATTTTACAGTAAATTAAAAAATATTCTTTCTATATTTTTTTTATTTACAACTCTGTCACTATATTTACAATTCTTTATGGTGAAAATGGAAACACAAACTGAAATATAAATAGTATATCATACGGACCTCTATATTATATAAAAAGTTTTAAATACAGTATTATTACCTTATTTAGCTTAGTAAAATATAAAAATTTCAAGAGTTCAAAAAATTAATAATAATTCATAGAAAACTAATGCAACAATTAAAATTTAGAAACATAGATAAAAGTATGTCAAAAAGAAAAAAATAATGGTTTATGTTATTACTAAAAATTTGAAATCCATTATATTATAAAACTATCTACTTGGACCAGTCTTAAATATACAAAAATGGGCTAATCTAATTACCTAAAAACATTTTTTTGTCTAAAATAATCATAAAATCAAATTTATAAATTTATAAAAATATTTCAAATCAAAATAATTATTTAAACTTGATTTATATCAAACATTGATTTAACATATGCATATATTCAAAATTTTATTTTTACTAAAATATTTTTCAATAATCATTGTTAAAGAAATGTTTTCAATATAGATAAGAAAAATACAACAATAAGACTAATTTCATATACCAAATTAAATTATAATTTCTATATTTCACATTTAAATTTTAAGAATATAATATATGTTATTATTTATAAGATCTTTCACGTTATTAATTATATGAAAACATTTATCAAATGAAACCTTAAAATAAAATCAAGCTGAAATAACAAATTATTAAATCAACAAAATCATGATAAGGGTCTGAATTACCTAAACTCCTTAAAATAGTTTCATTTAAAATAAAAACTAAACTATATAAACTAATTTTAAGCAAAATTTAATAAAATTATAGATTTTTTTTTGAAATGCACAAATGAATTTTTCAATACAGAGAGTGTTGAAGATCTAAAATACTTTATTTAAATTAAAAAAACACTGTAAAATAAGTTTAATTTTGGGTTAAATAAATAAAATCATATAACATGTTAGAAGTATTTAGAGTCTTAAAAAATTTAGTCATATTTAAAAAAAGTCATAGAAATAAATTTAAGAGAAATTTCATAAAAAGTTAAAATATATAATTTATCAATAATAGTAATTTTTATTACGTAAAATAATTTTCCAACAAAAAATTTACCCGCCCTTTTTAAGGGCGGATCAAAATCTAGTACACTATTAAAACAGAAGTACATTTAGTATTTAACCCTGATTTTTCCTAAACAATTATGATGGATTGCCACTAAACTTTAATATAGAGATTTCAAAACATTAATAAACCGGATAAATTTAATTTACAGATCAAACGAATATCTATTGCATGAATATTATTGCATAAATATTCGGTTCCTTTTAATGACATATAATATCTTTGCAAACGTTTCACTTACATTAAAAACAAATATACTGTATTTAATCCTTTAGCAATAAAATCAATGTAAATCAAAATACAATAGAACCCACTTCTTTCTGTTGTACTAAAAACTGTCGGGTAATTATTTAACATTTGAGTTAACTTTTGCATTTTACTCACCTTTGTAACAACTAAAGCTGAGTAATCATATTATATATTTATAAATATTAATTCCAATTTAAATAACAAAATCAAATTATATAAATAAATTTTATAAATTATATCAAAAACTTTTAAAGCACAAAAATGACTTTTTTTATTATACAGGGGTATCGTAGCCCCCACATAAGTAGATCCAGACTAGCCACATGTTTGTAGTCTACATTATCGGCTCATGTGTCAGTCCCCTGTCATGGCGATGCTGAAATGTTAATTCCCCAATGGCCAGCGGGATTCGAACTCGGATCCATATTAGGACAGAAGCTCTCTCAAGTACCATTAGACCGTCTTCGCTTGGCTAAAAAAAGAATTATAAAAAACAAAAATATAACTAAAAATATCAAAATTAAATTAAATTTCTAAAAAAACTATAAAACAAAAAATATCCGCCCTTTTGCAGGTCAGAATCTAGTAGTATTTTATTTGTCAAGTCATCTTTTATTTTTTGTCAACCATTTCTCAAGTCATCTTCATTGCATTGTTTCGTTATGTTTAGAAATAGTAAAGGCTTAAATGATGACTATCATAGGAATATTCAGAATGCGCAGGAAAAAAGGAAAAAAGGTAAAATTATAGAAATGAAAAGAAGATTATTTCTTATCAATTTTGTAAGGTTTTATATTCCTAAAGAATAAAAGGAGTGATGAGAAATAGAAAGAAAAAAATATTCCTTATAAATGGTAAAAGGTCTAGGAATAATAAGAAATGCATTGTTTCCTTGTTTCCTGTTACTATTTTGTCACGAGTTAAACCTTAAGTATTTATTTAGTATTGAGTTAGAACTGTAACAAAGCACCAAGTAAAAAATAAATACTAATCGTTCGTGTAAATATAATTCACTAAGAATAAAACAAAAGTTCAATAGTAAGTTGGTATTAACCATAATAGCTTTTTTGTATTTTTAAGTGTTACATAAACAAACAATGCTATAATTTTTACGTTTTGAATAAAAAGAAAATGAAGACAAGAAAAGTAAATAGAAAAAGAAAGTTCACCGAGAATGTAATTATCTATACTGTTAAAAGAGAAAGATTTTTAAAAAATCTACTTATTCAAGATCATTACATCCTTTTATTAACCAATTAATATTTTAGTCCTACCTAATTTTTCATAATATTTCTCTAACTATACTAACAATAGTTAATCCTTTCTAGCTGACTTTTACTATCTTTCTTTTCTTGAACCCTCCTCCCCCCCCCCTCCCCCATTATTTTAACCATTTACATATATGGCATTTTTTTGTTATACCAAAATTTTGCACATAGAAAACTACAATATACTAATTCATATAAATACATTATACTAACAAATCCTCTTCTCCAACCGTGCTTCATGAGTCTCACGACCAAAACATTACTGATTATCCCAATAAAACAAAAAATTATTGTGTTTTGGTGAAATTCCATAAATACACAAACCGATGATTCATTAAACATATAATTATTAGATATTTTCATGCACCATATGTAGTAAAATAATTTTTAAAACATGAAAAGATAAATATAAATTATATTGAATAATTTTTTTTTAATATTGATTTTTTTCTCAATATTTTAATATACATTTGACTTAATTAAACGTAAAATATTTTTAACAGATATATATATATATATATATAAATTATATATATATATAAATTATATATATAAATAATTTTTTGAATATTGTAAATTTACTTTTTATTATCAATATTTTAATATATAATTGATTAAATTAAACATAAAATTAAAATAAAAATAGTTTGGTTATTTTAATTATATTTAAGAATTTGTATGTATATATTTAAAATTACAATCTTAGATAAACTTTTCTATCTATTTATTTTAATTAAATATATTAACTAAATTTGTAAAAAGTTGCATAACTCTCAAAAATTAAAATTAAAAAATAATTGTAAATTTTGTAGATATATAAGAAACTAATGGTTTTACGATTAAATCCTTATAATTTTCTTAAAAAAAATGTATACGTTTTTGAAAATTTTAGTAATAAAATTTTATAATTTAAAAATATATAATTAAATAGTATATCAAAAATTTTTATGCCATATTTGAATATACTTATTTTAATAATAATTTATGAGTTATTACCATATTTTAATCCAAAAATAAAAATTAATATTAAATATAATATATGAGTTATTACCAACTTTTATTGGGTTTTTGTACGGATCACTGAATTTAATAATTTTACCATAGATCTAAGATAGATCAACACAATAATAAATGTATTAGGTTACAGATTTTAAACACATAATTTTATAATTACGAAATTTTTGTTTTTATAAGATTTTTTTAATTGAATAATCTCACATTTTCCAAATGCATATCAAAATCTATGACTCCAAATAGTAACCAAATTAATGAGTGAGAATAGCCAATTCTTTAGCATTCCTTACAATTTGCACCATTTATAAGGAAATATTTTTTACATATAATTCCATAACATTCTTTAAGATTTAAGGAATAAAAGACTAAAATTATTCTTTATCAAATTAACAGAAGAATGAATTTTCTTTTTATTTTCTTCCTTTTGATTTATTTTTTCCTATTTCTTGTATTTTTTTTTGTGGTTATTTTGTCAGCTTCAAAATCTAGTTTTTCATTAAAAAATTAATCAACCATGTGGGGAAAATATGAATATTAGACGGCGGAGAGACAAAGTCACAAAGCGCAGAAACTCCGGTGATAATGGTGGATCGGAAAGCAAGTTCAGATAGATGGTCGTTGACCAAGTCCTCCCTTGCGGCTCACCGACAAGTCTCACTAGGTAAGTCATTATTACATCGTCGCAGTAGATATACTTCTTAAACTATGAGACCAAATTATATAACTCTCCATTTGACTTAGGGAAAAGCTAGCAGTGATGCATCAAAAGAAGATGTCTGAAATGAGCAAAAAAAAGCAGATATCTGAAAATAAATTGTATAGCAAAAATATCAAAAATAAAAATTATCAAACAAAGTTATAACTGGAACTGCTGAATCTCAAACTAAATAATTCACTAGCTAGAATTTCATGTAAAGTAAAACTATATATACTTCTTCTGTTCTTGAAACTAAGATTTTCTAAAATATTCACACGTATTAATAATATTATAAATATTTATAATTACATTTATTATTTACTTTACCATATTTTTTATTATTTATCAACCAATTGTATTTAATCAATTTAATATTCTTAATAAATACTCTTTCTGTTTCAAATACTTGATGTTTTAGATATATGCACAAGAATTAAAGTATACTCTCTTTCTTAAAAAGTAATATTATAAATATACTTCAGCTAAATTTTAAAAATAATTAAAAAACATTATTGGTCACACAGTTTTCAATAAAACTAAAATTAATATAAAATATCAAAATATCATTTATTTTGAAACATCAAAAACTCTTTAAAACATTATTTATTTTGGAACAGAGAGAATATTTCTTAAGAGAATGTAAAATTATTAAACTATTAAAAAAATTCTTTGTGAAATAAGAAAAGAACCTAGAAATTTTTACTTTTGAGAACTGATTGTGATATAGTAGAGTGAGGATAACTATAAGTTTATGATTGCATACTAGCTCAACCAGATTAATTTTATTTGCACAAATTAGCTATTTGCTGCATACAATACTTTATTTTCTCTTTGACAGAAGAATGTGCGATTCGTTCATATCATATTTTCTTTCACAACATAGTATTCTATAATTTATTAATACCGGCATCGGACAAAAAACAGTTGTTTTTGCATACTGGCCGGTTTTAATCCTAATTGCTATTTACCATTTTGGGGGTTGAATGGATGTTACTACCATTTACATCTTAAATAAAATTATACTTCGATCAAAAAAAATTTATACTAAAACAGAATGAATTCGTTGATGTGTACTACTCTGTTTTGTGTAACTATGAGATGGCCCGACTTTAAAAAATTTCATGAAAAAGGAAAGTCGTGCCTTGTGGATTATCTGCAACTTTATCTTAAAAGGAGCTACCGAGTAACGACTGATAAGAAACGGAAGAAAATAATACTATGAGAGAAACTTTCGTCTATTATTTCAAATGTGATACGTCGCAGTTCTAACCAAAAAAATGCCCTCCTTCATTTTTAGTACAAAGGGAGTATTACTTCAGTGACCATTTGAGCTTTCCAATATTGCCGTGGAGTGTAAATTATGAAAAGAACTATATAACCATCACCGAGAAACAAAGTTATCAAGTGGACGTTGATATGTTAGTGTAAAGTCAAATCATAATCGTGATATGTTTAAGAACTGATATTTGAAAATTCATTGAGGTAGGGACGTATATTGCACGGAAATACCACTGGCCACCACCAGTAAAAACACACACACATTATATAAATATAAATATGAATAACATCCAGAAAGTCCAAGTTAAATGTGTGAAAGTGAAACTGCAGTAGTGTGTTCTTCGATGTCATCGAAGATTTACTTTATATTGTTAAATTATCAGAGAAAGGGGATAAAGAAAGTTTTGGTGTAATTGATTATTATATACAAAAATCGTTGTAGTATATGCTCGCATGCCCGACAAAGCTTTAGAATCTTTTTTGTGTTCTCATACTTAAAAAGATAAGAAATTTTTGTACCTTTTAATTTTACTTTTAAGAGCCATTGCTTTGAAATTCAGTGTAATAGTAATTTCATTTTTATTTTATCTATAAAAAAATTATGCCAAAAAGTCACGATTCATGGTAAACCAATTATTCTTGGTTTTTACCAAAAATATGTGTTTAGAAAAGAAAATAAACCTCAATGAATCTGATATTTTATAATTTGAATAAATTTCTACATTATTATTAAATATAATTAAATAAATATATATATATATATATATATATATATATATATATATATTACTTTTTAATGAATTAGTGAATAGAATAACATCTTTAAATTAATATTAATATATTTTAAACATACAAAATTTAATAAATATTTATAAGATTATTTGAATTAATTTTCTAATATCCTAAAACAATTTTTGTTTTGAAACATAAATATATATTTGTGGGTATTAACAAACTTATATTCTGAAATTTATTAATTTTTAATTTAGTAAACATGAATTACTCTAAAGTTTTATTGTTTACGATAAATGTATTTTTACTTGTTATTTGAATAAATTACATCGATTTTCATAATAACATAAATATATATATATATATATATATATATATATTAGTTAATATAGTAACAACATTTGGTTCTCATGTATTTATTAACTGAATATTTTCTAAACTCTATAAATAAATAATATAAGGTAAATTACTGAATTATATTTGTAGACCACAAGGATTCTTTTGAGCGTCAGATTATATAACCGTTTATGTTAGAAAAGAACTGATAATGTGTCGCAATTCTAATATCTTATACTATAAAGTAGGCTTTTTTCTCTCCATAGGGGGAAATTCTGCCACCTGTCCTCTTATTAAAACACAGCGTTTAAGTTTGTGAATGGGCTTCGTTACTTTATTACTAAAGATTATGAATGGGCTTCTAATTCTTTACTAACAGGTCCAGGTTAAACCTATCTTTCTTCGTCACTTCCCCCTTGCACCTTGCCGACAAAAGTTTCAGCTTCTGTGTTCGTCGATTGCATTTCCTTCTTCTCTGTAACGTCTCATTGATTTTACTTGGGTCCGAGCTTACGCGTAATAACCCACTCATCCACTCTCCAGCATTCAATCCCCTTCATCGAATTCCAAAGTAGTAGTCTAAAGCTCAAACTATAAATGTATTCTCTTTCAGCCATGGTCAACAAAGCTTCGATGGTATCTAAGCAAATTCCCTGTTCACTTGAGTCAATTCAGAGAGCATGGAAGGATCTCTATCTCTGGTGCTTGCTTGATGCTGGACGAGGCATCATTCCCTTCTACATGTAAGTATAGCTCTCTTTGCTTTATCTCATTAGATTCACAACATACCAATCTTTGTGTGATGTTAATTTATTTCTGTGTGCATATTAAAGGAACGAACATTCTACAAGACCCTTCATGGAACTTGCATAACTAAAGCTCTTAAAAAGCCTAAGCCCTGCAAAGTTGGAATCTTCGATGTTGGTACCGAGAATGAAAATACATTCTTGGCAACTAATATTGGAAAAAGAGGGCGAATGAATTTTAGAGAAAGTTGTGTGTTTTGTTGTCATGTGAGCAGGTAAGTCGGTGTAGGAGATCGTTGAATTCGTCTTGCAAGAACCATGAGGAGTTTAACTGGAGCAAGATTACCGTATGCTTTGAATTTCTCGATGTTAACAGAAAATCATTATTACATCCAGCAGCCCCACTTCAAGACTCACTTATCCGAAGGCCTTAGCTTCAAAAATCCATGTGGAATTGTCCACCAAAGGTTGTTCTTTTTGTATGATTGAGACCTGGCTTAAACTATAAAAATATCCCTGCTTCTACGAGTATATCCAATTTTAATCATATGATTTCAACTTATTTTTTGGCTTACCTCCTTTGCAGGGCCTTGGATGAAAGACAAACGTATATCTTCCTGGTGGATGGTGGACTTAGGCGAATATCACCAGGTCTCCTCTATTACTTCTCTTTTTATCACATCATTTGTTTTGGTAAAGACACATGCAGTCCAAGAACTTCGTAACCTGATTAGCAGAAAACTTATTTCGTTTTTAGTTTGATATCTAAGACCTTAACCAGCTGAGTATTGTAGGATGCAGCTTATGTGCAGCTATTACACTTTTAGACGACGGGTTCAGGTACCTTATCTATATGTTTAACCCTAGACTTTATGTCTTAAAAAGACAAGCACCTTAGGAAGATTATGTGTGTCTTGATATGTATGAAGGGATCAATGGATGGGAAAACTTGGATGGACTTGGGAACTCTACGGTTACGTGAAACTCTAACGTTACTTCCGTTGAAAACTACACTGCAATGAAATGGCCTGTTGACTGTCTCCACTACACACGTGTGCCTTTCAATCACCATATCTAGGCACAGTGAAGGAAGGTTTCCAAGTATGGCTTTTTCTTCTATCTCTTGTGCTCAGTGAACTGTCTTTGTAATCTTACTTGAACATGACATGGTGTTTTTCCAAGCAGGAGACAACATTTATAGAGTACGTGGTAGCAGATGAAAGCGATATGGAAGGTGTTCCACCAGCTTGCTCGAGGATACTGAACTGGCATGTTCACCTGGATGTCCTACATGTCCCTAATCCACAAGGGACTTAGTGTTCAAAAAGAATATCGAATCTGTCATAACTGTGTGATAGTCCACGAGACAACTTTTGACTATAAAGATTTATAGGGTTCATGAACTTTTGAAGTCTCAGGTGTTGTGGAACTTATAAGCAAAAAGTGAAGTTCAAGACCATGAAATTTGGTGTATTTAGTATGAGATGGAATTATATTTTTGGACATATTCCAATGCATGGTCTGAGTCTAGACCACAATGAACAATAATGAGTCATTCATAATAATTTGCAAAATTGTTCATATTCTGTGTCTAAAATGGTTACAAGTATTTTCAAAGTAAATGGTCTCACAAGATTTTATTCTAGGCTGGTTTAGTATTCAATCTAGAAAGGTGATAAGCCGTTGGAATATGTTTACTTTTGTGCGTATGAGTTTTGTTTGTGAAATAATGAGGTTATTGACTTATTGATTTGTTGAAATCATATATTGTGATTCCTTTTTACTTTGTGATATTGTTCGAGAGTCGAAAATTTTGTTTCTCGAGTTGTTGGAATGGTGATTAACACAATGGGATGGAACTTTGGTGAGAGTTAAATGATAATTTGCATCTATAAACTGATTTTAATTTTGTTTTTCTGAATCTCCTTTCAACCAAATGAAATTTTAGAATATAATTTTCTTCTTCACTATAAATCAAAACACTATACAAACTCCCAGCATGTATCACTTCAATGTGTTTTTTTTTGTTCTTTTTTTTCCTGGCTTGCTAACTGAGAATTCTACTGGTCCAAAGCTTTTACTTCGTTAATAAATATAGAAGTTATCATTTATTAGATATTTCCTAGGAAAACACAGACAGCTCCAAAAGTGAATGTACAAACTCAGCTTCCCATCGAAAAATTACTTAGTAAACACAAGCAGCTCCAATAAAAATTGAATTTTAAAACTCTTCCTTCTTCGTTAACAAACAAGAAAGGACGTGATTTCGGAACACCAAAACGGAGCCACCAAATTTATTAGAACGAGAACATATCTTCTGATTTCTTGATGATCAAGTAAATAAATTGTCTATCAATTTGACTCGGTCTCAAACACCTAAAAAAGTAACAGAATCCATTTGGTAAGAAATTATACATCAATGTCCTTTAAGTGAAATGAATAACGTCCACAGACGAAACTGTCTCATTCTAAACGAATCTCTTATAAAAACGTCTGGTTTAGTGGTTTATCAACATATTGGTTGAATTGATTGGAAGTCAGCCTTACTGCTTAACTTAAAGACGAAGAGACACAAATATTACCACAACTTACTGACATAGGATATATTTCATTACACAAATACGAAATATGGCCAGCCATTAATCTAAAACATTACACCGAAAATTACTAAATACAACAACAAATGTGAAAAAAAATGTTAGCAGACAAGAGAAAATGAGTCTGAAACAAATAAAATGTTTTACATGGGAATCAAGGTCTGGGAACATAGTATACCAACAAAATAACATCCAGCTTCAAATGGACAATAAGCCAAACTTAGCCCAAAGAAATAAATATTTTTTTGCCCTATCACTCCTTCATCAGTTACCCCAAATCGCCTACAATATAAGCTCCAATTTCACATATAATTCACTCCCCTACATTAAAGAAAATTAAAACAATTACCTCTAACCACTGGAGCAAACTAAAGAAAATTTAAAAGATATAACAAGAGAAACTATCATTTCCTCCTCGGCATATCCAACCACGAAAACCATACTACTGTAAAACTATGAAAGTCCATCTATTGACCTAAACCTATAATTATTCCATTATAGTAAATTTACAATTCAAAAATCAACAACAAATAAAAACCAACATTGGAAATTTAGAAACAGAAACCTCCCTTCGCTGCTAAGATACTTTTGAAGATATAGTACATTAGTTGCATGATGCAACTTCTTCTAGAAAAGAAATTACTAATTTATATTTAGTAGAAACAACTAAATATTCTAATGAACAATCAAAAGAAAGAATACGCAACAACTACAAAACACAATAACATAATATATGTTTAGTAGAAACCTGTATCGACCATCAAAATGTAACATCTCCCAACAACATCATACAAAGCAGGTAAAAGAACATGCACACATGATGTAAGAGCTTATCCATAAATACTGGTGATTCCAGGATTACGAACAATTTTGAGCTAATAATTAGCGAATAAAACATACGAAACCCGGCGCGTAGCGCCGGTATACCACTAGTTAAATATAAGTTGACGATGTGGCAATCATGAAAAAATAGTATATTTTATTTTATATATAGATTGTAGTAATGAACTTATTATTGTAACTCTCTTATTCACTGTTTTGTTTTGTCTATATGTTGCTTATTTTCTATTTATTGTTGTCATTTCACCCACATCACTGAAGTAAACAAAGGGACCAATTGAATATTTGTTTTCTTTGGCACTTACATGACTAAAAGCAAAATCGTTTTGTTTTCTTCTTCCTTGTCGCACTCTTGTGTGTATGCATGCATATAAAAGTATAGAAAATAATACGTGGATGTTAATGAAAACAATTAAATACAAGCAGAAATAAATTAAATATAAACGTGAAATTGAGAAATGCACACGCACGCACATATCCAAAGTTAGGTCTGAAAATACGGCAGATGCGGATTTAATGAATTGTCGGTATCGCAGGTCGAGTTTAACTACTAATTTGTATACTAATAATCTCTCATAATTTCTGTTTTTAACTCTTAACTACTATACATATCATGTGAGTACAGTGATCGTGTTGCATAAGTTAAGCTGAAAAAAATACCTTCTTTATAGGTTCATTAGGGACGTCAAGACAGGACAAAAAAAGAGAGTTATGATTTATTGATTTATAATGGAAAAGTTGATTTTGTAAGGTAATTAATAACCCATCCACATTAAATTGAACACAGGGTAACACTTTATAAGAGTTGTTAACACTTTGGGCCACTTTTCGTCTTTTCTTTACGCCGTGGGCTACTTTCTGCTTGTGACATACTTCTCTTATGAGTTGTATTGCTGAATTGTCCTAAAAGCCCTTAATGAGCACAACTTTGGTTCGTATTGGTTTGGACCAATTTGCGTGGATGTGGACGGTTCATCCATATTTCTTTAGTTAAGTGTGACTGTTTTGGATTAATTAGTTAGGTGTTTTGGCTGTTGTGACTCTTCTGGATCATAGGATTAAAAAACAAAGATTATGTTGAAATGTGAATGTGGATAATGGCGCATACACAATGGAAAAAAAAACAAGTTAAGAATAATAAGCACAAAGTTAATCCAATATCTTACAACGACAAATATTATGTTGAAAGCAACAGAAAAAGAAATCAAAGTTGGAGCACACAAACTTAAAGCATACAGATTAGAAGTTGTCATATTACATATGATTGTGGACGAGAGAGTCGTGATCGAGGGTGTTGTGGATGGGGGAGTTGTGTACAGGTGGGTTGTGGATGGGTGAGAACAAGATAGCATCCACATCTGTTAAAGTCATCCATGGACAAGACAACGACGGAGCAAACAACCTTGGAGCTCGTCCACCCTCTGAAACTCGAACCACGACAGATTCCAAACTCATCTACGGCGGATCCCGAACTCACCCACAGCCGATCCCGAATTCCCCCATGGAAAATTTTGAACTCAGCCACAGCCGATCTCAAGCTCACCCAATTCCAAGCTCATCCACTTTATGGAAATCCATTGCAACTACCCCGAGCTCACCCACGGCAGATCCCAGCTCACCAATACCGAATCTCAAGCTCATCCACTCTCTGAACCACCACCACAGCTACCTCTGAGTTCATCCACAGTGGATCCTCGAGCTCACCAAATTCGGATCCGAAGCTCATCCACTTTCTAAAAACAAAGCGAATCTGTTATTAAAAAAAAGAAGAAGAAGAGAGCTTGTTGTCTGAGACTAGGTTTTGTCAATTTGGGATGTCGACAAAAAAAGCAAATTATCTTATTTTCTTAGATCTAAAGAAATATAATTTTTTTAGATCCAGTAACAAAAAAAACAAAACGATGAAAATTGAGAGTTTGTTGTCTGAGATGTAAGGAGGAACTGTACCTTTTATTTCTTAAATGGATGATATTCACTGTTCAACGAAAACAGAGATACTATTGATATAGAAGATGAAATAAATACTTTATAAAACACAAGAACAAATTCTAGATTGCAGATCTGTAAAACCACAAAAAAAAACAGAGATACTATTGATATAGAAAATGAAATAAATAGATTGCAGATCTGTAAATAATAGTTAGTGAAGCTGCAGAAAAAACAACTACAATTCGAAATCAACCACCAAAAACGATAAACAAAAACTGTCAAATATATATTTTTAAGAGAAACCTTAGCCAGCAAAGAAACAAAAACCATAAAGTGTGAATCAAAAAGTGCTTAGAGAGAAAGTGGATAAACAGAGTGCATGCACGGGATATGAGTAAGAAAACAGAGATCCAGGTGTTTTGAAAGAACATGTAATGAGAATAAAGTGAGAGGATTCGTGAAAATTAAGGGAGCTTGAAAATACTAAAGTGAGAGGAATCGTAAGAATTGGAGGAGAAGGAAGATAATAATACCTTCCATGACCAAGAAGATGAGGCCGCAGAAGATCAATCTTTAAGAGACGGATGGTGAGAGAGAGGTCGCCTCAGAAGGGCGATGTTTGAGAGACGGAGGGTGAGGGAGAGAATGCTGCATAATGAAAGAGAGACTGTGGAATGGGGGCTAGGGTTTGATTGTGGATTCAAAATGAAGTGGATAGGTTAAAAGAACCAGATCCATAATTATGAACCGAACCGGAGATGTGTCTTAGACCGAAAATAAGTAACCGACGAAAATTGGTTCTTCTCTCAAGTGAGGACAGTGTGGTCTTTTAGACTAGAAGGAAGTATAGCAAAAGTCGTAAGTGGCTAAATGTGTTATTCAAAAGTGAGAAAGTGGGCTAAGAGGTAATAAATTCACTTTATAATGTTGTGTCAAACCATGTTTGTCCGTGCAGTGGTAAGATTCATAGGAAGAGGCACCAATTTGGATAGAAATACCCCTCTACTTGAGATTTCAAGGAATGGCACCACCTTTAGATAAGTACAAGACTCTAGGCTCTAGCTATGCCTATATATATTAATAACCATGAAAAAAAAGAGTTATACAGATATGCTTACAAATTATCTATGATAGACTATAGATTAAGGACTAACTAATGGTGGAGATGTTAAATAGTATTCGTTCATTCTTTAAAAAGACAGATGGGGTTAAAGATTAAGATCAAGCCAGATTTGCTTGAAGACATTGATGATAATGTGGTGATACTCGTCAGAATTGAGACAGAGATAGCAAGCTAGAAGCTCCTCTAGATCCTTGGACGCTCTTATGTTGTTCTCCGCGATCATCTCTTCCATCGACTCCTTAAAGTCTCTCCTCGGGTCTACCGACGCCTTCACCACCGCTCTGCTCCGCCGCGAACTCGCAGTCGCCGATGTACCGGTTGTCCTTGCGCCGCTGCTCGCAGTTTTCCTCGTCGAGACCCTTGGCGAGCGTAGTCTAAGTCTCACACCCGCGGGAGAACTACTCGCTGCCGTTTTGCGCACGGTGGTGGTAGGTTTGGTGATGATGGGATGGAGATGGAGGTCCGGAGGGGGCGTAAAGGTTGCTTCGGCTTTGGAGGTAACGCAGCTGCAAGGGCTGTGCGAGGAGCTCTCCAGCGACTCGTCAGGGATGAGCAGTTGATCAGAGCGAAACTCGGGTGGTGAGAGAGACTCAGGGGAAATGACTTTCTTCGGAGGAGCAGAGGAGGGGGTGGTGGTGGCGCGGTTGCGAACAGACTTTCTTGGCGTATGGGATCCTGGCCTTGCATAGTAGGAAGAAGAGCGACGAGGAGGAAGTCTAGGACTGCGCGCTGTGGTAGGAGTAGGAACTACTGGTTGGTGTTTCTTGATGGGAGAGAGAGACACCGAGCTGTTTTGTTGCTTCTTTCTTGATTTCCCCATGTCTCTCAGTTTGTAAAACCATGCGTTAGGGACTAATTCTGATAGCTTAAACCGATAATTACCCATATTTCTTTCTTTTGTAAATTGAGGGTTTGAGATGCAAAAATGAGGGAGTCAAGAGCTGGAGATTATATAATAGGGTAGGGGGAGAGTGAGTACGTGTGGGTCCACAAAACGTGCAAGTTATAAAAGGTGTAGGTAAGAATGAGATTCCTCTCTATTTTTTCTTGATTTTGTGTTAGATTATGTTCGCCTTTCATTTCCCTCCTCCCTACTAATTACATTGACATTTGACACTGACACTTTTGTTTTAATAAATACTTTTAAGTACTACTACTAGTAGTTGTTTTAAAAGATTTACTAATACTAGTAGTAACTGTGGTAATTGTAATAACCTTTTGTTTTGAATGTGCAGCACGATCTAATATCGAAATGTCAAAAAAAGTGGTGGTATTAGTTTCTTTTGTGTTTACCATAGTTTCCTAAAAGAAGTGTGATGTTCATGTAAATAAATGTTACGAGGAGTATGTATGACCACCTTATAACGTGGTGGTCCCTCATGTCAAGACAAACAGAAATATTCATTCTACGAAATGGGTTCGGCCCAGACATAATCACGAAAGAGCCTTTTGTTATCTACCACCCACGCACGCACGAAAGGACTTGTCCTCTTCCCCCTCCCCCCTCCAAAAAAAAACGAGAGAGAGAGAGAGAGAGGCCGAGAGTCGTTCTATCTTCAGTCTTTAGTCTTTACGAAAGGACGTGAACATTTTGCAAATGACGTTCAAAGAAAAAGCAAATGACGGACACTGATCCCTCTGTCCGAGATATTTCATTGAATGGATATAAAATTCATGTCTACATTTTCTTTCTTTTTTTTGTCTTCCTTTTCTGTCATGTTTTAAATGATGGTTGTACAAATCAGTACTCTAAAGACAGCCTTCCTTTTGTATTCTTGTTTGAATTTATTGGTGTACAGTTTCGAAAAATCTAATGTTCATAAATTCGAGAAGGCCTCCAAAAAATTCTGGGACCATATAGATACAAGTTCAGAGATAGATAATTGTGTGCTTTGAACGACCCAACACATAAAATAAAAAAGAAAGAGATAGAGAGAGAGTAGGATTGTCCAAAAGAAGAAGAAGAAAGATTGTTAGCCTTTTGCCAATCACTATCATCCTTTTTCTAAAACATGCTCTGTGTTTGTGCGTGGAATTGCTCTGTCCTCTTCTTTTTTTTAACACCATAATACTGAATTAGATAGAAACACCATCACCAAAATAAGCAATGGGGGCTAAGTTGCTGATATACAATGCTGATATAGCTAAGTCATCAGCTAATGAGTTCTGAGCTCGAGGAATAAACATAAAAACAACATATTTGGAACTACTAGCTAAAAGTGCTTGGCAATCTGATTTGAAACAGATTCTTGATAAACCTACAGTCTGAGCTAGTAGGAGAGCAGTCCGAATAACCATGGCCTTGGCCATTAGTACAGAAGAGACAAAGTACTCACATTTGGAACCTTGTAAGAGTTCCATGTCGTCCGTTGCGAAGAAAATCCACCCAGATCCCGAAGCGTTGATGTCTGATCGCCACGCCGCATCTGTGTAGACAGTTGTATTAGAGTATAGAGTGATTAAACCAACATTTTTGATTGAACCAATGGTTTAATATGTTAACCGGTTCTGTATGTTGTATATAAAAGGAAACTAGAGTGTACGATACAGTTGAGAAGATGAATACAATACATTTTACATCCTAACTAACTCTCTCTTGATTCTTTGAGCTCAACGTCTAATATGGTATCAGAGCGGTGAGATCTCCGTTTTTTCTGTTCGTTTTTCGTCGATCTGAGCTCCGATCAAGTTCATTTCTTCTCCGATTTCATCTCCGATCAACTTCATTTCATGATTTGATGGTATGAGTGTCTCCGTATCTCTCATCATCTTCGTTGAATCGTTGTATCTGGAGTTTCTTGCGTTGTATCAGTTCATTTCGGTGGTGATTGCTCTCTCGATCGTGCGTTCTTCAGCTGATCTTTGTTGATTTTGATTGGGCGACTCTTTCTTGGATTCGATTCTTCTCTGTTCGTCGTCTTTCTTCACAGTGATTATGTTATGCCGATCTCATATGCGAATGTTGTTACCTCGTCTTCAACGCCTCCGCCTAATCCGAATCAATCGATGCCACGTCCTGATACTGCGTCTCTTCAAGATCCGAATTCAAATCCGCTCTACGTTCATCATGCTGATCACGCTGGTATTGCTCTTGTCTCAGAGAAACTAGCTGGATTAGGGAATTTCAATACTTGGCGTAGATCGATGCTTATGGCTTTAGGTGCTAGAAACAAAGCTGTTTTTGTGGATGGATCTTATCCGGAATTGCCTAGTGATCATCCTGACTTTGCCTCTTGGTCACGCTGCAACAATATTGTTTGTACGTGGATTGTAAATGCCGTGGAGAAATTGATAGCAAAGAGTATCATGTACTTAGATATTGCTCGTCAGATGTGGCTTGATATTCATGACCAGTTCAAGCAGAGTGATGGACCAAGAAATGCTGAGATTAAACAGCAAATCTTTGCTGAGATTCAAGGTTCACAGAGTGTGAGTGACTACTACACGAAGTTGAAGCAATTGTGGGAGGAGTTAAAGAATCATGAAAGTCCGTATACTTGCTGTTGTAGTCGTCCAGATTGTTCAAGTCTGAAGCGTATCTTACAGAGAGATGAGCAAGATAAGATACTGAAGTTCTTAACAGGACTAAACGACTCGTTTACAGCAACTAGAGGACAGATTCTGATGATGGAGCCTCGCCCGAACATTGCCAAAGTTTTCAATCTCATTTCTCAGGAGGAGAGGCAACATTCTATGAAGAACACAAGTGCTGTCACATGCCAAGTTTCTCAGTCTCAGGCCTCTGATGAGAATGTGGTAGCTGCATATAACAATGGTTATAATAGGAACAAGAATCGTCCTATTTGCTCACACTACGGTCTTGCTGGTCACACTATTCAACGCTGTTACAAGCTCCATGGTTTTCCTCAAGGATACAAGCAATCGACCACATCTAAGCCGCAAAGTCAGCCTTCTAAACCATCACAGAACTGGCCTCCTCGCAAGGAGAATGTTGCTAATCTGGTTGTACAAGATTCGGGTGGTATTACTATGCACAATCAACAAGGTGTTTGCTTGGGAACAGTCACTTCTGAACAAGTCAATCAGCTCCTCAGTGCCCTGACTACACCTACTCTCGGTGACAAGTTGTCTCAGATTTCAGCCAGCACGATTAATCTTTCAGATGGCACAGCTTCTACACCCAAACCTCAACCTCATCTCATTCCTCATTCCATCTCTTCTCTTCCCCCACCAGGTAACAAAAACAACCCTCATTATATTTCTGCGGGAATGACGAATGATCCAACGTTAGTACATGATGCTTGGATTATTGATACGGGTGCTAGCTGTCATGTTTGTGCTGAATTGACCTTGTTTCAAACTACTAAAAGTATCACTGATACGGTTGTAACTCTTCCTGATGGTAGTAGAATTCCTGTGACTGTGTCTGGTACAATAGTTCTCTCTGCATCATTGACAATATTTGATGTTTTGTATATTCCTCAATTCAAGTTTAATCTTTTAAGTATAAGTGCTTTGACTAGAGATAGTACTATTTCGGTTTTGTTTTCTTCAAACTCTTGTTACATTTTCCCTGATAATCCTTTCGCTATTCAGGCGCATATTCAGGACTCCATGATTGGGAAGGGTAGCCTTCAACGCAGTCTCTATGTCTTCGATAATGATTTCTCTGGAAACGTGTCTTCTGCAAATCATTTTGAAGCTTTTTTCGGTTTTACAAAACTCCACAGACGTTTGGCATCAACGGTTGGGCCATCCTTCGTTTCAAAAGATTCAAATTCTTTCAAAACTTCTTCATTTACCTGCTTGTAAGAGTGATTGTACGAGTCATTGTAGTGTTTGTCCATTAGCTAAACAAAAACGCATGTCTTTTCCTTCTAATCCTCATCTTTCAAAGTTACCTTTTGACTTGATTCATCTTGATGTTTGGGGTCCTTTCAAGACTCCTACACATGATGGATACAAGTATTTTTTCACAATAGTGGATGATTGTACTAGAGTGACTTGGTTGTATCTGCTTAAAAATAAGAGTTCTGTTATTACAGTGTTTCCTGAATTCTTACGTTTTATACAAACTCAATATCAAGCTAATGTCAAAGCCATTCGATCTGATAATGCACCAGAACTTGCTTTCACAAATCTTTTGAAAGAACATGGCATTGAACATTATTTTTCGTGTCCTTACACACCTCAACAAAACTCAGTTGTTGAAAGAAAACATCAGCATATCTTGAATGTTGCTAGAGCTTTGCTTTTTCAGTCTAAAGTGCCTTTACTGTACTGGGGAGAATGCATACAAACTGCCATATATTTGATCAATAGAACTCCCTCTCCGGTTTTGAAAAATAAATCTCCTTTTGAACTTTTACAAAATAAAATCCCTTCTTATGATCATCTTAAAGTTTTTGGTTGTTTGTGTTATACTTCTACTCTTCAAAAGGATCGTGATAAATTTTCTCCTAGAGCTAATCCTGGAGTGTTTCTTGGTTATCCTCATGGATACAAAGGTTATCGAATTTTAGACACAACAACAAATACTATCATCATTTCAAGAAATGTAGTTTTTCATGAAAATATTTTCCCGTTTGCAAAAGATTTTAAGTCATCTGAGTATGATGCTTCTTTGTTTGATCAAGATGTATTGCCTATGCCTGCTTCTGACTCTTCTTTTCCTGCAGATTTTGATTTAGGTTCTGATATACCTTCGTCTATGTTTGTTGATGAACCTGCAATTTTTCCTGCTCATAATGATACTTTGTCTCCTCCTGTGCCTGTACATGTATCTACTGATTCTGCTGTTTCTAATGCTAGTTCTTTGCGTGATACTTGTGCTCCTAGTACATCTTCTATTCCTGTTGCATCAGAAATACCTAGTACTGGAACAAGGTCAAAACGGCAGACTAAAGCACATGCATATCTAGATAAGTATCATTGCTATCTCTTGGATCATTCGTCTGAACCAGCGAATCATCCCACTCATACCACTTCATATCCCATTTCATCCTTCTTATGTTACGACAAGTTTGACCCAGAACATAAAAATTTTATCCTCTCTATCACTACCCAAAAGCTACCAAAGAACTTTGCTGAAGCTGTTCTGTCTAAGGAATTTAATCTTGCTATGAAATCTGAAATGAGTTCTCTGGAAGCTACTGGTACTTGGACAGTTTGTGAACTGCCTCCTGGTAAACATCCTGTTGGTTGTAAATGGATTCACACAATCAAGTACAATCCAGATGGTACGATTGAGAGACATAAATCTCGTCTAGTAGCCAAGGGTTATACGCAGCTTGAAGGTTTAGATTACTTGGACACTTTCTCACCTGTAGCCAAGATTGGTACACTTCGTCTTCTACTGAGTCTTGCTGCTGCGAGGAATTGGTCTATCACACAGTTGGATATCAGTAATGCGTTTCTCAATGGCGATTTGGATGAGGAGATATATATGCGCTTACCTCAAGGTTATGAGGAGTTAACTGGTAAGAAGGTTCCTCCCAATTCTGTCTGCAAGCTCCATAAATCTCTATATGGACTTAAGCAAGCGTCAAGGCAGTGGAATCAGAAGCTCTCCAGTGTGATTCTTGGTGATGGGTTTATTAGAACACACTCTGATCATTCTCTCTTCATCAAATACGTTGATAATGTGTTCTTGGCGGTTCTAGTCTATGTTGATGATATTCTGATTGTGGGGAATGATGCTTCGGCCAGTACGAGATTCAAGAACATGTTACAGTCTGCATTCAAACTACGTGACCTTGGACCAGCAAAGTATTTCTTGGGTTTTGAGATTGCACGTAACAAGACTGGTATCTCATTGAATCAACGCAAGTACACGTTGGAGTTACTTGAAGAAGCGGGTTACTTGGGATGTAAACCTCTCTTTGTTCCTATGGAACCTAATCTCAAGATGTCTGCTAAGTCGGGTACTCTACTTTGTGATCCTGCAGTTTACAGGCGACTTGTAGGTAGACTGTTATACTTGACTCACACGCGTCCTGACATTACATATGCTGTTCATAAGCTTAGCCAGTATATGTCCGCTCCTACTGATACTCACCTGCATGCTGCATATCGAGTACTTCGTTACCTGAAGAATGATCCCGGCCAAGGTCTTTTCTACTCTGCTGCCTCTGATTTAAAGCTTACCGTTTACTCCGATGCAGACTGGGCTGCTTGTCCGGATTCTCGTCAGTCTGTTACAGGTTACTGTGTCTTTCTTGGTGACTCATTGATCTCTTGGCGATCCAAGAAGCAACAAACTGTGTCACAGAGTAGCTCTGAGGCTGAGTACAGAGCCATGGCGGATGCGACATGTGAGCTCATTTGGTTATCTACTATCTTGACTGAGATGCATTGTGCTCCGTTGATTCCTGCTGTTCTCTTTTGTGACAATCAGTCTGCTCTATACATTGCTTCTAATCCCGTCTATCATGAGAGGACGAAGCATGTTGAAATCGATTGTCACGTTGTTCGTGAGAAACTTCAGAGTGGCTTCTTGATAACTCTCCATGTTCATTCTGCGCTTCAACTTGCTGACATTCTAACGAAGGCTGTTCAACCTGCTCTGTTCAAGTCGTTAATGAGCAAGATTGGCATCCACAGTTTGTGTCTTCCATCTTGAGGGGAGGGTATTAGAGTATAGAGTGATTAAACCAACATTTTTGATTGAACCAATGGTTTAATATGTTAACCGGTTCTGTATGTTGTATATAAAAGGAAACTAGAGTGTACGATACAGTTGAGAAGATGAATACAATACATTTTACATCCTAACTAACTCTCTCTTGATTATTTGATCTCAACGTCTAATAAGTTGCTTCCACCTCCTGTTGTAACCTGGATGGCACCCATAGATGTCTGTATTAAAGATAAGCTCAACTCAATGTTAAGCAGCCCAATATTATGTCATAGCCCACATGTTTAGGGTTGTTTCATAGTGCTTATATATATGAATGCTGTCTTTCTATCTAGGCAAACCAAAGCTGCTGGTTTGTGCAGCCAAAACCTTGTCTTTATGAATATAATTTCAGAATCATTTTGATTTTGGTGACAACTTAAATCTCTTCTCCTTTCTTTATTTTCTTGTTCAATTAAGCTTTAATAAGCTATTTCTATTTCAATAAAAACTCTGTTTTACATTTATTCACCTGCTTCTCATGATTGTTGTATGTGGTTGTGCTTGTTGCCATTCTCTCGCCAAGTTAATTAATAATTTAGATAAGATGTCACATTTTGTAGATGCTTTTTTCGAAGACCCTCTTGTTCCCTGCATTCCATATACCCCAACAGATCCATGGGAACAATGAACTTGTGACTCCTAATGGTGGTAGAAAAATACGTTTCCTGAAGCTGAAAGCTTCCACAAAGGTAGCGAACCCTGAATTGCTTGTGCCAATTATTTTGTCTATTACCAACAACTATTCCACATTCATAAATTTCTAGGGAAAAGTATAAAACAAAAAAATGAATCATAGAAAAAAATTATCTTGACTGATTGCATTACATAATCTGAAGTTTAAAAAATATAATACCTCCTTAACAAAAAAAAAGAATAAAAAGATATAAGAGAAAAGATGCCAAAAACAGAGCATGAATAAGGAAACATCTTAGAGGCTCGACAACCAACAAGTTAGCTGTGTCAGATTGACATAGATACTCCATTGGCAGCCTATGTTCTGATGGTGAATTTCAATCAGCGAAGACCTCCATTCGCCAGATAAAATTGGTTCAGCCATGGTGCCTCGTACGTAACACCAATAGCAATGCTTATAGCGACACCATTCTTGTCGAGAGAGACATATTCTAAACTCCAATCCTAAAAAGAATTTAGCTCCTGTAAGTATAAACTCAAGACAAGGATCTTAACTTGAGGGTGATGACATGAGCACCCCAAACTTAATCTGAACTTAAGGAATGAAAGAAAATCCATGAGTTAGAACCCCGAAAACTGCAAACTTTTCTTTTATCCACAATATTATCCTAAGAAAAACACATAATGATTCAAAGTCTGACTCCAAGTAAAGAATCCCTATCCATCAGATCAATTACACTAAGAGAGCTCCTCGCAGAAGCATCGGTCTCCAATAGCAAGGCCATCGGTTCCAATTACACAAATGTGGCTACAGTTGGAACTAAATCAAAACAAAAAGAACACTTATAAATACATTGAGACATTGTTGTGTCTACAATAACAGGACTACACCATCGATCTTCTGATCCAGCAACTGACCGTTGAACTTCAAGTCAGGAAAAAGCTAAAATTCCATTGCAGAACCAATCATAGCAAACTCAATCAAAGCAGAAAGACACATGCTGCCCCAGAGTCTATTGTTTCAACGCCAAAGTAATAAACTCAAGAATTATAAGAACTCACTTATATTAGCTTAAGAAAATCCCTCAAAACTTAAGCTCTCAACAAACTCAATATCTCAATCTCACAAAACTCAAATAATGTCACAAGTCGACATTATATAGTAGAGATATATCTATTCCTAAACTCATTAGGAACCCTTATTTAGATAGACACAAATCAAATAAATCAGCAAGACTTGCGGACTAAGTCATCTTCAAGTTTATTTCCAACAGAGTCCTGCGAGTTACAAATCGAGTACTATGTCTAAACTATAAAAGAGATGAAAGTTGATGTTGATTGTATACATGCTATATCGACAATCTAACGAAACCAGGAGCAACAGCCTCACAAACCCAATAACTCAAGGATTCAAGTGGATACTGTGAACAAAAAAACAACTCATCAAAATTTGATTTTTTAAACTTAGCTTAGGTCTTTGGATCAATACAATATGATGTATTTTTGTATTTCCCCCGTTTATGTGGATTTTCTCAATGCTTGAGATATAGACTGGGCTAAATATTTTATGATGCATATTATTTATTTCTGGAAGTAGATAAGAAAAAAAAAACTGAAAAATGCAAGTAGACATATACAAGACAATGAGATAAATTGGGCTTTATTATGAGATTAATAGCTGCTCCCGAAGGCCTAATATACAAGAACAATGTCATGTGTGGTATTTTTATCATTTTATGTATGGACGAGCTGCACTTTTGGGCTTTTCATGGGATACAAATGATTTTGTAATACACTCTCAAAATAATTCTTCGAATTCTGTCACTCTTTTCAATTTATACATGATATGTGCCCACGTAGTTCTCTTCATTAATCATGAATTTTTTGATCGAGCAGCTTAATGTCTTGAATATGTTGATAGCTAGTTTGTCCCACAGAGACAAATTTGAAAATAAAATTTTATTCTAATAGGCTTTTGGAAAGCCCTGTATTATCATTAGGTGTAATTTGTAAATGAACACGCAGCAATAAGAGCACCTTTATCGCTCTATCTAAACTATTAAAATCTAAACTGCTAAAAGAATTCTTACCATTGAAAAGAGGACATTTGGTAAATATAATTTTAGTAGGATTTTCACGTTGTTTTAGATTTTAATCCGTCTAGATCCCTTATATAATCCGTCTAGTTGTAATCCCCTATGGAATGCCTAATTACTGGCTAAAGATTTCCTGAACATTGGTCGAAGTTGTGGTGTATGTTTTAATAGTATTAACTAGATTTTGACCCGCCCTAAGAGGTTAGGTATATGTTTTGTTTTATATGTTTTTTTGAAATTGCATTTTCAAGCTTATGCTTTTTTTGTTATTATATATATATTTTTGTATCAAATATGTGTGTTTTGGGCAAATTTTTATTTCTATTTCTAATTTTACTTGTGTATTTTTTTCTCTCAAAATGATTAGGCTTCTTATTTTGAACATTGAAATGAAATTATTATTGGACGAAAGCTTACAAAGAAATAAAAATCCCCTAAAGAAAAAATAGTAATTAAAAAAAAAGAGCATTATAAGCATCTTCAAAAGTTGGATACAAAACTCCATTAAAAGTTCGTAAATCTGTGTAGTTGGTCGAGTTTTTGTTATGGTTTAAAAGAAAATGCATATAATCCGATTCACTTTGTTTGGAGTTTGTAAACAGCTTACTCATTCTTCCATCTTTGTTCTCTCTATTAATTTTCATCCAATCTTGATATTGTGAAGTTTGATTTGCCTTATTTGTTGAGACATTACCAAAATGATGTTCTTTATGTGAAGCTTCTTTGTCACATTTTTCCATATTTTTTCTCTTCATCTGTAACAAATATGATAAAAGACAATTTTAAAATCTGACCCGCCCTTCAGAGGGCGGATATATTATTTATTGAAAAAATCAATTTTATGTCATGGATATTTTTTTATCCTTGATAAATTATATTTTTTAAAGAATTTTATGAAATTTATCTAAAATTATTGTATGAATTATTTTTGTTATTTTAAATATGACCAAAATTTTGAAGACTCCAAATAATTCTGACCCGTATTATGATTTTTTTATTAACCTGCTGTTAAACTTGTGAATTATTTCACAGTGATTTTATTTTTAGTATTTTAATTTAAATAAAAAGTTTAATATTTTTAAACTATTGTTTTTTGTCATAGACCCGTTATGTATTGATAAAATCTGCTTTTGTGTATTTTAAAAAGTTTATATGATTTTTTATTTTAAATGAAACTATTTTTTTAATATTTGAGAACATTCAGGTCTTCAGAATCTAGATTCTGACCTGCCCTTTCAAAATGACATGTATATTTTTCGTTTGACTTTTTCTAGATATTTAATTGTAATACTTGTGTTTTTTTCTTAATCATATTTTTTTTGTAGTCATATATGTGTATAAATCTTAATCAAAATCTATTTAATTTATTGTAGAAATAATAGTAATTTTAAGTTGGCCGGCATACACTCGTTTCTTTATAATTATAAATCCATTTTTGGTAATCATATTTATCTATTCAGATTACGCTTAGGCATCTGGTCTTCGGATCAGGTCTTATTGGGTCTGCATCCTTCGGTTCCTGAAAATTAGATCCTTATAGATATCTATAGTTTTTCAGGTCTGCTCGGCCCGGATCTTGTCGAACTCTTGTCGGTTCAGGTATATAATTCTAATATCCGTAAAACACTCGTAATTTCAGTTTTATTTCGGATTCGGGTTGATTTGGGTATATAGAACCCGAAAAAGACCTGACATATCCAAACTGAATTTGAAAACTCGAAAAGTACCTGCAAATCCTAAAAATACCTGGAGAAAATATATCTGAAACTTACCCAAAATCAGATTTGAAAACCCGAAAGGTATCTCAAATTTTACCCGAACACTCAAATTATATTTTTTAGAAATCTAAAATTTACCCGAAACCTGAAATTATAGCTAAAAACCTGAACCCGAAACTTAAAAAAATATTTGAAATATCCAAAATACACACAATCATCCAAATTTACCTAATATATAATAATTTTTGAGTATTTCGAATATCCGATTGGGTCTCTTGTAGGACGTAGATCCAAACCGAGACTCATGAGGCCCCATAAAAAAGATCCAATAAATATTTTAGCATAGACTCGGATTTAAATCTGTATTTTTGGATCTGTTCTAGTTTAGTTCTTCGGGTCTGGTAAAATGTTAGACCTATATTAGATCTTGATACGTACTTGAAGCGCATATATAGTGTTGTTTTGTTTTTTTCTGTAATTATGTCTGAAATTAATTATTACTATTTTATTATTAACTTTCTAATCATAAATTTATGAATACAAATTGAAGATTTATTTTAAAATTTAAATATACTAATTTTTTTAGTTTATTAAAAATATTGCAGTAACTATAAATAATATACACACATATATATATATATATATATATATAACAACTTTAAATTAAAGTTGGTATCGGATTTTACGAAAAAGTGGTTGGAATATATTTAATTCAAAACAACTTAAAATATATTTTTTAAAAATCTATTTTAAAACATGATCATGATCTATTAATATAGGTGTGATCCACTTATTTTAATAGAATAGACTAAAACCTCATATTATACATATAGTGTACATAATATTACAGGAAACACAAATATTAAGCATTATAATATGTCATTCAATTAAAAATGAATATTATACCTTTTTGACAAAAAAAGACTTAAACACGTATATATATTATTTAAATAACAAAGTGTAATTTGAAATGCAACAATCAATATCCTAACCCAATATTGTCGGTCCATGACCCAAATTTGTCTTTAGAATACATAATTATAAATCATGTGTGTGGCCAATTATTAAGCAGTTTAAATGGTGGTTACATGATGCAGTTATATTAAAATGTATATATAATTCAAATTTTAAGTTGGACATAACCCCATATCAATTGGTCATGCTAGAAAATTAATAGAATAGATTTTAGAATTTTTTTCCTAAGCAAACTTAAAAGCATACAATACATATATGGTTTGTCTTTCTTTCTTTTTCGATTCCCTAGAAAATGACTAGGGTATGATATTAAAATGACATAGCTTTGGTAGAATTTTTTAATCGTTCCATATAGTATATATGTATACATCTTAAATAAATTGGTACTATTTTAAACGTGTTATTAAAGTGTACTAGCTTTTGGAATATGTAAAAAGCTATGGAAGTCTCATAGTGAAATCTTTAAACGCAAAGCTATGGAAGTCCTCACACCTTGCAGATGGAGGATGTAGTAAGACCCGGGAGGGGGCAGGGGCAGACCCATTCAGAGGAATTTGGGTTCAATTGAACCCACAAAAACATGATAAATAAAAATTTTTAAGCCAAAAACATTAATATCCCGTAGCAGATTTGGTGTAGCGTTTCTTTATTGAACCCACAAATCTCGGGTTCGACTCTTTCTATGTCAATTTGAACCCAGTCAATTTTTTTTCTGGGTCCGCCGTTGGGAGGGGGTGATGTTGTCTCTTTCTCCTTACCGGCTTAGAGGACGAGTGCGGTGAAGCTAGTTGAGCGTTATTAAGCATCTGTGGTGTGTGTTGTCTCGTTGTTTGCTGGAACTTAAGTTCAGTACATTATCCCAGCCCAGACTATAAGGGCGGTCCTTGAGCGGGTTTGATTTTGTGGCTAAGAGGGAAAGCAACTTGTTCGAGCAGACATTTGAATCAGCCTCTTGCTAGTATTGTGTGCCTCATGTTCTGGTTTTTCGAGTCTCTTCATTGTTGTTTGTCTCAGTTCAACCTATCATCCGACTTGTCAAGAATTGTATCGTTACTTGTTGTCATGTTCGCTCTAAAGCAGAACGGCTTCAAGTTCGATTGCTTTTGATTCCATGTTTTTAACTTTTTTTTACCGTGGGATTAAGTTTAGAGGTTTTGTAAGTTGTTAACACATCTTGTAAACCTGGACATTTTATTTCTGAAATGATATTTACATTTTAGCAAAAAAAAAACTCAACCCCCCCCCCTCTCGTTCCATTATATATTCTACAATTACCAAATGGGATTTTGTATTTGTGGTTCTACTTTGAGAAAGATTTTTCTTGTTATTCTTCTTTTATTCTAAGTTATATAATTTTCGTTCCTAATTCATGATTTGTTGTTATATAGCTTTGACTTGGATTCAATTTTATTTTTTATTATAGTAGTGTAGTACACTGCAATCAAGTAATCAACTCATACACCCATAACCATATGTGGGACTTGAAAAATTATAATTTACTTGCGTTTATTTGTAATTAATAACAAGCAATCTCACGATCAATCAATTCACGTGTGCGTAGTGCGTAAGTCATGCCCTCTGTTTTGTATATTATTGATGACTATTATAAACTAGTATATTGATAATAAAATAAACACATACATCTATTAGTTAAATATGCACATCACCGCTTAACTATTCGCAAGAAAGAAGACATATTTTAAGATTAAAAAAAAAGAAGACATTTCTCCCGGCTTATGCTGACGTGCTCCACAGACTCAACATAGTTTTCTGAAGTCCCTAAAATTATGAGTGAATTCGTAAAGAACCAGAATATTGAATCAATATCAACGTCAGGGTGTCGTCTGACCAAACCTATCGACACCAAGTGTTTATATAATACTAAATTTTCACATTGAATGTGGACGCAAAATCAGTTTACTTGGCACACATTAAAAGCAACACTAGATGAGAAATAGTTTTTTTTTTTCTTTCTGACTCATAACTAAATGAAAAATAGTTATTTTGGTAATCAAAATGAAAAATAGTTATAACAACAAATGTGTTTGGAAATACATCAAGGAGATAGAGAAAATAAGGTAGATATGTAAACGTTTATTAATACGGTAGATACCGTTTTAAATGATGGTTATCGAAAATATTGTTATTTTGCATATATACTGTCATATTTAAATTAACGATAATGTTGGAAACTATAGTTAAGATATGTAAAACGTATTTGTTAAAGATTATGTGAGAAGATATGTTTAAAATTGCTATTGTTAAAGATAATATATATTTTTAAATAATCAAGTAATTTAAAAACCTATTATGTATTTTTTATTTTGTTTTTTTTTTTTTAATTTTGGTTTAATTGTATGAATTTTTATTTAATTTTCTGTATATTAATATAATTGTATTTATTTCCCCTTTAATACTATTTATTTTTTAAGTTATAATTTAACTTTTTATTTATTTTAATTTAATCTAATTTATTTTTTTGAAATTAGTTTTATTTAACTTTCTGAATTTTTATTATATTTTCTGAATTTGTATTTAGTAATTTGATTATTATTTAATTTCTGATCTAGTTATTTTATTAATTAAATATTTTTTTTTTCAAAAAAGACCCAATGCATCATCACATTTACCTGTTCAACATGTTAGTTTTTTCTTATGAACAAGCAAGTTAGATTGAAGGTTTTTGTGATACAAATATCACTTTGGAAATTTAAAATGGTAATTGAAAATTTCAAAATTTAGATTGTCAATACATGCCATTTTCAAGGTATTTTTTTGCTATTTTTCCAAAAATAAACCAACCATGTTCCTGTGTCTGTAGGATCCCTTTTTTTTGACATCAGTATACTCTTTTTTATGTCCATCAGATACTTTAATTATGCCGTCTATCTCTTATCCTTCAATGTGGTCCATCGACTTAAATTGCTAATATTTTGATACACAATATAACCTTGACATTGTTTATCTTTTTTTTAAAAAAAAAATGATCCGTTGACAGAAAATGGTTTAAGAGAAGATGGCCGAAGGCGAAAAATAAAATTTATAAACTTTGGCCAAAGCCCTCGTTCGTCTTATAGTTAAGCGGTGGTCACTTAGGTTTATTGGATTAAGGATTTGAGAAAAATCAAATATACAGTAATCTCACATTTTTGTTTAGACTTTGAATAACTAATTTCATCAAATTTTGGTTTCAACTTTATTTGATAGAGGTTGTGTCATTTGCATATAAATTTGAACCCAGTTTGTCGCATTAGTTAACCGAAACGAGCTACAGTCTGACGTTACCTTAGTTCCCAGTCTCCAAATGCGGTGCCGGTATCCGTATCATAGTCATTAATAAATCTGTTAGAAAAGAAAAATTAATCAAAAGAGAAGAGTATTAGAATATAATCAATCTGATTATAAGAACTCTGTATTAAAAAACAAACAAAGATTCTACAAGACAACCTAGAAGAACTGTTTTATATTTTCAATATTCCCACTGATAAATGTGGACGTGTGTCAGTTGTTGTCTAAGAATACCTGAAACACAAGGATGATAAATGGAGTAGAAGATTATTTGTGTACGTAGATACCCTAAACAGAGCCTCTATAATTAGATATAATGTTATGTAAACTATATCATATCAGTACTATTAAAACTGGATCATGACTAGTTGATAATAGTTGTATTCAATTAATTGTTTTCTTTATTTAAAAAATCATTTTTTTTGTATAACTGCATCTAATTTTATCAAAATACTAACCACCACATTATTATAAAAATTGCCGTAAGATACATTTTTGTAACATTTACTTTATCTCCACAACTTTCGGAAACCATCTCTACGGTTGTAAAAATGAATTTAAATGGAAAAATAAATGCCGGTCGACCAATAACTTGTAAGATGCAAAATAATCATATTAACACATTCAAATATATAGTTCTCTTATTAATTCTTCTACGAATATTTACCACTCACATATTGATCTTTTATCAACAAGTAGGACATAAGTTATTCATCATTTCCAGAATATTACAACCAAGTGTTCTATCTATTATTTAGTTATTTTGTATCATGTCTTGGGTTTTATAATTAACCTATCAGATATTAAAAATTATTTTATTTTTTTTGGCAAAAAGAAATTACTTTTTCGAACAGTTTTCAAAAACTTTATTCGATTTTCGGTGCGGGTTAGATTTAATATTTGTCTTGAATATAATATTTAAAAATCGTTTGAATATATAGAATATGTCTATAGAATATGAGACTTTGATTTTTGGGTCGCTTACGAGTCGATTTTTTGTGTGTGAATATGATTTGCAAATTTTAGGAATAAAATGTTAAAGTAATTTCTAAAATGCATATCGCAACAAGTGTGTAGTTATGCAACTTGACATATTTAATATAGTTACCAGAAATTATATTAAATTAAATTAATATTAATTACAAATATAATTAATACACACACAAATATAAAATTTAAATCTTCACAAAATTAAAACAAAAAATGTACCCGCTCTTTTAGAATCTAGTTAGGTTATAAAGTTGTAGATCAGACCATTTATCTACATAACACAAAAACAATGCTTACAAATAGAGTTGAGAATTAAAAAAAAAACGGGAGGTTGGGTATGTAAAAATTTCAGATTAAAATTTTCAGATTGTGGATAAAGTGGAGGCTGAGTATATTTGACAAAACGGGAGCGGATAGTCAAATTTAACTTTAAATATCCATCCATCATCTTTAATTTTTCATAAAATATTAAAATATTATATTTTCTTTGTCACAAGATATAATTTTTTTTAAAAAATTTGAATAAACAATTATATCTCCTATATATATTAAAAGGGAATCATTTCGCATTAAATGCGTTCACATTGACGTTGACACAAGGCGTTATCATATTCATTTTGCAAAAACGAATGCTGATGTGTCGTTTAGATAGAACTCCACATAATTTTGTTTTCTAATTTGCACAAATAAGATATGTAAAAAAAACTACACCGGCAAGTGTTTTTTACCCATAACGACATAGTATATCGTTCTTTCGTTTTAAATATTTAGTAAGCAAATATTTTTATCGTCACGAGAGAAGCAAACAAGATTTTTATTATATATATGGTTTTGTCGACATGTTTCGAGCTCCAGCTGCATTCCAGTCTTCTTCTCCAGCTTATTGACGAAGCTCCCATCAATTTTCAATAAGAAAGCAAGACCCTCGACTCCCAATAAGAAAGCAAGACGAAGAAGACATAGCATTAACTTGCTGAATGATCTTCATCTCTTTTCAGGGAGAAGACTCACTGTCTGTAGACGATTTTCTTGAGGAGAAAAGCAGGGAAGACTTTTATTATATATATGACTCCGTCGAGACGTTGCAAAGTCCAATTTTATCTGTGTTGGATAGATGTTATGTCATATTGTCAGTATCTTAAGGAGCTTGGTACGAGGTGGTTTGTTGTTACATCGTGTACTGTTGACTCTTATGTTTTGTAAGTATCAAAAGTCGACTTGGACGTAGACAATCTTACAAGTAAAGCTCATCCACCAGATCTCATCCACACGGTAGTCTATATCTTTGTTTGTTCCGGAGTAGAGTGTTTCAGTACGTCGAGACGTTGCGAGCTCGAACTGCATATCTATCTTCCACTCCCAATAAGAAAGCTACACGAGGAAGACATATCATGACGTTGCAGAATGATCTTCCTCTCTTTTCATGGAGAGGACTCGCAATGGTTTCAGATATGAAAGTCTGATGAACATGTTGTCGACGAAGGAGCTCATATAATGGAGCATGTTCATTCATTCGAAATATTAACGAAATTGCTTATAATATTTCACAAGGTAGTCCATTGCATCGTGAATACAAAGAGAGCTAATAATCCCGTGAGAGATGAACCATTCTTATGTTCGAAATTTTGTTACTCAATTTCACTCAACATGAAGGTGGTCTATTTCACTCAATTTGTATATGTATTAATTTTATTATTTTGTATACAGTTTGATTTTATTTATATGATAAAATAATTTTTTTACCCGGATAAATTTTATTTTTAATTAATATTAAAAATTTTGAGTTTGAATTGTTATATTGACCAAACATTTGTTTCAATATTAGTTAACATTGTTTTTATGAAATTATGAACCACTTTTTTATATGTTTACATACACATACATATAAATACACAATTAAATATTCACTGGAAGTTAGGATTCTAAATGTATAAGAATTTCAAAAAAAAAGTTTTTCAATGGTTCATTAGACTATTAACCAAATTATAATGAAATTTTTTTTTATGAATTTATTTATTTCGTCAACAATTATCTCAATTTCATATCACATGAAACAATATAAATACTTTTGATCATTGGGTTATCACCATAAAATCAAAAACCTCAATTTAACTGAACAAAAAAAAGGTTTTAAAATGCAGTCATAAAATTGGACGACATTAAGGGGCTGACTGGTTTTCCCGCTGCCATCCGTAAACGCAGCTTTTGCGGTTGATAATGGTTGACAACATTTCGAAACAATCATGCAAATCGCTACAAATCATTTCAAACCTCTTAAAATCAAAAGCTGGTTTCAGGTACCATTTGCGGTTGCGATGGATAAATAAATATAAAATTATTTTAACTTTTTGAAAAAATTTAAAATTTAAAATGGAAATATTATAAATAAAAATATTTATGTATTAGTTTAAATTCAAAAACAGTATCATAATGTTTTTATAAAAAATTTAAGCTAAATATTCATCGAAATGTTTAAAAATTAATATAAATATATATATATATATATATATATATATATATATAAATATACACATATATAAAACGAAATAAATTATTCTTTTAAAAATTTTAGTATAAATCTTCAAAACAACTTTCAACTAATTAAAAATAAATAAATAGATATAATATTTTTATTAATTATATTATATTAATAATACTTATTTTTATCACGGTAATATGGTTTTATATTTTAATAATGTTACAATATGCTAATATTGGTAATTTTGTTTTAAACCGCTGCAATATCTTATAATCAACCAGCTAAAAATATTCTGCAAATGCAATAATTTTTAAACGTTGTGTCAGTTGTACAAAACGCTTAATAACACGTGAAATCGCAACCATCTTTACTAACATCTGTAACCGTTGCGTTTGAAACAATCGTACCCTAAAATCTGAAACAACCAACCCAAAACAAACACATATCCAAATTAAATAGATCTAATATTTTATCTTTAAAATAACAAATTTAATCATTTCATTCCGCGCAACGCAGATTTTATCCTAGTTTTTATTATAACGGATTTTGACCCGTTTACCGACACACTACTTAAGGAGTTTGTGTGGGTCATACATTTTGGTTCTTCCATGGGATAGGAAAGCCATTATTTATCTTCTTTTTTTGAAAAGGCCATTATTTATCTTCGAGACTGTGTTTTAATGTCAGTGTTAAAATCACATTATTTTGGTATAGTTTTCACACTTAAAATGAAATCTTCTCCAAGCACAACATCAAAGTTTACGATAAAACCTGTTTTGTATTGTTATATGTATTTATTTTCTTATTTATCATCTATTTAGTAATATATTTTATTAATAGAAATAAATAATTAATGTTTTAGTGCGATGAATAGTATTATATCAGATTTGGTGAAAAATTATAGTATTGTGTGATGTTCAAAAAAGGAATTATTGTATTGTATTGAATCGTGTTTTTTAGTATTGGATTGGAAAGGTTTTTGTGTGAAAACTACTCTAATATAGAGTTTGAGAATTGGGTTGACAATACCCTTATACATTTTCTGAAGTGTTTTTTTGACTGAACATTTTATGAAGTTCTCGTATTCCTTTTTAACATTAGCATTTCTCGTTCTTTCTCAGGTTAAATTTCTTTGTTTTTTGGTTCAATGTTAAAAAAAGTTGTACTAGGGTGTAGATTAAATTCTTAGTTCATGAAATATTACAATTTCTTAAGCCATTTTTGAGACGAAAACTAATATGATAGATCTTTTTGGTTTCCACTGTACAATATACAGCATAACTTCCATCTTCCTTAAATAAAAGCCTCAAGAAGCTGTGGATGATGTTGAGTTGGTATTTCATACATATAATATAATTATGACGTTATGTTCAATCCGATACATACATAATTATGTTAACCTTTGTGTAAACATGGGTTACATTACAGCTTACAATATTGGTCATAGGATCTTCGCGGGATCATCAAATAAGAAGCAAAATAATTTACTCTTTTTTCGGTCGGTAGATATTTGCACCTAGGAGCAGAAGCGACCTTTCGAACGAACCAAATAAAAGGGGGCTTATTGCAAAAGTGACTCAAAACTTGGAGTCAAACAGAAAACTAACCTTTTCTTTTGACTCCTTTTTTTTTTTGAGATTTTCACCCCACACTTGCATTTTATCTACGAAAATGCCATTACTTTTTTTTTATCGAAAATGGCTTCTTTACTGTCTCAACCTCATCTTCTTCAAGTATTTACAATAGTGCCACTACCATGAATAGTTCCAACAACCTTGTACTAACTGTATGGAGCTTTTAATGCATTTTAATGCACGTAAATCTCTTTACACTCTCTCTGTTTCAATTGTTATGAACTAAAAACAACATTTCTTTCACTTTCTCTCCATATTCATCCAAAAAACTCAAGCTTTTGATTCAAAATAATTTATGGTTGAGAGAGCCATATTTCTTTCGTTTTGACTTACGGTTGCTTTCGTTTGAGGTTCTGGGTGGTTGGAGAAGACCCTGTGTGCAAACGAAGTCATCTCACCTAGTTTAAGGTACGAATTTGAATTTTTTTCAAGATCTGTTCGCGTAGAAGACTTACTAGTAAGTCATCTGTATGTAGAAGACTTACTGATAAGTCTTCTGGTCAAACGGACGACTTAAACTAAGTCGTCCAGCTTTGTTTGTTAAAAAAAAAAACTCTAGACGACTTATATATAAGTCGTCTACGAGAAACGGGTTAGTTTTGCATTTGACCGAATCCTGTCAGATCTTTGACTATTTCTGGACGACTTATAATTCAGTCGTCTCTGGGAAAGTTAAAATTTCAATATTTTATTAAACTAGACGACTTAAACGTAAGTCGTCCTAGGTTAGTTTTGTAATTGAAAAATAAAACTTGAAATTTAACTTTCTCCAGACGACTTAAATCTAAAGTCGTCCCACCAGATGACTTAATTTAAAGTCGTCCGGGGAAAGCAAAGTCGTCCAGAATATTTCCAAATTTTCTGGTCAAACTTTGCTTAAACCGGACGACCTTAAGTTAAGTCATCTATCTGGACGACTTTCATTTAAGTCGTCAAATGATGGACGACTTAGTCTGGACGACTTTGCTTACCCCGGACGACTTTAAATTAAGTCTTCTGGTGGGACGATTTTCATTTAAGTCGTCTGGAGAAAGTTAAATTTCAAGTTTTATTTTTCAATTACAAAACTAACCTAGGACGACTTACGTTTAAGTCGTCTTGTTTGAATAAAATATTGAAATTTTAACTTTCCCAGAGACGACTAAATTATAAGTCGTCCAGAAAAGTCAAATATCTGTCACGATTCGGTCAAATGCAAAACTAACCCGTTTCTTGTAGACGACTTTTATATAAGTCGTCTGAAGTTTTTTTTTTAACAAACAAAGCCGGACGACTTACTATTAAGTCGTCCCTTTTCATTTTCAATTGCAAAAGTGACCTCTTTAGACGACTTACCTTTACGTCGTCTGGACGACTTAATTCTAAGTCGTCTGCGGCAATGTTTATTGAACTTCTTCATTTTCTCTATGTTTACTAATGTGTTTTATTTTGAATATTTGCAGATGATTTTTCAGTTACATGCAGTGTATGGAGAATGGTTGTTGAGAGATTGCCGCTGGGATTTTGTGGTTGATGATCTCAAAGGAGCAAGATTGTTTTTATTGAATGAAGATTCAACACATGCTGAACTTGTTGCAATGGCTCAAGAAGATTATAACCTGGACATGAGAACAATGACTGTGGAGATTAGCTACTCATTACCAGCAGAAATGATGATGGCTCCAGGCAGTCCTCCCATTCATGTTACAAGTGATAGACAAGTTCAAAACTTGCTCGAGATACTCAAAACGCATAGAGTATGTCTTTGTGTATCAAGCCGCAGCAAGGTGGAAACGGTTTCAGAGGAAAGGGATAATGATGAAGCTGGTGGATGGGAAGAAGATGTTGGTGATGATGAAGCTGGTGAATGGGAAGAAGATGTTGGTGATAATGATGAAGCTGATGAATGGGAAGAAAATGTTGGTGATAATGAGTTTGTTGAAGATGAAAATCAAGATGGAGAGGAAGAAAATGAGGAGGAGGAAAATGAGGAGGAAATTGTTGGTGAAACAGATCAGAATGGTGGGGATTACAGTCTTTATGGAAAGGTTCAAGATGAGGATGAGGAAGATGATGATAATGTTTGTTTTGAAGAAATCGAAAAGACATATGCTAAGTCAAAAGCTATTGAAGGAGGAAAATCGGATGGTAGTATCTATGTCAACCAGAGTTTTGATAGCAAGGATGCACTGCTTTCAGAGCTGCGGTTGGCAGCAGTGAGGGGTAGGTTTTCTTTCAGAATATACAAATCAACGAAAACTCTCCTTGTGGCAAGATGTCGGGTTAGCAGTTGTGGATGGAAGATCAGAGCGAGTGTGAAACATGGGACAAACACGTTTTGGGTAACAAAGTATGTGGAAAAACATTTATGCTCAGTGGGAGACCGAATCGCTCAGCGGAGACATTGTACTCCGAAGTATGTTGGTAGTCTTTTCATTGATCGTGTTGGGATCATTGATGGGATTACTCCGCAACATATCACTGATGCAATGAAGAACATGTTTGGCATGGAGCTTGATTACACCACTTCATACAGAGCATTGTTATATGCACAAACATTGGTGAGAGGATCAGCAGAAGAAGGGTATTCGCGGCTGGCATCATATCTCGAGCAAATCTCCATTGCAAATCCTAATTCTGTCACGGCTATAGAACTTGATTCTGTTAAAAGATTCAAGTATCTATTTCTATCTTTTGGAGCTTCTATCACAGGTTTTAATTATCAGAGAAGGGTCATTGTGGTGGATGGAACTCACCTAAGTGGAAAGTATGGAGGTGTTATGTTAGTTGCAGCCGCACAAGATGGCAATTTTCAGATATTCCCATTGGCTTTTGGGATCGTGGATGCTGAAGATGATCCTTCTTGGGAATGGTTTTTCACAAAATTGGCTACTTGTATATCTCATGACAAGCCTCTGATGATAGTCTCCGACCGGCACTCGGCCATTAAAAGTGCGTGTGATAAGGTGTTTCCTTGGGCAAACCGAGGAATATGTTATTATCACCTTCAAGATAACATTGTCAAAAAGTTTAAAGGGAAACATCTCATGTACTTGGTGAAAGGGGCTGCTTATGCTCACACGGTTTACGATTTTGACCGGTACATGGCTGAGATACGGAGTGCAAACCCGGAACTTGCAAAGTATTTGGAGGATGCCGACGCCAGCCTATGGTCAAGGGTTCATTGTAAGGGGAACAGGTTCAACATAAAAACAAGCAACATCGCTGAATCTATTAATTCCGCACTGAAGAAAGCAAGAGGATTTCCGATTACGTTCCTGCTGGAGTTCATAAGAAAGAAGTTAGGAAAATGGTATGTGAAAAGGAGACAAGATGCTTTGAGTCTCACAACTCCACATAGCCGGGGTGTTGAATACTTGCTTGCTGTTCGAACAGAGATAGCGGATACGATGACGGTCGAACCAATTAATGGATGGAAGTACTTTGTCAAAGGTGGCAAAATGGACTGTGTGGTTGATTTGGAACATGCAAAGTGTGATTGTGGTGTCTATGGAGTGGAGAAAATACCTTGCTCTCATGCTATAGCTGCTGCAAATAAAGTTGGTTTGCATATCTCCTCACTTGTATGTCCAGTGTACTCAAAGAATTATCTGTATGCAGGATACTCAGAGAATATATATCCTATCGTGTCACAACATGTTGAGGAACGAGAATGCTTTCCTCCAGAAGTAAAGCGTGGTCCGGGAAGACTTAAGAAATCAAGATGGCAATCTTGGTTGGAGCTATCTAGGATGAGAGGACACAAACCCAGGAAGAAACACAGGGCACGGAGATGCTCAAACTGCAAGGAAACTGGCCATACGAAACCACAATGTAAGCAACCAGTTGACTAGTTGTCCAGACGACCTTAACTTTAGTCGTCCAGTCTTGATTACCCGTCTAGACGACCTTAATTTTAGTCGTCCAGTGTATTTTATTTTTAGACGACCTTCTTCTAAGTCGTCCAGTGTATTTTATTTTTAGACGACCTTCTTCTAAGTCGTCCAGTGTATTATATTTCGTTTCATTAGCAACTTATCAACTTATGTATTTTGGTTTGTACAACTTGAATGGTTTTCTATGTGAACTTTTATTCTAGATGTGCAAAATGTTAATTGTAAGTCGTCCAAACCTTCCAGACGACTTATTTGTAAGTCGTTCAGTTGGAAGACCTTCCAGACGACTTAACTATAAGTCGTCCTAACCCTCCAGACGACTTATTTGTAAGTCGTCCAGTTGGAAGACCTTCCAGACGACTTAACTGTAAGTCGTCCTAACCCTCCAGACGACTTATTTGTAAGTCGTCCAGTTGGAAGACCTTCCAGACGACTTATTTGTAAGTCGTCGAGACCTGAAGAACTTGCAGACGACTTATTTGTAAGTTGTTCAAAAAAAAAAGACTTGTCAAATATATACAAGAGACAAGTTCAAATCTATACAAAAGACAAGTTCAAATATATACAAGAGAAAAGTTCAAAGCTATACAAGAGGAGTTCAAATCTATACAAGACACAAGTTCAAATCTATACAGCTAATCATACATGCCCACAAATCTATCACCATCCACATTTTCTTGCAAATGCTGATTAAGAAGCTCCGTCCATATATCCACCGCCATACAATCCCTCATATTCTTCACGTTGGCCCTAGCAAAGTCTTTAGGGTTAAAGGGGACCCCAAGAGCATGACATTCAATGTACTTTAGAGCGTACACGCCACAATCACCACTGTTGGCCGTGGGTATTCCTTGCACCGGTCTCTCATAGGTGTATGGCTCTAACCCGCGTGCGACCCGTAACTCGTCGTTGGGAGCGCACTCAACAAGCAGATAAGGGAGCATCTCGAGAAATGGCTGCATTATCTCATCCCATTCTGCTGGTACCGACGATGAAGGTATGCTGTCCCAGACGACTATGTGCCTCTTAGGGATCGATATCCAAATAGCAACCCAATGCTTGTTGTTCAAGTTCACTGGCGCATAGATATCATCAACGTCCTCCCCCCACTTCTTCATTGATTGGCAAAATGAAGGTATTGATCCTTCATAAAAAGCCCACGCCCCACCAGGTAGAGCTCTCCCTAAACCGTGGTGATCAGGTTCCGAGGCTTTGAAGATGTGATACTGTTCTCTCCAAGACTGGGAAAAGTTGTGATCCAGGAATGCCATTCGCTCGCTCCTGAAAGCTTGTGGGTTCTCCTGATACCTCTGCCTCAGCACATTAATCCAAGCATCTATATGCTGCAGATGGCAATAATACAAGTTAGAAGATACCAGACGACTTATATTTAAGTCGTCTAAATGGTCGTCCAAGTAGACGACTTTCCAGACGACTTATATTTAAGTCGTCTGGAAAGTCGTCCAAGTAGACGACTTGCCAGACGACTTATATTTAAGTCGTCTGGTAAATATAAGTCGTCTGGAAAGTAGTCTACTTGGACGATTTTCCAAACGACTTTCCAGAAGACTTATATTTACCAGACGTAAATATAAGTCGTCTGGCAAGTCGTCTACTTGGACGACTTTCCAGACGACTTAAATATAAGTCGTCTGGAAAGTCGTCTACTTGGACGACTTTCCAGACGAGTTATATTTACCAGACGACTTAAATTTAAGAAGACTTACGCAGTCTTCCAGCCATTCAGTTTTGGTCCGGAGGATTTTATACCACCAAGTTGGTGATGTACGTGGTTTGTCCTCATGCTTAGTGTAATAATGTCTGCAAACAAAAAAACATTCAGTTTTGGTACACTAAATCAAGCAAAAAAGCAATCAGTTTTGGGTAAAGCAATCACTTACGGATCAGTTTTCAACCAATCAGCGAGTTCCTTCAGCTTTTCTCTGTTTACTGGAGGAAATGGCTTATAGGCTGCCACTTTAGCTTTATTTTTCTCTGCCGTATAAGGAGATAACTGCGTGGGAGCAGGTTTCTTCGCTCGTTCACTCCTTCCACGCACAGCAGTAGCAGCAGGGGGAGCTGTTTTGTCCAATACAACCAGGCTCGGTTCTGTGGCTTGAACGCTTGATTCTGGTGCTGGAACGCTTGGACCAGTGGAAGCGACGCTCGGTTGGAAGGTGGAAGAGAGGCTAGGTTGTTGATCGGTGGAAGAGAGGCTGGGTTGTTGATCGGTGGAAGAGAGGCTCGGTTGTTGATCGGTGGAAGCGAGGCTCGGTTCGACAATCTGTTTGGAGGAGACACCATCTGCTTTATTTACCGAGAAACCCTCATCGAATGTATCCTCCGGCAAATATCTCTGCAATATAAAAGTTGCACATTAGTTAACAATGGACGACTTAAATAAAAGTTGTCTGGACGACTAATTGACCCTGGACGACTTAAAAAAAGGTTGTCTGGACGACTAGATGACCCTGGACGACTTAAAAAAAGGTTGTCTGGACGACTAGATGACCCTGGACGACTTAAAAAAAAGTTGTCCGGACGACTAGTTGACTCTGGACGACTTACAATTAAGTCGTCCAGGGTCAACTAGTGGTCCAGACAACTTACATTTAAGTCGTCCAGGGTCAAATAGTCGTCCAGAAAGCTTTTTTTTAAGTCGTCTGGACAACTAGTTAACCCTAGACGACTTACATCTTTGAGTGTAGGAATAGGAGGCTGTTGCTGTTTGGTAGGAGGAGGAGGAGGCTGTTTCCTTTGAGGAGAAGGCTGTTTGGTAGGAGGAGGAGGAGGCTGTTTCCTTTGAGGAGAAGGCTGTTTGGTAGGAGGAGGAGGAGGCTGTTTCCTTTGAGGAGAAGGCTGTTTGGTAGGAGGAAGAGCAGGAGGCTGTTTCTTAAGAGGAGTACGCTCTTTGGCAGGAGCAGGAGCCTGTTTATCTTGAGGGGTTGTCTGAATGGGTTGAGCAGGAGCAGGAGCCTGTTTATCTTGAGCAGGAGGCTGTTTGGTAGGAGCAGGAGCCTGTTTGTCTTTAGGGGTAGCCTGATTGGTGATACCAACCTTCTTCTCCACAGCTTCCAACCTATCGGACACCTTCCTAATCTCCTTAATGCACTTCCTAAACCCTTCTTTCATGCACTCAGTTACGTTCTTGAACATTCTTTCCAACTCCTGTTTGGTCATCCAATCCTCTTCACTAGCCTCTTTAGGAGCCTCTTTATGAGCCTCTTTAGGAGCCTCTTTAGGAGCCTCTTTAGGAGCCTCTTTAGGAGCCTCTTTACGACCTTTCTTCAGAGGTCTTGGATTGTCTTCCTCCTCCTCCTCCTCCTCCTCCACAACAACCATCTCTATCTCTTTGGCTTTCTTCGATGTAGCCTCCACAGTTTTTGTATAGACCTTAGTACCAGTGACTTCCCAGCAATCTAAGGTCCACTTCCACGGTCTCCGATCATACATGAGTTTGATGATGTTCTCCGCGGGCAGGTCCTCAACCTCAGAGTCCCATTTTGGCCACATTTCACTAATGTCCTTCTGGACAAAGTTGATCACGCGGGTCTGCAGTAAATAGAAGGATCGAGTTAGATATTTGAGCAAGACGACTAAATAGACGACTTAATTATAAGTCGTCTACTAAGTCGTCCAGCTGGACGACTTAGTAGACGACTTATAATTAAGTCGTCTACTAAGTCGTCCAGCTGGAAGACTTTCCAGACGACTTATTACAAGTCGTCTGAAAGGTCGTCCAGCTGGAAGACTTTCCAGACGACTTATTACAAGTCGTCTGAAAGGTCGTCCAGCTGGAAGACTTTCCAGACGACTTATTACAAGTCGTCTGAAAGGTCGTCCAGCTGGAAGACTTTCCAGACGACTTATTACAAGTCGTCTGAAAGGTCGTCCAGATGGACGACTTAGTAGACGACTTTAATTAAGTCGTCTGAAAGGTCGTCTAGATGGACGACTTAAGAGACGACTTTAATATAAGTCGTCTGCGCAGTGTTTTGGATTGAAGTAAATACCTGACGCAAGATAGCAGCTTTCAAAGATCTGCGGCCTCTGCTGCCTCCGTAAGCCAGTATGGGTGGAGACGGACTGTTTGCTCTGGGATCACCAATACTAGCACCCAATTCCGGCATAGCTGTGTACACCCAGACCTGAAGAACTTGTATAAACCCATCCACGGTGTAGCAGCCAGTAATATCTTTGTTCCACAAAGAGTCCATCAGCACCTTAAACGCGACTCTCCCCCATGGATAATTCTCAAACCGATCTAAATCCATCACTAGCCTTGCCAGAGAAGATCGTGTAGCGGTTGAAAACTTTCTCCCTTCAATGAATCCTGTGAAGATGGAAAGGTACGCGAGCCGCTTCCGATCTTCCGTGGACCAATCCCCGCATCTGTTCAGTGCTGCTATTATCTGATCTGTAGTTGGCCCAGCTTCCAGATGAACTCCCAGCATCCCCCAGAAAGAAACCATCTCTTTGGTAACTTCACATTTTGGTGTCTCAAGGTCCTCGATGTACTCGCAGTTTAGACCAGTGAGGTTTTCAAACTCTAACAGTGAAAACCTTAAAGGTTCTGGACCAACCAGAGACCACATCTCATACTTCTTCTGAATGTCCAGCCTGAAACTGAGCATGTGGTGAACCAGCCTTGAAGCCCAACCAAATCCCTGCTCCTTGAACTTGATGAAAACTCCCAATCTCGACTCCTTGAGCTCTTCAAATTCGTCATCAGTAAGAGCTTGCTTAAGAGCAGTATGCAACCTCTTGTTATCCGTGTGATACGAAATGCTATTGTGGGCTGGTGGCTCAGAGCCTGGTGTGTATAACCTACGGGGTAGTTCTGGAATATCCATCCTTTTTGTCTGCAAAATAATCAAAGACAACAATAGAAGTCAGAACACAAGCTAAATCAATCACGCCTTAATTGTTACTCCAGACGACTTAGTAGACGACTTATAATTAAGTCGTCTGGAAAGTCGTCCAATTGGACGACTTAGTAGACGACTTAATTATAAGTCGTCTGGAAAGTCTTCCCAATGGACGACTTAGTAGTCGTCCTGTAATAAGTCGTCTGGAAAGTCTTCCTGCTGGACGACTTAATTTAAGTCGTCTACTAAGTCGTCCAGTTGGAAGACTCTCCAGACGACTTATCTTACAAGTCTTCCAGTAGAAAAATGTAAAGCGGACCTGATTAGTCGCAGAAGGAGTTGGAGTACTCGTCATTGCGGTTGTTGTACTCGTCATTGCGGTTATAGATCTGAAAAAATAAAAGTGAAACGGTGAGAATGAGTACATTGATAGAGACAACGTTTAATTTTCATCTTTTCCTCGAGATTGATGACTTACCGGCGTTAGGGTTTACAGAGAAACGGCGCTACGGTTTACAGTGAAGAAGCGGCGGCGAAGCGGCGGCGCTAGGGTTTGGAGGAAGCGGCGGTGAGAACGTTGGTGAGCACGGTGGCGAGGTCGACGGTTTGTTCGGAAATAGTGGAACCGGCGCTAGGGTTTAGAGGAAGCGGCGGCGCTAGGGTTTAGAGGAAGCGGCGGCGCTAGGGTTAGAAGACGCTGCGGCGAGAACGGTGAGAATGAAGTTAGATAGCCGACGTTGAGAACGATGGTTTGTTCGGAAATAGTGGGAATTCGAATCGCCTTTGATATCGCCGGTGAGAGAGAACTGTTAGGGTTTCTGAATTTCGCGAAAAAATGAACAAAAAAAAAAAAATCACCTTATATATTGGGTAAATAATCCGGTTAGCTTTAAAAGTACATTGGTAAAATTTAAGGTTTGATCCGGTTAAGACGATTTATTCTGGCTGATAATGTACATCAGACGACTTAATATTTAATCGTCTGTCCACAGACGACTAAGTATTAAGTCGTCCAGACCCTAAAATGAAACCCTAAACTGAAATGACTAAATTAACTAACTAACCACGTTATAAAATCAAAGTATAGTTCAATAGTGTTTACTATACACAGAAATTAACACGCTTAGGTAATTTTTAAATTTTTCAAAAACGGTTTTAATGCTTTCCGAAATCTAACCCTGAGAACATATACAATACTACAACATATGTTGATGAAACCAAAACTAAAGAATATCATGACGACATACTTTCACTCATCTATGCTGAAAACAATTGAAATTTGTTATATCCTAATTTATATCTCTTAAGACATATGTTAATTACATAATTCCCATTTTTCACCTATCAAAATATTTTTTACAGAATTTTTAAATTATGTTTAAGAATAACTGTCCAGACGACTTTATGTTAAGTCGTCTGGACGAGTAATTTTTAAGTCGTCTGCACAGACGACTTGCCGAGGGGTAAATACGTAAAAAAAATCCCGTTTTTTTGTTTGGTCACAAGGGTCCTAGTTGTAATTTCAATAGCCTTTTAGGTTACTTTTGCCTTTGACCCAAGTTGGGGTATTGTTTTGGGTTTGACTCCAAGTTTTGAGTCACAATTGGCAATTCTCCCAATAAAAGGGGCAATTATATTCATATTTTATATAAATAGAACTTGTTTTTTTAAAAACTTCAATAGAACTTGTTTTATTATTTATTTGACGATGCGATGCCTCTCTTCTTCTTCCTTTTATTTTTATACCTGAAAGAAGCTTCGTTGAAATAGCGCTAAAACAAATATCAAATGGACTTCATCGTGCATTATTCACGAGTTGCACTGTTTTTTTTTTTTTTTTTTTGCTCTTTCAAGTTCGTACAAAAGGTTTTGTCAGAAAAAAAAGTTCGTACAAAAGGAAATGTTTTTAGTTTGTGACTATAAAAAAACTATTGACAGTAGTAACTGTACGTGTCTTATACGTACAATTGGACAGCGTGAGTGCGAATACAAACACGTATAATTGTCTTATCTTTTAAATTTTTAATAACATTTCGCTGTTTAAGATAAATTACAAATTTAACTAAAATCTGAAACTGATGTATACTTTGTTCTACACCGCGTATGCGGTGGTTAGCTCACGTGGTATGGATTGATTGAATTCTGTTTTTGATTTTATTTCTTCAAAATGGTCTCTCTCTGTTTTCTGTCAGCAGAGAAGGCTCTCAACCACAATTTCACAAAGAACAACGCAGATATATATATATATATATATATATATATATATATATATATATATATATATATATAATAGCTACTAGTAAACTATAATATTTTGAGTAATCAACTTACTATTTTTAAGCAAAAAAACTTATAGTAATTTATGCTCCTTAGTTAAAAATAGTAAACATTCGTCCAAACTAAAAAATTATTAAATACATATCTTAAAATATGCTGGATTAACCTTAGTCTAATAGCTAAGTGGCATCTGAAGCACCGGGATTCGACTCCACCTTTAAAAGTTTCTGGGTGTGAGATTTTCCTAAAAGACAAAAAAAAACATATCTTAATATATAATTAGAGATATATTTTAACAACATTAACTAAATTAAATAATAGAAGCTACCAATTCGGATAATCGAACAAGAAGTGTATACTCAAAAATACAACAAAGCAGAAAGAGAACTTATCCACCATTAAATTATGTATTTTTGGTACATGTATGATAAAAAATTAGAGAAAAATACATCGTAAAAATTCATCCAATAAAAATAATAATAGATGGCAGACAAATTTCAGTTCTTATTAGGACATCAAATATCTATTTACATAAATGATCTCTTCAAGTCAAATTACAATTAAGTTTTTGGGTTAATAAATACGACAAAACTAACAAGATAATCTAAATATACTAAAACTCTCCTCAATCAGAGCAAAATGGAAGGATGCGAAGATAGGAGCAAAGGTATAGAAATTGGGTAGAGGGGAGCCCATCCTGAAAATATCAGCAAGTGACTCTGATGTAGTACTACATTGCACAATAATGTCACATTTGACATCCGTTCCCGTACCACAAAATGATAGTCAATTTCAATATATTTCGAGTGAGCATGATGAGCATGATTGGCAGCCATATGAGTGTTTTTGATGTTATCACAATAGATCCAACATTGGTAAGAAAAAAAAAAGACAAAGCTCGCGAAATAGCTGAGTAATCCAGTATGATTCGGAAACAACAAAGGCGAGTGAGCGTTATCAAGACTCAACACTAAAATGAGATACCACATCATCACGAATTGAGATACTTTGTTACAAAAACCACATCTGAGAACTATAGGGTTTTGATGCATTCCATGCCTAAATCAGAATTCTACATCCTGCATGTAAAAGGTTATAAACTTCATCGGATATTAATCACTTCTATCATTCGATTGTATTAGTCTATGGTTCTGCAAAATCATCATCGGTTGGTCTCCATGCCCCATCAATATAACATCTGGTAACTCCCATTAGTTGCCTTAAGAAATGTGGACTAGTCACATCTTGTTCTTTTAGCTTCATAAGTCGTGGTTTTGCTCACAATGTTCTTTGTGTTTCTGTTATAGAAAAGGTTTCTAGCAGATTTTCATGTTTTGTTCTTGTGAATCTTTTCGTTTATATACTTTCAAATATACCACATAACTAAATAAAATAGCTAAAATCATAATCTTTTAGGAATCTTCACAACAGATAATCAATATTGAAAAAAACGAAGGTGTTGAAAAAATTCCTGAGTTTAAAAATATTTATGAAAGAAGTATGTTTTTAGTGCTGGTAGAAATTTAAAAATAACATGATTGATTGGTTCTTCCTCTACTCCACATACACTATATCGCATATCAGTACCTCATTGCGTAAATTATTAGTGACAAATAAAACTGTCCTATATTATTTGCCGAATAAAAAACCTTAATTTTGCTGATCATTCAACTTCTATGCAAGGCCAATAAAGGTTTGGTTGTTTGGCCCATAGAATTCCATTTTTGTTCTCTTAACTGTATACTTGCATGGTATTATAAAATGACAGTTATAAAAATCTGGTGAATAGTTATGACTTATCGCCAAATTTGTGATGATTTTCAAATTTTCCAAATGTAAATATGCATAAAATGAATTCATATATTAAGAGAAATCTACTCGATTAATGAGATGTTCTACTTTTAATAAATGGTTTTAAATTTTCTAATATAAAAGTTAAAATAAATAAATTAGATTTTACAGAATTAATATTATTTTTTGAACTAGTATCCAAAGTGAATTGATCCATAAATTGTTCTAAGATAGCAAATATTTAATATTTTTAAATTCATAAATAATTAAACAGGAAAACATAATTTAAATTAAAAACTAACAACAGCAAATTATTATTTTTATTCTTCCTCAATTTTTCTTTTGAAAATAAAGGATAGAGTGTTGGTAGTTTTGAATCAGAGACCTCAAGTCAGATGATCAAGAGCACAAACTGCTAGACTAAGGTAATGTTGTTTTTCTTCCTCAATTTAGAATGAACTTATTCTATATATTCTTATGATGAAGAATTTTGGAAAAATATGTTAAAATGTTGACAATTACTCTCTTAAAATCTAGGAATGCGACATTCCTCTTTCATTAGTTCTAGTCGGAAGAATTTTATAATGAAAACATTGAAAATATATGGTGGGAAATTGTATAACACAAGGCGAAGATACGAATATGTAAAATATATGCTATGACCTGAACCCTTGGAGATACCAAATCAACACGACTACAAGCAAAGAGACACGTGGATGGTTGCAATTCAACTTAACGTCAACATCTTCTTAAAAAAATATTTAAGAAAAAAACAAAAACAGAAAATCTCTCACGTCTTTACCAAAGAGAAAAAAGGAAAAGAAAAAAAAAACCAGTATTGACATAAATACCCTCGTCTCCTACCTCAAGACACTGATAAATATGTACCAACTCGATTACAGAGCTTTTATCTCTTATCCGAAATCAAAATTGATCTCTCTATCATATCGTTCTCAAGCTATTGGTCTCTCGAATTTTTACTCTTAAGTTAGATTTGCCTTAATCTTTCTTCTATCAACAAAAACAAACAGTGGGAAGTTTATTTTCTTATTTTTAATTTTTGGTTTTGAATTCGTAATGGTTACGCAGAATTCAGTATCACGGCACCTAAATTGAATTGAATTTGAAGACAAGAGGAGATCCGTAAATGGAGGAGAAGCAGAGAGGAGGGGCTGTGTTGGGGAAGTACGAGGTGGGGAAGCTGGTGGGATGCGGGGCGTTCGCGAAAGTGTACAGAGGGAGGGACACGGACACGGGGCAGAGCGTGGCGATCAAAGTTGTGAGCAAGCAGAGGCTGAACAAGGGAGGCCTCAACCTCAACGCGCACGTCACGAGGGAGATCGCTATCATGCACCGCTTGCGTCACCCCCACATCGTGCGCCTCTCCGAGGTCCTCGCCACCAAATCCAAGATCTTCTTCGTCATGGAGTTCGCCAAAGGCGGAGAGCTCTTCGCCAAGGTCTCCAAAGGAAGATTCTCCGAGGATCTCAGCCGTAGATATTTCCACCAGCTCATCTCCGCCGTCGGGTACTGCCACTCCCGCGGCGTATTCCACCGGGATCTCAAGCCGGAGAATCTCCTATTAGACGAGAAGCTCGACTTGAAAATCTCCGACTTCGGACTCAGCGCGGTGACGGAGCAGGTCCGACCCGACGGACTCCTCCACACGCTCTGTGGGACCCCGGCTTACGTGGCGCCTGAGGTTTTGGCGAAGAAAGGATACGATGGCGCGAAGATTGACGTGTGGTCGTGTGGAGTGATACTGTTCGTGCTCAACGCGGGGTACTTACCGTTCAACGACCATAACCTCATGGTCATGTATAGGAAGATATACAAAGGAGAGTTCCGCATACCCAAGTGGACCTCTCCTGATCTCAGGAGACTCCTCGCTCGTCTCCTCGACACGAATCCGCAGTCGAGGATCACGATCGAGGAGATCATCCGCGACCCCTGGTTCAAGCAAGGGTACGACGAGAAAATGTCCAAGTTCCACCTCGAGGATTCCGACATGAAACTCTCGGGAGACAGCGAGATGCGGACGATGAACGCCTTCCATATCATCTCGGGGTCTCCCGGTTTCAATCTCTCGGGTATGTTTTGCGGGAAGTACGACCGTGTGGAGCGGTTCGTGTCGGGGTGGAAGGCGGAGAGGGTGTTGGAGAAGCTGGAGGAGATTGTGGTGGCTAAGGAGAATCTTACTGTGGCGAGCAAGGAAGCGTGGGGGATGAAGATACAAGGGGAGAGAGGTTGTTGCTTTGCGATGGTGGTGGAGATCAATCAGCTTACGGACGAGCTGGTGATGATCGAGGTGAGGCAGCGGCAACGAGGTGGAGGGGATGTTTGGTCAGATACGCTGAGGCCTTTCCTCGTGGGGATTGTTCACAAACCGGACGAGACGGTGGCCGGTTTAGAGACAACCCAGGACCAGGAAGGTGCTTCTTCTTTGCGTGACGTAAATACGACGACTTAGTGATTTAGGTATCTGTCAAAATCATCCACAAAAAAAATAAAAACATGACAGAAGATTTGGCTTGTATCTGACAAAACTCTTAAGGAAGATTCTCCAAATTTGTATTCTTAAGTACTTTAGCCTCCGTAACTTAATCAAGTTATCATGTAATCTTTGATTATCAATGTTTTTGTAAATGGTTATCAGAACTGGGTTGCATCAATAAAAGAAGAAAAATATGTTTCTTGATAGGGGCAGAGAAACTGCCATGAAAATGACAAATCGTGCACAAACCGCGTGCATGGTGAAATATAGTGCATTATTATGTGAGATGTGACACAAAAATGTGATATTATTAAGGATTTATACGAGGAGATTAAAATCAGATGGATAATGGTAGCCGCGGAGGTGCGATTATGCAATTGAGATTGTCAATGAGTGAAAGCCAACTGTCCAGATCTGAGCCATGAGAAGTAACTGAAGTACTTTCACCTTTTTGATAAGTAAGAGCTTGTCCTTATCGCATTGTGAATAGTTGGTGGACTATCGCATGTGCCACCATACACCAATAATTCTCATAATTAATTCCTCTTCCTGCTATCCACATTGAAACCATTGCTTAATAATTCAACATTTTATAATTGAAAAAAAATTAGCATATCAATTATTGACAAATTAGCACATCAATAATCTCTCCAAGCATTATATGATTCATTTTACTCAACTCACATCTTAAACTTTTGTACTGATCATCCTGTACATGCTAATTGTACTTGATCGTGTCAATATGCACCCAACTTTATGTGGATATAAAGTGAAAACACACATAACTAATTTCATTAACTTTTCATGGAGCAACCAAATTCTAATGTATACTAAACAGATTTTCGATTAAAAAATAATAATATTAAATTAAAGTAATCATACATCGCAAAATATTTAGTAAACAGCCATAACCAAAGCGAACACTCTGTACAGAATACAACTTAAACCGACAATCTGAAAAGAAAAAATAAATTCAGCTTCTCTAGTAAACTGATTTCATAATAGGATGGGGGATTATGATTGTTCATTGATACGGCAGTTAATAAACTGTAGTGAAAAATATGTAAAGTAACCTGTAGTCATGTTGTTAGGCTGTAAAAGGACTCTTAATATGGTAGTTAGAGCCATGAATTGGGTTGTTTCCTTGGTTATCTAATTTGTCGGCCCACTGAAATCCCGGATTAAGCCAAATCTCTAGAAAATCCTATCGGGTTATTAAGCCTTTGACTTGACCAAATGAAAAGAAAAAGAAGAATGTATCCATTATGGGCCGAGGGTGGTCTATTGGAGACCATAAATCCAATGAGCCAGTCCCATCTAGCCGTTGTTTTCGAATCGGGCTAGTCAACAAGAAGCATCCAACTAGGCCTGGACATAAAACCGAAAACTGGGAACCAAACCGAATCCAAATCAAAGTTCAATAACCGAACGGTTCCTATATTTTCTTAACCAAAATTTTGAAACCGGAGGTATCCGAATATCCGAAATAAAATTTATATAACTAAAAATATTAATTATATTTAGTATTTTACTACATATACACCGAACTATTAAAAAAATTAAATACTCGAATATTTTTTATCTATAGTATATTAAATTATCCAAACTATTCTAAAGAACTGGATTATCCGAATATTTTTTATCCATATTAAAATTTATCCAAATAATCTGATTTATTTCCGAAAAAATCTCCAAAAATTTGTTTTTACCCCAATTATCTAAAATTAATCAGAAAAAAATAGAACCGAACCGTAGCCGAATTGAAACCATAAATTTTTAGATATTAGTCGGTTTTTATAATTATTACATGAATCAACCAAAAACCGAATCGAACCCGAATCGAATTTTATAAATAACCGAAAAAACTGAAAATGCGACCCGAATGCCGAGGCCTACATCCAACCATCAAAGAAACTTTCCAAACCATATGAACACTAGCTGTTTAAGAGCATTAGCATCGGTGGAGTACTAGAGTGTCTACCACGTATAATAATACTTTACTTTAATTTTGTTGCACAAAAAAAATATAAATAAAAAAACTAAGCCACTAAAAGAGAGGCATGTGAGGTGAAGATTTCTCAGCTTTGTTGTTGAGTCTCTCCACGGAGAAACCTTCTCACATTTTAGCGACTCTCTCTTTTCTCCTTTTAGTTTTTTTTTCTGTTATTTTTGTTTTGAGAGACTGTTGGAAAACCACCGTTGCTCTAACAAATTATGTGACGTAATTAGAAACATGTCAAACACCAAAAGTAAATGGTTGACTAAACACACGCTCAAAAAGATGCAGTTTAATTTGTTTTGGGGACATAACTTCTTTATATGCTTCCAAGAGGCGTTCTCTGTTACCCTATTTGATTTTAGGTTTCAGATCTCTATTCTCTACTTGCGTTCCAACCTAGAGATATTTATAAATATATAATCTTTTTCGTTTTATATAGTGAATGAATTACTGTTACACCTCGAAAACAAGAAACAAACGTCTTAAATATCTTCAGAATTAAGAATGAAACTAAACACTTTGGTAAAGAAAGAAACATAAAAAAGATAGAAGTAGTAGTTTAACTGTTTCAATGCCAAGCCAATACAATGTCCGTCAAAGCCGGCCTTATACTCTCCTTCATCAATCTCTTATACTCCGCCGTATCTCCACCGTTCTTCTTCATCACCACCATGTGGAAGCTTGGCGCAATCTCAAACACCTCCGCTTCCACCCCTGCACCCTCTTTCCTACCTTCCATCTTCACCCTCCATCCTTCTTCCTTCTTCTTCACTTTCATCTTAAGTTCCTTCCCTACCTCCACCAGCTTCTCCGTGATCTCTGACGCCTCTCGGTTGGACGTAAACCTCATCTCCTCCTTCTCTTCCCCTTTCTCAAACAGTCCCGAGAGATCAAACCCAGTGGAAAGAGAAATGATCTCAAAAGCATTCAGGTTGATACACTGCTTCTTTGCTTTGTCACAGTCCTTAAGCAGCGTCGCCTCTGTGTCCACCACTTCGTTCTCTGCATCATCAGCATCGTCTTTCTCCTCTTCTAGGCCCTTCCTGAACCAAGAACTCTGCATGATCTTCTCGGTGGATATCCTGGTGTTGGGGTTAGGATCCAAGATCTTCTTGAGCAACCTCCTAGCCCCTGGAGCAAACCAGTTGGGGAACTTGAACTCGGCTTTACCAATCTTCTTATACAAGTCAATGAGGTTGGAGTCACGGAAAGGGAGATAACCGGCGAGGAGCACGTAAAGAATGACACCACAAGACCACACATCGGCTTTAAACCCGTCATACCCGTTCCTGCTCATAACCTCAGGTGCAACATAAGCAGGGGTCCCACAGGTGGTGTGGAGCAAGCCGTCTTGGCGTTTAGAGTCAGAGAGAGCGCTGAGTCCAAAATCAGAGACTTTGAGATTCCCATGTTCGTCCAAAAGAAGATTCTCAGGCTTCAAGTCCCTGTGGCAAACTCCCAGGGTGTGGCAGTAGTGAACAGCGCGGACAAGCTGCTGAAAATACTTTCTGGCAACGCTTTCCTTGAGCTTGCCTGTGGAGACTTGGTTGAAAAGCTCACCGCCCTTGACGTGCTCCATGACGAAGTAGATTTTAGATTTAGTGGCCATGACCTCATGTAGGTGGACAATGTTTGGGTGTGACAAAAGTCTCATGGCAGAGATCTCGCGCTTAATCTGGTCGGTCATACCACCAACTTTGAGGATCCGATCTTTATCAATGACCTTAACAGCGACACTATCACCAGAAATGAGATTCCTGGCATGGTAGACCTTGGCAAAGGTACCCTGGCCAAGTAACTTGCCGACCTCGTAACGAAGCATCAGCACAGTTCCTTTCTTCTCCATAGGATTTAGCTTCACCACTAGTATAATGCTAAGAAGAATAGTAATAACTACAAATATACAACTAATAAAAAAAGAAAAGAAAAAAAAAAGGGATGGGGGGGGGGGGGGTGATGGTGTCAAGAAGCAAGAAGAAGAGGGTCAACCGTCCTCGCATAGAACATGCTTCCATGAGGCGTTAATTCGAACATTCTGAGAGGGATGATGAGGGATGAGGGTGGAGAAGAAAAAGGGAGGAGAAGGGATGTGTAAAGCAGTACTAGTGGTAGAGCACTGCTGTTCAGCTTTCAGATACATGTTTCTGCATTTGTTTCAAAACCCTGAAATAATAAAAGGAGAGAGCCCTTATTGAAACAAACACAAGATAAAAGAAAAAGACAGATCCACACAATATATAGATCCAACAAATATATAGATATCGAGAGAAACAAGCAGATATCAGGCAAATGGACCAGCCAAGCAAATAATCTGGAGATTTTTCATTTTTTTGTGTCTCCTATTAGATTATTTAGAGCTATATGTAAACCTTGATAAAATAAAGAAGAAAATCACCTCCTCAATGAAGCGCGGACGAGATGCGATCGAGAGACAGAGAGAGAGAGAGACCTGCTTGCGACAAATGATAAAACACACACACAAAGGCGAAAACCTTGTTATTATTATAAAGAAGAGAGAGAGAGAGAGATAGACAGAGAGACCGTTTGTTTGTTTGTTCTAATTTAAACCAAACAGCCTGTTCTTGCTTTGTCCCTTTTTGCTAACAAATCTTGCTTATTGGTTACTGCTTTTATTTAGTTCTCTAATCATCAAGTTTAGATTATTTTATCACTTCTTATCTTTTTTCTTATCAATACACACTCACCAAACTTATCCTTCTCTTTTTTTTTTTGCCTAACTTTACAGGTCTTTCTTCTTGTTCATTTTGCTTTTATTTCTTTGCTTATTTGTCTCTACTATATACATTGACGTTTCATTGGTTTATTTTTTTACGGAATTATATTATCTTTTAATTTATTTTTGTCAAAAGATTCGATTTTTACAGAATAAAGTCAACGGATTCCTGGCATTATATACCTTTTTGGGTGTAAGAAAACTTAGAAAATCATTCTTTTTAGTTCATGAATCATCATGTACAGAGAGTAAATAAAGAAAGAGAGAACGGTTGCATTCCTATCAAGAAACGAGTGACAAGATGACACATTAGCGAGAATATGCCCCCACTACTATGAGACAGCACAGGCGCCAACTTGCTCATTACACGCTTATTCGTCTGTGTAAAGAAAATGACACAAGCAATGGTTCCATATGAACTCTATCCCGTAATTACAATGTTTCTTAATTCATAATTGTTTACAATATTAAAGCCCACCTTTGTACTGCCCCTTTGGGCCACTCTTCTTAATTCCTAATCTAATTAAGCTGTTGCGCAAAAAAAAAATGTTTACATTATATAGAAAATGTAAAAAGAGAGATGGTCTCTTAAAAATTAGAATTCGCTATGTTAACATTGGAATTATTTAGAATCAGAAAGAAGATTTTAACAGATATCTGATACATTTTGGAAAAGAAAATTAATGGTAGACCATATTCAATAGTGCCCCATTTTGAGAGAAAAAAACACATTTTCTAATGTTACATCATTTTGTAAGAAAAAAATGAGGTTATGAATAGCATTCCTTCAATTTAAAGGAGCAAGTTCACAACATTATTTTAGTGTTAAGACTTTTTAATTTATAAATTGATCCTTATACTTATATATCATTTTGTTTTGTCTCTAAAAAGATTCAATATTTCTGTTTTTATACTTCAAAAAATTATTAAAAGTTTCATAATACAATTATGAGTTTATATAAGTCATTTTACATTCTTTTAGAAACTAAATTTATAACTTTTTTATATAATAAAAATACAGCTAAAATATAAAAATTTGGATAAATTTGTAAGTCTTCAAAATAGCAAACATTATATATTATAATTAATACAAGCATATACTGAGAATATTATATTTTGATGGAAAACCATGGAAGTGAAGCACAATTAATTGGTTCCAATTGTGTAACCATGTTTTAGGAAAAATATTATGGTGAAATGTTTATTCCTAAAATTTTATTACAATTAGTTGAATTTTTGTCCAAAATATTATTAGGTGGATCCCAAATATTTCACTAATTCTTCAAAGATGAAAGGATTTATAAAGGAAAACTTTTCTCCCTAATTTTGATATGGAATAAAATGAAAAGAAAAAGTTCTTGCTTTTTTATTTATTCAATTTCTCAAATATTTGACTTCTTGTTTATTATTTTGTTCATTTTTCCATTCATCTAATTATCACCAATTAATGTCAAATTCATTTTGAATTTATCTTATTTTGAGAAAAAAACAATGTAAATCGTTGGAGATGCCGTAGAAGACTATAAAATAAATTATTTAAAAAAAAAGAACAAATCAACAAAAGTATACTGAAAGAAAACATATTCATATAGTTACTGATTATTTTTTTTTCACAAGTAGAAAGAAAGATGACACACTATTAGTCTATAGGTGTTGTCAGAAGAAAACCAACGGTACAACGTGTCCAGAGAACGTATTACAATTAGGCCTGGGCACGGATCGGATATCCGGGTTTTTGAAGGTATTTGTGATTTGCTTCGTATGCTACGGATATCTAATTTTTGTATTTGCTTTGCTTCGGAAAAATACGGATATTCGGAAAAACGGATATCCGGAAAATAAATAGATATTTGCGGATATTTGCGAATACTTACGGATATCTCATTTGTTTTGATTAATACAAATAATTTTAAAAATTCGATGCATATTTTTTTGTATAATATATTTTTACATGATATATAAGATAAAAAATTAAAAGAATCAGTGAATCTACATATTTTAGAAAACTTTTAAACTTAGTTAACAATTATGATAACACAAAACTTAAAAAAAAAATATATAATTATGATAAAATGTATTTCTTCTTTTTATATTTACTTTTATATGAGTAATAATGTGAATAAAATTTATCAAATCATATGTTAGAATAATAATTATATAATTTTATACATTTATAACTTTAAATATAATCAAGATATACATGTACTTATATATTGCCGGATCGGATCGGATATCCGCTCCCCAAAATTTTGATATTTGTGATTTGCTTCGTCTTTGACGGATATTGAATTTTAGTATTTGCTTCGATTTGTAAAGATACGGATATCCGGATTTTTCGGATCGGATCGAAACGAATAACGAATCGAATCAATATTTACGGATATTTTGCCCACCCCTAATTACAATACAATACAAATACAAAGAGTAAACCAAAAGCCTATATAACTAATACGTGAGCTTGTGATCAGCTGCTGCCGGCGCGGTCTTCTCGGTTAACATCATCGAGAATCACGACGAGGGAGGCAATGAAGGCATAATCGACGTTTGGGTAAACCGTCACGGAGAAATTGTCCTTTCCCAAGAACACACTCTGCACAGTGTGCTTCTTGTGCATCTATTATACATATACAAAAAACAATTCCATTTAAATCACTAACCAGGTATTCAAACAATTCATAAAACGTGGGAAAACTACCAATTCCCAATTAGACTAAGGGGAGGGAGAGAGAGAGAGAGAGTGAGTTTACTTGGGCAACGATGGCGTCAGATTCGCCGGCGTAGACAACACAAGAGCGCTCGAGCCAGCTCCCTTTGACCCTGAAATCGCATCTCTTCTCTTCCTTATTGTGACTCAAAAACACATCAAGCTTGGTCTTAAACTGAAGCATCGACGATCTCTTAACCGTGTACAGCAGATCACGCTGCTCCGTACTCCCTCCTCTAAATACTTGCCATCTGTCATGCAAGCTCATCATCTGCAGTAAAAAAATTAATTATTATTTAATCAAAGCCCTATTTCGAACTAATCTTAGTTAATTAGGTTGTGCGTTGTACTAGATCTACGGACCTTCTCTCTCAAAGTCAAGACCGGAGATCCAGAACCATCCAATAATATCCTCTTGTCGTGAAGGCCAAACACTGGCTCCTTCACCTTGAACATGAGGTTCCCGTTGACGTCCGTTATAACGAAGTTACCGTCAGTCAACGTCATCATCTTCCGCACGATCGCCAGATCCACGGGGTACGGAGCGCAGAATCTTTGATCCACTATCCCTCCTACGATGCCACCGCCTGGCCCTAGTGGAGGCGGAGGAGCTGAAGGGGCTGTGCCTGGTGGGTAAGCGTACACATAAGGCTGCTCCATTTTCTTATTTCTTCTCCCTCACAAAATGTATTTTTTTTGGTATGATAGTATATGCGCCTCTTCCTTTTTCTCTACGTTTTTTCTGCTTTGGTGAATTTGTTTTTGTCTGGTTATGCCCGATAAGATAAGTTTAGGCAGGCATGGTTTTTATATAATCTAAGCGAGCACACACGCAAAAATCTGGATCGAATATGTTGACTTTTTCACTTTTGCTTGAGGAGAAAAGTCTATGCTATGCGCATATATTCTATTTTTATTACATTAGAAAATATTTGACTCTTTTCTTTTTCTTTTATTTTTGATCATGAAAAAAAAAGACTCAACAATCATACATTTTTTGGCATCTTAATTAAAGAAAATTAAAAAAAAAATCAAAACTAGTTTCTTTAAAATTTCAACACGGCTCAAAAATGGCAACGCGTTAACACGTAAACTGATAATTCAGCGAACCTGCATGTGTCTTTCAGTTTTGCTATAACCCTGCTCCTGCTGGCCTCCACTATAACGACGATCCCAGACCCAACCACCACTGATTAGTCTCTAAGTTTCCTTGTATGATTCAAATCAATATGAAAAACAAATATTTGAACGATATAGCTGTCTACAACATCAAATTTTCAACCAAACCAGTGCGGTCGATCGGTATCCGTTTAAGTTCGGATCGAGTTTTTCGAATTTTTGGTTCTATTTTATAACATCTTCTAAGTATTATTTTAGTAAATTTATAAGTAAGGATCGAGTTCGAATATAACACACCGTTTAAAGTCGGTTTTGTATCATATCTTAAATCCATTTAATAATCATATATTGGGTTTGGATTATATTGGATCGGTCCAGATATACCGAAAACAAAATCTAAAATTTTAAACCAAAAAATAAAAATATATATTTATGTATATATAATTGAATATTTAAGGTATTTATTTAAATTTTAAATACTTATTACTCCATCTGTTTCTTATAGATGATGTTTTGTGTTGAAGTACAAAATTTTTAAAAAATACTTTTCTTTAAAAGGTACTTTTAGAAATATAATTTTAAATCATTCAACCAATTATTGAAATAACTGCAAAATTTGATTGATTACACAATTTTAAGAAAAGGTAAATATAATATAAAAATATCAAAACTTCATCTATTTTTAAACAACAAACATCTTCTAAAACATCATCTAATATGAAACAAAGAGAGTATTAGATATCATACTTGAAATCTACGTTTATGTTATATATAAATATTGTATTTAGAAATTTAAATCGGTTTTTTCGGATATTTTTTCAATTTTTTTGAATTTTTCGGAATATTCATTTGTGTATTGTTAATATTTCGGATTCGGATGTGTTTTGTAACACCGTACAAAACTCATATGGACCGGATACATATCGCATATCGCTTTGGATTCGATTCAGATTTCAGATTACAAATTTTATATTCATTCCTATTTTCTTTTTGATGAACCTAGCATCTTGATGGTCGTTCTTACTTTTACGTATCAAAATATTGCGATTGACCTTTTCCAAAAGAAATTGCGGTTTACTAACTCAAGGCCCAACAACTGATTAACTTAAGTCTTCTGACTATTTTCAGCAAAGCCCAAGAATTAAGAAGCTTGGAATATACTGTGTGATTCTTTTGATTAATATACATATATATATATTCTTATAAACCTTATCCAACTGATCTGGTCGGCCATGAAAAATGTATTTAGGCTATGATTGAATAGCAGCAGCGCAACAAAACTGGAGTAAAAGAATTTAACGTTCGTTTACTCTCTTATTCCACCAATCAGGTAGAAAACAAGTAAATGAATTTAACGCCCATTTACTCTACTTTACACTGTTTATGAGAGACAATTTTACACTACATAAATGTAGCTGAACTCAGTGCGATTAACATTTTCACTTTTTCTTCTTCCTTATTTTCCCTCTCTCATTTACTCTCAGTTCAGCTGTTTTTAACCAATCACACCCTTAGTGATACAAAATGTAATGATTATCATATTGTTTGATCCGAGTTTAAAATATATTCCGATTAATACTAAGAGGTAAAACGATCATCTGAGATTTGAATCCCAGACGCGAATTCTGAGTTTCCATTCCTGAAATTGTGAATTATACATAAAATTAGAGAAAAGATTTACAAAAAATTTTCAACATGCGCAAAAAATCCTATCAGGATTGGATCTCTTATGGCAACTCAAGGTGATGCAGTCAGATGTTAATCCTCATAAGGGAGGTCTAATGGTCAGCTGTAATATCGTCTATATATCGTTTTCATAATTTTTAATAACATAATTAACCAGACAAAAAAAATTACTTGGACGAAAGTTCAAACTCAGACTGATATTTAGTTTCGATGAAAAATCGAATTTTGAATTAATGTGGATACATGCCAAACTCCACAACGTACGATTAACCAAAATTATAAAATGTAAAATATTACTATTGATTATAAATATATACTAGATTTTGATTCGCGCTTTTAAAGCGCATGATTAATTTTGTTTAAAATTTTTAAAAAGAAATTTGAACTCCAAATTTAAATATTTGAATTTATAAAATAAAATGTGTCAAATTTTTGGGGTTTGGAAACATTATGGCCTACAGCATATATACTATATTAATTGAAGTAACTGAAAGTTAGGTAAGAAATATTTTATTACAATTGTAATTCTACTTTATTTTATAACTTTCTATTTTTTTTGTGACTGACGTAAATAGACTCATAAAGACTATCCAAACTAAATGGGTAGTTCTACATCCATATGAATGATAAATAACATTTTTTTATGCAATACGTATGTGATTGTCTGCCTTAACATTCTCCGTTCTGGGTATATGAATAAGGGAAATCCTAATTATCTACGAGATACGATTATTACTATTAACATGTTTACTATATATACATTATCTATTATCAAAGTAAGGAAGATCCTAATAATATTTCCCGAGAATATTGATAAAATTTATAGCGTTTTTGAATTTTATGAATATGATGAGTAGGTTTACTATGGTCACTAAATTAAAATTTTGATTAGATATAATCAAATAACCATATGTAGTGTGTTGGATTAATGATAGATACCATAACCAATAACTATATTGTGTTGAAGATTGTATACAAATATGAGTTTGTAATTGACTTATTAACAACAACAGAGAAGAAAAATAACCTTTTAAATAGTTTTTCCTTGCTCTAACTTTGAATACATTTCGACTAATAAGACCTTTGTAATGGTTTATAATAACACGGAGAATCAAAATAAATACAAATAATTTAAAGCAGGGGAAAAGTACAACTCAGAAAAAATTTGAAACCTCACATTTAAGTTAGGCCGTTTTGACTTTGTATATTGGAAAGAAACTTTTAACCTCTCAATAGCCATATGTAAATGTAACTGATGACGATGTGGAGACTTACTAAGAGTGCAATAAATTGTACGCACACATCCAGTAGACACAAACGTAGAAGATTACCAATAAATTTCAAAACCTTGCAAATACGATGTTAATTAGAATCAACCCCCCCCCCCCCCCTTTAAATAAAAATATTATAGCCCTAAATTGTATAAACATTCAATCCATTTATTCATTCCCAACAAAATCACCAATAAATTCCAAAGCCACTGTATCACTAACCTCAATGATATTATGATGAATTTCTTGACTCCTGTATGAAAATCCCTTTCAAAGCAAATGGTCCTCAAATCTTTAGTTGACCCACGATTGTAAACCCAGAATCTCTATCTATTTGATTTGATCTGAAAGACAATTTATGGGAAGAAATTCCTTTTCTCAATTTTGCAAACCTTTCCACGTTCAACCTTGGAAATATTCTCCGACAACCTAATTTGAAACTCTGCGATGAATCTTTGTCCCCAGATGGAAAATTTCATCCAAATATCGACAAACAATAAAACTCCAAATGTGATCCCTAAATTTCTTCACTTTGATTCAATATTTTATCGACAAATGATATAGATTGTTTTTAGGCTTTATTATTTAGTTGAAAGAGAGCAAAAAACGGCAATAGATATTTTGTTAGAATAAAAAGAATTACAAAATACTTAATTTAATTAAAATCATATTAAATAAATGCAGTGGTATGAGATGGTAAATTTTTTCCAATATCAGGGAGATCTAAAAAAAACTCTTGTGCTTTAATAATATTGATCAGTCTAATGGGAAAGCTTTGAAAAAACTTCGTTAACATGCTTTCTCAGTTATGAGTTCCGGTGAACTAGAGATAAAACTATATGTTAGTTTTATCAAACAAAATCATCACGAGTAAATTACAATAGTAACAGACGCAGAGGCGGACCTGAAAAATATTGGTCTAGAACAATGGCAGACCTAGAATCATGTGTCCAAATTAAATCGATTATTTAAAATCAATTAATTATTAAAATTAACTCTAAATACAATTTAAAATATTTATTTTAAACTGAAATATTCTTAATTTTAATTCTAAACGATATTATTTTATATTTCATTTTATAATAAAACTATAATATTTAAAAAAAACTAATTTAAAATTATAATTTATTAGAAAAATCATACTAAAATTAAAATTGGACTTTGAAAAATAAAATAAAAGAAATAATCATTTCCAAAACATACTTTGTAATTTTTAAAAACTGTTTTCTAGCAGAAATTGGTGGTACTATAGTTGAAAATATCA